>CM042143.1:72120350-72187850 GCA_023376005.1 Doryteuthis pealeii
ACATGAGAAGAGGAAGAAATGTATATATACTAGAGAATATATATATATATATATATATATATATATATATATATATATATATATATATATATATATATATACAAGGTGTGTAAAAAATATCAATATTTTTGTACTTTTTGCCACACATTGTATTCTGAAAAAATAAAAATTTTTTTCGAATACAAGGTGTGTCAAAAAAGTACCAAGTTTACAGCTGTATTTACCAAGATAGAAATCAAGAATGAATGGAACGTTATTTTCTTTCAGAATACAAGGTGTCTGAAAAAGATAAAGAAATCTCGATACCTTTTTTAAAACACCTTTTATATATATATATATATATATATATATATATATTATTTTTTTCTTGGGAAAATATCACCCTTTCATCCCCTTGCTACGGGTTAACTACTATTCAACAAGGATGCCTTTGGCATTCAATATCCCACGAAGGTTTATATGCCATTAAACAAAGAAACTAAATCAAACCACTTAGAATTCTCTTTACTAAATGTACACAAAGACAAGACAGAGGCAGAGGGTGTAATCGTTATTGTCGTAGGAAGTGGAAACGGCAAACCGAGTTCAAATCCTGGATGCGCTAATACCATTGGGTTAGATACGAATCCAACTATTCTCCCTCGAGCTATAGGCTCTTAATCCCAGGCTAGGCAACATTTCTAGGAAGAGGAAAACTTAATTTAAACCTGTTCAACTCCGCTTAAGAAATTGGCCATGTGACATACACCCCTTGTGCGGAAGGGTTGGTAAAAGTGGTAATATGCCTATTAAATTGAAATTATAACTAAAACAAACACGATGGGGTTTCTATTCGAGGTTTAAAATGTTATGAAACATTGTTTTAAAAATTAATCCTAAATATAGAGAGTTTGGTTTGGGTTGGTTTGTTTTACGGCACATCAACCTCACTGGCTCATTTATTGCCGACAAAATTTTGAAATAAATTCATTCTTAATGGATAATCAATAAAGAGAGTTCAACTTACAAAGGACGCGATGAACTACAAATCGATCTTCATATATTTTTCTGATTTTAGAAAATGTCCCAGTTCTGTTCATTCAAAACTAAAGTAAACTTTTCTTTACATAATTCAATTAAAAATATGGAGCACATTTAAAATTTGCTTTCTATGATATATCAAATAAAAGGCTTCATGGCTTTCAATTTTAAAGGCTTTTTCTATTGTCATGGCGGCACTTAGTGTTTTGTTATTTGATAGCTGTCCATTTTAAAGTTTTTATTAAAGCAATGGGAATACCTGTCATTTAAACTGACTTTGATACTGTCGTTAACTAAACACCGCTACACACACACACAAGCCCCATATATATATATATATATATATATATATATATATATATATATATATATATGAGTATGAGTAAGATGGAATGAATATATATATATATATAGTTCCAAAAACGTATATGAGTTTAACTAAGGAATTACATCAACCGTAGGGTAGGGTCCTGATGAAATCATTTGGATTGAAACCATGGTAGACCCTTAACCTTTCCATACTAGTATCATTATTAACATTATAAAATAGAATTTAATGAATGGTGTGCAGTAACATGCTTTAATGTTTGTTTTTTATAAATGATATTATTCTATGGCGTAATAAATTTGGAAATATTTTTGTTTTGTTTTTTAGAGAAGAGACTCAGATATATATATAGATAGATATATAGATGTGTACACACTCTGATAGATTTAGATAGATTAAAAACAAATTTATAATCAGCGGGAAAGAGATTGAAGGGTTTAATTTTCAGTTCAATATCACGGATACATAAACCCTGAATGTTAAACTTGGAGAGTTCTTTCCCTTGTCAAACTTTTGAGGGCTTCATAACAATCGGCAGCTACCTAGACTGAAAATCTCATAACATAGCCATAAATAATCTCCTTGTTGGCTTTTTCCTTCCTACAGTCATTTTAATAGACATTAACTTAACGACACACGTGAATTCAGAGGAGAAAGAAGAAAAAAAAGACTTTGTGTATTTGTTTCCAGTGTTGATGGTGTTCCGTCCGGGAGGAGTTTCTTTTATTAAAAGTTTCCAACTCAATTTTCGGCCAAAAGCCTCAATTGGACCGAAGGAGAACTGTTTAACGAGAGGCGTGACTTTTATTGACAAAGGACTCTGTCATTACGCGGACAGTTGATGTGGTAAAAGAAAAGGAAAGGAAAGAAGAAAGAAAAAGAAAAGAAGTTCGGTTTTGCTTTCATTTCGCCAACTGTTTGCTTTAATGGACAGTTGTCTCCCTTTGCAGAATTTATTTCATCCAGTCGAAATTTAACTTAACATTTGTCTTTCAAACAACCTATTCATATCTTTCGACCTAATGGCTCACATCTTTCTCTATATCAGACAATCTATCGATCAGTCAACTTTCTCACTTCACAAGTTGTGCATATTCATATGGCTGTGAATATGTTGGTTCAGATAGATAGATAGATAGATAGATAGACTGAGATGCAATAATAGATATATCAGACAAATTGTTGATTAGTCAACTCTCTCAATTCACAAGTTGTGTATGTTAATATGGCTGTGAATATGTGGGTTCAGATAGATAGATAGATAGATAGATAGATGGACACGCGTATTCCCGTTCTTGGCGTTGAAGCCTTTAAATATGATTTCTTTACTTGAGAATGTGCATGTTCTAACTTCATGGTCCATTCGTCGGAGTTTTGTATACGTATATGTGGTGCGTAAACATTTAACGGTAGTTGTTTATATATATATATATATATATATATATATATATAAAATTATTTACATGTTTACATTTGAATATAATTTCATTTCTTTTGTTCAATAGTTTCTTCCGGGTTTTTAATTATATTATTGCTTTTTTCCTCCAGACTGAGAAGTCATTTATTTTTTAATCCTGTTGGTGTAGTGGTCTTTTTGATTATTTGCTTTTTTATTAGTGGGCCTTGATTTTTTTCTTTTACTTTCCAGAAATTTTTAGAAAGTTAGGTTTGTTTTGTATCGTTTTACATTTGTAAAGGATTGTCTGTGGTCAAATAAACAAAGTTTCCAGGGTGTGTAGGTGCTACCGAAATAGACCATTTTGCCTTATATTTTTCTTTAAGGAATATTTGTGTCTGGTATACAATGTTCTTACATTTCCATAAAGCTCCAAGGACCAAACACTTTGATTTAGACAGTTGCAATCTGCTTCATCGGTTAATTTATTAATGTCGCTTTTGTCTTTTTGATAGTTTTTTTTTTAATCATTTTTTGTTTTGTGCATTATTTATATTGCTTATGGTGTTGCTACATGAGTAAAACTTTTGAGTGATGTCTTATTAAATATTTTATTAAAAGGGTTATTGGTGTTGAAGTGTTTATCGATTATTTTTACCTATATTCACATTAGCAAGTTTGTAGCAGGGGATCATATTATTTTACGTTTTATGTTTGTTGATTTGATGGTTTGATTCTCTTTAGGGGTGTTAGCATGTTAATTCTTCTTTAAATCCACTGTTTTAGAGTGTTCTATTATGTTTTTGTTTTCATTGGATATTCGAAAATTAACACGCATATGATATGTATTTATGTCCGCCTGCATAGATAAAGATTGCTTTTATGCTTGGTATCCATCTATGTATATCTATCTATACTTATTTTATTCAATATCAGTCTGTTCATATCTTTATCTCTCTGTCCATTTCTATCTATATAGCTATCCATCTTCTCTCTCTCTCTCTCTCTATATATATATATATATATATATATATATATATATATATATATATATATTATATAATATATATAATATATATATATATATTTGCTAATGAGTCCTAATGGTAATTTAAATTAACTTAACGACTAAGATAATTTCAATTTTCCTAAACTGAGTTTGAACTATAATGCCTTTTTTATGTATTTAATTTTATTTTTTAAAACACCAGTCATCAGCGGTCAGCGTTCGGGAAAGATATCGGACTACCTACGGTCAGTCTGATTCGAACCCTCCCCAAGGATAGTTGTGTCAGCCACACAAGGCATGATATGCCGAAAACGTGTCTGTGGATGATTATTTTTATTATATTATATATATTATATATATATATATATATATATATATATATATATATCACCAAAGAACTATTAAACCAAAGATCCGAAATCTTTGGAACATGCATGCCTAAGCGGAAACTCATCAACTGTTGTTTTTAAAAATGTTTACATATTAAATGTAAACAGATTTTTTTAACGCAGACGTCAAACACGGATATTATCTGATATTTTTAAAAGAAGACTATTCTGCAACACGTGTTTTTTCCACGTCAACATTCATGTTCAGAATCCAACAACATCGTGTTTGACATTTAACTTTTGAAATGACGCAATAGCCTTCATTCAATACGAAACTGTTTTCAACGGTCATAATTGCAATATAAACTTCCGCAATTAGCTGTAATTAATCAATATTTTGATTAATTCATTGGAATTGACCCTGATGATCCTTATGGTGAAACTGGAGTAGGTCATTTCAATACACACTGTAATACTATATATATATATATGAATCTATCTCAGCCCTTTCGAGTTTATCTATCAGTCAAAGTTTTAAATCAATCTCACTCAGGTCATATCTATCTATGTATCTACCTATCTCATTAATATGTATGTATCTATCTATATCCATATATATATATATATATATATATATATATATATATATATATATATATCAGCCCTTTCCTGACTATTTATTAGTCAACCATTTTTAAAACAATTTCAGTCAGGTCATATCTATATATCTATCTATCTACCTATGTATCTCATTAATATTTATCTATCTATCTATGCTTTGATATATATCAACCTACCCGTATCTATATAGCTATCTATCAAAGAGTCTTCATACATATATTTTTATCTATCTATCTATCTATCAGAGAGTCTTCAACTCATATCTATTTATCTATCTATTCACTTCCGCCTAGATGTGCATATTACTTTATTTCCATTTTAAAAACTTTCTACAGTCAATTACTTCCTCGCTCTCTTTTCCCAACCGAATGCCTATGTTTTCATCATTCTGACATCGAGTCTCTTCCCCACCCGACTATTCGCCTACCACACCCCTCACTTGTCAATCCTATTACTTGACCCCCCCCCCTTCATCTCACCTCCTCCTCCCACCGTCCGTCCATTATTTTCTTGAATTAGTGATAACGATTTATCGGCAATAAGGGCGCATTAGCGTTACCTATTCCAGTGCTGGCGTTGTTCTTGTCCCAAAGACAGCTGCAGAATCTACCAGGAGTATCACTTCTAGTCCGACGCTTTTCACTAGACCAATTTCATTAAGCAAAGAACGTGACGCTCAGCAATCTAATTAGTGACTTCGAAATCCGCAACTTCAAGATTGGAGCCGAATAAGAATGGGCGAAAAGGGTGGGTGCTGAGGGCGAACGTTTTTATTGAGATTATTTATCGGCTAAATGAGAACGATAGAAAGTGTCAAGTGAATCCGGTCGGCTACTTGTGTTAAAACTAGAAAGAAAGATAAAAATATAAGGGAGAAGAAAATGCCATGGTAAAGAACAAGAAACGAGAGTGACAGAAGGTAAAACGGATAAAGTTTATTGCCGAAAGAAAGTACAAAATCTTGTCGAAAACTTTGAGTGGATAACAACAGTTCACTTCCTCAGTGGGGCGTTGGCGAATAGACGTAGCATTCTACTTAAATAGCGGAAAGAAAACATTTTTTAAACTTTTTTTTATGATTTGTATCTTCAGAAGGACCAATTATTACCAAGGGTCTTTTTTTGGTCGATCACCGTCACCTTTTTTTATTGTCAACTTTTGTTTTTAAAAATCTTTTATTTGTTATAACTTTCTATTTAGTTAGAGAAACTGACTTGGGCGCCCATCGAAGTGTAAGTATTTGCAAGCTGGTCTCGCAGATCCCTTACTACTGAATAGTCTAGTTCGATTGTAACAGAATTTCCCATACCTGCGACCTTATGTCATATGTTACTCATGAGGAATGGGTTTGGTATAAAAGGGCATCTATTTCGGGTGTAATGATTAGCAATCTAATCTAGCAGATCCAATACGAGTGCCTGTAGAATTTGAAAAATATTGATAATAATATGTTTTAAATGTATAATATTAATATATCATAATTATATATATATATATATATATATATATATATATATATATATATGCAATCAGAGCATATTATGCCATTCAGTAGGAACTGCGGACTATCTTGCTAAACTTTACACCATGATGAATGCCTACTTATTAAAAATTAAAAAAATAAATAAATAGATAGATAACATAAAAGAAATATTCCTGTTTGTTTTATCACTTTTTGTTTATCTTATCTATCTATCTATCTATCTATCTACACACACACACACACACACACACACACATATATATATATATATATATATATATATATATATATATTTGTAAGACCGATTTCCCCTTCCATTCCCTTATATTCGCTCTTCTCCTTCTGTCTCCGGATAGATAAGTGATTCTATTGAAGCAGCATGTCGAATTTCCGGCCTGCTGCTTCAACACGTCTGCGTGCCAACGTTTGAATCGAGCTGATCCGGACTTTGATATTCGAACGGAAAACACCTGTGACCTGATTGTCAGCGTTCGGCTTAGCTTCGTCCGTTAACGTTTATGGCTCTTCTATGACACTGCTCGATTCGATTCTCTCTCGTTTTATATGCACCCGTAAGAGGAACGGTACACGGTGTCTCAGTTATTGCTGCTACCAAATTGACTCATATGATGTTTTTGTTTTCGATAAATAGCGAAGAGACGAGGATCAAGATATCACAAATAGCCAGGGAGATATTTATTCAAGCCTTCTCCAAAAAACCTAGTAGAAAATTAAATTAGTTTAGTCTATCTCATGATGAGTGCCTAATCTTAAACCTTTTCTACGATTAAAAAGTAATTGTCAGATTTTTTTTTAGAAGAGGCTTGAATACAGAACATTTCGGACGATGTACTCTCTGGACTTCTTCAGGTCTTTCTTGTCGAAATTGACTGAGGGCTTCCGAGTTCGACATGAAAGTATCAGAGTTCAATAAGAATATATATATAAGGTGTGTCAAAAATGTATCGAGATTTTGTGTAAAATAACCTTCCATTCATTATTTTTTTCAGAATACAATGTGTGTCAAAAAGTATCAATTTTAAAGCTATATTACCAAGATAGAAATAAAGAATGAATGCAACGTCATTTTTTTTTTCAGAATACAAGATGTGACCAAAAGTAAAAAATCTCGATACGTTTTCGACACACCTCATATATATATATATATATATATATATATATATATATATATATATATATATATAATATAAAAGTTTTTGGTATGTACGTGTCGATCTATAACCCAGAAAAGAGGAGTCACTCAGATTCGAAATCTGCATATAGATTAATATTCTTTTAAGAAACACACCAAATTTGATTTTTACTGGTTAATGGGTATAATTAATTAATCATACAAAAATCAAACGATTTTCGGAAAGTATCGTAAGCTGCACCTGTTGATAGTTATATCAGCAGAAGCTTGGCTGCTGCTTATTTCAGCAGAAGAAGAAAGAAGAAAGAAAGAAAGAAAGAAAGAATATCAGCTGCGTGTTGCTACTAGTCATTCAAAATTTTCGCTACAACTATGACTAAATTTTAACGTAAAATCAATTTTTTTGTCCAATCTTTTAACGTAAAATCAAATCTTTGTCCATATTCTTAAATTGTACACTCACTTTAATTTATTTACGGTTACATTTTTTTAAATAAGATTTTAAATGTAAATAAAAATATCATGAAATTTTTTTTAAATATTCACCAGTATAGGGTTGTATGTAAATAAAAAATGATAAAACGAGTTGTTTGTAATTAATACTAGTGGTAAAAAAGTCTTAATTTTTTAGAGAACTAATGAAAACTTTTTAAAACAATATGTTTTTAAATGCTATCTTGAGTTTAAGCAAAAAGAGATATTGCAATACGATAATTCAGCTTACGGAAATAATGAAAATTATGAACGAAAACAATGTTTACTGTTGTTCCCATTTACGTACCATTAAATCAACTGACAACTGTTTTTTAACAAATTCTATGAAAAATGAAAATATGTTTAAAACATTTTTTTTTAAATGTGTTAGGGGAAATATTTTTACAATTATTATATTTTATGAAATCTGAAAAAAATGTTGGTGATTTTTAAAAATTGTTCCTACAAATGTTTTCGTCCGGTCATGGACCGGGTACTTTTATATAGTATATATATAAAACAAAGTTTGGTATGTATGTGTCGACTTATAACTCCGAAAAGAAGCGTCACTCAGATTTGAAATATTGCGTACACTATGATATGCTTATAACTAAGAAAAACACAAAATTTGGCTTTTTATTTTTTACTAATTAAGCGATATAATTCAATAATTAAAAAGAAAATTAAAAATATATCATATACAGACCCATCCGACTGTACCACACTCCACTCCTGTCGACCTGTGTTGAGTTTTAAACTTCCAAGACAGATTTAGTCCCCATGATATGATGTTATACTGCATTAATTTGTGATGTTAGGATTCTGAAGATCTGGGGATTGTGGAGTCCCCTTTCATTGCCATTGCTTCAAGATATACTCTAACCCGGAGTACTAGTACTTGACAGGGGCCCGTCTATGCGTTAAATAGATAAAAAATAGTTTATATAAATTGAATACCCAACAAGAATTAATAAAACAAAAACGTCTTCGGCATTGAATAACCCATGAGTTGATAAAAACAAATCCAACAAAACCAACCAACCAACCTAACACCGATAGAATATAAAAAAGGTGTGATAAAATTGGATATAATATTCACTAGCAAAATAAAAAGTACCCTCCGGGCGATGTAAAAATAGGTTTTTAAAACATATTGCCTGAGAGGTGGGATTAAAAATTCAATATCAGCGAGTTTGTACCCTAATTAAGTAAAATCATCAAATTCATTAAAGGATTGAAAAATAAAACAATTTGAAATGTAAACTTTAAATATGTATTAAAATAAAACAAACTATATATAGATATATAATACCAGTCATGTATTTATTAAAACTTGTTTTAAAAAACAATGAGAACTGTCTAATGTTTCATGTTCAAATTTTGAGTGTATTTATTCTGTTATGACGATTTTGAGTAATGTGACGTAAGCAGTGACGTAGTTTTTGTTACAGACAAAATCGGAAGCGAATCTCCATTATTAATAGATTAGAAAATATGCAAATGCCATGGAATAGTGAAACCTGAAAATTGGTATAAACACCAACCAGAACCAATGATAGAATCCAAAGAAACTAAAATCAAAACTGATAGAAAAATAAAGAGCATCGACCAGATGTAATGGTTAAGGACTATAAAAGAAAAAAACTTACCTTATGAATGCAGACAAATAATAACATATGAGTCAAAGTAAATTAGAATAGATAAATACAAAGACTTGGAAATGGAAATTGAAAAAAATGGCACCTTAAATCTATCACCGTCCTAGTAATAGTGGGATCTCATTGTATCATCAAGAAACGGAAAGATACATAAGTTATTAAAAGATTGAATACTCAACAAGAATGGATAAAAATAAAAACGTCTTTGGCATAAAATAACCCAAGAGTTGACATGCTGTAAAATCTAACCATCCAGCCAACCAACTACTTGGTCAGACAACAGCTGAAATTTTAGTAGTCAACGTGTATGATAAAATAAATAGATACAAAGACTGGAAATAAAATGGAAAAAATGTGTCACCGTGCCAGTAATAGTGAGAGCACTGGGTATGGTCAAGAAAGGGACAAATAAATAAGTTATTAAAGAAATGAATACCCAGCAATAATGAAAGAAATAAAAACTTCTTTGGCAAAAAATTACCTAAGAGTTGACATTCCGTAAAATCCAACCAACCAACCGGCTAGTTGGTCAGAGAGCAATTGAAATTTTAGTAATCAAACTGTAATATAAAATAAGTAAATACAAAGACCTGTAAATAGAACTTGAAAAAAAAGGAATAGCACCGTGCCAGTAATAGTGGGAACACTGGGTATGATCAGGAAAAGGACAGATAAGTAACTTTTTTTAAAAATTGAATACCGAACAAGACTGAATAAAATAAAACGTGTTTGGCATGCCGTGAAATCCAACCAAACAACAACGCTTGTGGCTCCCAATGAGGAACTATGTATTTACCCACTCCCTTTGCTACCGGCAGGATTTGGTATAGGGTTGATTTCTAAGAAGAGTAAAACAGGTTTGAAATCAACATTTTCCTTCTCGTTGCCTGGTTGTCTAACCAAGTATCCGTTACTTTTTTTGAATAAATCTTTTAAAAGTCTTTTTTACTCTTTTTGAATAAGTCTTTTATGTATGTATTTACCCAAACACTTCGCCAAAAAATTCAACCAACCAACCAACCACTCGGTCAGACAACAATTGAAATTTTAGTCTTGTCTACTTAAAGCCGACTCGGACTAGGACATCGGAAAATGCTTTCCGATTGTTAAATTCGTTAAGTGTTGACATGCCATAAAATCCAACAAACAAACAAAGCTAAGTAGTTGTGGCACCCAGTAAGGAACAATGTATTTACTCAACCTGTTTGCTACCGACAGGATTTGGTATGTGGTTAATTTCTAAGCAGAGTAAAGCTGATAAGAATTCAACGTTTTCCTTCTTCTAGCCTTGTTGTCTTACTAGGTATCCGTTAATCTTTTCAAATAAATATTTTTTAACACTTCTTTACTCTTTTTGAATAAGTCTTGCATGTAAGTATTTACCCAACAACTTCCCAAAAAAACAACCAACCAACCAACCACTTGGTCGGACAAGAATTGAAATTTTAGTCTTGTCTAGTTCAGCCAACTCGGACTACGACATCGGAAAATGCTTTTCGATTGTTAAAGTCGTGAAGTGTTAACATGCCGTAAAATCCAACAAACTAACGAAGCTAAGTAGTTATGGCCCCCAGTGAGGAACTATGTATTTAAACAAACCCTTTGTTACGGACAGGATTTGGCATATGGTTAATTTCTAAGAAAACTAAAACGGGTTTGAATTAACAGTTTTACGTCTTCTGGCCTGATTGTCAGACGAAGTATTGCTGCAACACCCTGTATGAGAATTCTAAGGGACAGTGTTTTCATATTACAGAATGGAAAATCACTGGACAGTTAGAATCTCGCAAGTCACGTGAGATTTAGTTAGTTAATCAGTTTGCAGCCAGTCTTCAAGTGGACAGACGTGCCCTACTTCGTTGTGACTCTGCGCGGTGAGTTAGTAAACGAGCAAATAAAACCTTTGATCAAAGCCATAAGTCTTGTTGATTAGTTATTACATGACTTAACAGACGCCCTTAAAAGAAGCCCTGAGTTAAGAGTAGATAGAAGCAACAAGTTAGAAAAAGAAGAAAAGAGAAACAAGACAAGAAGTTCACATCATGGCCGAAGTGGAATGGAAGAGGATAGAATGAAGTACAAGCTAGTAAGTCATCTATCTGTCTATCTCTCTCTGATATCTCTAAATTGCTCTCTCTCTCTCTCTCTCTTCTCTCTCTCTCTCTCCCTCTCTCTCTCTCTCTCTCATAAGAACTCTTGTTTATGTACCCGACGAGAAAGGGGTACGTTACAGTATCCATTAAATCTTTTTTTTAACTGTTCTTACTCTTTTTGAATAAGTCTTTTATGTAAGTATTTACCCAAGCACTTTGCCAAAAATATCCCACCAGCCAACCAACCAACCATCCAACTAACCACTCGGTCAGACAACAATTGAAATTTTAGTCTTGTCTACTTAGCCGACTCGGACTGCGACATCGGAAAATGCTTTCCGATTGTTAAAGTCGTGAAGAATTAATCAATGGGGTTGATTTATTTGAGACATCAGACATTTTCGCGATAAGACTAGAGAGAAACGTTACTTAACAGACCATTTGTAATGAATATACGCCTCGCTCCAACACCGACCGTCGTTGTTATCTACCTGACCATGTCGTAAATTACCTGCAATCTTATCGGAGTGAGATAGCAGGTATCTAAAGGCAGAAAGATATTTTAGATTCTGTACGCCGTGAATAAAACACGATGATTGCAGGATGCCATGCAGGATGCCATGCAGGAAAGCAACAGAGCTGAAGATGTTGTTCGGCTTTAACGTAATTGTCTCTTCGAGTTGATGAGTTATATCAAAGGCGCATGGTCCAGGCAAATTATAACTTGATGGATATGATGGTGGTTGCATACCAAACTGCTCTCTCTCTCTCTCTCTCTCTCTCTCTCTCTCTCTCTCTCTCTCTCTCTCTCTCTCTCTCTCTCTCTCTCTCTCTCTCTTCTCATTTTCACTACATATATAAATACATATGAATTGATTGAGATTGATCTGAAGATTCTTTGATATATGTATGTATATATATATATATATATATATATATATATATATATATATATATATAATATACCAAACTTATTCGCGGTGAGAAAAAAAACAGCAAATAGTTTTGATTGTAAAAATATACTACCAAACATCAACCGGGAAGAAAAACAATTGTTTGGAAAAAAGAAAAGACCAAGATAATCGTACCAACAAAAAAAATCTATTAGTACAATATTTTGGCCAAAAGAAAAAAAATTATATATATATATATATATATATATATATATATATATATATATATATATATAAGATATATATATTCATACAAAACTGCCAGGAAACTAAAGCTAACAAGTAAAAAGTGCTCATTACCTAAGTAGATCAAATAATAATATAAGAATATGCTGGTATAGATAGAAGGATAGATATATAGATGTTAAGATAAATACATATGAATTGACTGTGAGTGATCTGAAGATTCTTTGATATATATATATATATATATATATATATATATATATATATATATATATATATCAAAGAATCTTCAGATCACTCACAGTCAATTCATATGTATTTATCTTAACATCTATATATCTATCCTTCTATCTATACCAGTGTATTCTTATATATATATATATATATATATATATATATATATATATATATATATATATATATATATATATATCCCAGCATGTATCTATCTAACTTTCAAAGAGTCTTTAAACCAGTCTCATTTAGTTCATATCTATCTATCTATCTATCTATATATCCCATTAATATATATCTATCCTTTAAATATATCAACCTACCTGTATCTATATATATATCAAATAGTCTTCAACTCATATCTATCTATATCAATATATCTAATTATACATATATCTATCTATCAGAGAGTCTTCAAGGAATAAGCCCTCGCGGTCGACATAAATAAATATAGTGTATTAAGGCGTATTGATATATTTTATTCAGCATTTCCCGGCTAAAATTCAAATTAAATTTCAAAATAGATGAGAACGATGTACAGTAATACGTACTCAGAAGCAATTTGAAATGAAAAGGATTTATTTTTTTAAATATCTTTAAATATTCAAACAAATAAAGACTTCTGTTACATAAAAGATATGGTAGCCTATTCATTTTGTAATGTAGTATAAAATATTTGGCATTAGCGTTTAACAGTAAGAACCCATGAAAAATTACCAGGGCTTTTATTGACAGGCTTTGACCCCTGATTGACCTATGGAGGGAGATTTTCTTTGGTTGAGATTGTCATGTAAAGGCTAAATTGTGGGAAAGGATTGATTTGCGTTAAAGAGCTCTTCAGAACGAGACGTGATACGACGTGCCCTGCGGAATTAATTACGCTCTACGCGCGTTAGAATATTGAGTCTTGTGCAAAAGAATAAAGATGTATGCATCAAACAATTGAAGTCTTCGTGTCCCTGATTGTAATTAAGAGCAAACGTGGACATAGAGAATGATTCAACACCAGAGACACCCGGGATTACCCAGAGGAAAAGAAATACCTGCACGACGTGAGATCTCAATCCAGCCAGTGGAGAAGATAGAAGATACAAGTAATAGCAGAGACATAAGAAGTTAATAATAATAATAATAATAATAATACTAATAATAATAATAATAATAATAATTCCCAGCAAGAAGACCAGACCTAATAATAATAATAATAATAATAATTCCCAGCAAGAAGACCAGACCTAGTGTTGATTAACAAAAAAGAAAGAACTTGTCAACTGGTGGATTTTGCAGTTCCAGCAGATCACAGGGTAAAGCTAAAGGAAAATGAAAAAATGTATAAATATCTGGACCTTGCCAGAGAACTGAAAAAGTTATGGAATATGAAAGTGAAAGTTATACCAATTGTAGTTGGTGCACTTGGAACAGTCCCAAAAGGATTATAAAAGGGTTTGGAAAGTTTGGAAATCAGAGGAAGAATTGAAACCAGAACGCTGCACTGCTGCAATCTGCCAGAATCCTCAGTAGAGCCCTGGAGACCTGAGGAGACTTGCTGTCACTCAGACTCAGTGAAAGACCATCAGCTAACACTGATGTGAAAACTCAAAAGGAGTAAACAATAATAATAATAATAATAATAATAATAATAATAATAATACCGTGGCATTAATAATTGCTGCACAAATTATATCAAAGCAAAAATTGTAAGACACAACAGAACAGCAAAGTGTGCTGTGACAGGGATGAGACAATAAACCATGTACTAAGTGAATGCATCAACGGGAATACAAACCTAAACACGAGCGGACATTATGCAAAAGAATCAATTTTGACCATGCAACCAAATGGTATGTGCATAAACAGAACTGTTCTTGAATATAAAACAGATACAATTCTCTGGGACTTTGAAATTAAGACGGATAACCTTATTCCAGCTAGAAAACTAAACGTAACATTAATTAACAAGAAAAAATGAACTTGTCAACTGGTATATTTTGCAGTTTCAGCAGATCACAGGGTGAAGATGAAAGGAAATGAAAAGATATACAAATATCTGGACCTTGCTAGAGAATTGAAAAAATGTAGAATATGTGGGTGAAAATGATACCAATTGTAGTTAGTGCACTTGGAACGGTCCCTATAAGTTTAGAGAACAGACTGGAGGAAATGGAAATCAGAGGAAGAATTGAAACCATCCAGTAAACAGCATTGTTGAAATCGGCTAGAATATTCAGAAGACTCATGGAGACCTGGGGAGAGTTGTTGTCACTCAGACTTCAGTGAAAGACCATAAGCTTACGTTGGTGTAAAAAACTCATAAAGAGTGAAACAATAATAATAATAATCTCTCATAATTGCAGTACTAGACAATGCCATAAGAACAAACTATATCAAAGCAAAAACAGATAAAACGCAATAAAATAGTAAGACGTAAAGATTAATCATAAAAAGCCAATGCAACAAACTAGTCCAAAGGGACTACAAGACTATGTACGACTGGGTGGGAAAGGTGATCCACTGAAAATGGTATAAGAAATTACATTTTGACCATACCGCTAAATGGCATATGCACAAACCGGAATCTGACATAGAGAATGAGATGCACACGATTCTCAGATACATTGGGATACAGACGAAACACCTACTCCCGGATAGAAGACCAGACCTAATGTTAATTAACAAGAAGAAGAGGTACTTGTCTTCTCGTTAACTTTTATTATAGTGCACACCAAGGTATCTTAACATCGATACAGTTACCTTCTTTTGCTGCCTGTACATTCACATTAAAAATGAAACCTAAATACCTGGGCTCGTGATCGGATCGCTGGTGTAGGTGCCAACTGGTCATACACAGAAAAACAGAAATTGTCATTACCGGGAATGGTGGTATTATTCGCAATCACCGGAATACCTGAACATGTTAGCGAACCTGCGTACCCATACTGGATCTTCAATAGCAGTTGCGTATATGTTATTTCACTAGAAAATTATTTTAAGTTATCAAAATAATTCCTTTGAATATTGTTCGTTTATTTACAAAAAGGTAAACAACATCGTTACATTATTTGTACTATAAACCGTTTATTTTATATCGTAAGAGAAGTTTTTTAAAACAATTACATTAGTAGTATTAGTATTAGTATTTGTATTAGTAGTACTACTACTTATACAAATACTAATACTATGTCGTATTAGTATTTGTATTAGTAGCAGTAGTAGTAGTAGTAGTAGTAATACAGGGCCGGGTTAGCTTAGTCGGTAGAGCGTTCGGCTAGAAACCACAAGGTTCCTAGTTCGATACCGGCCCTCGCCAACTCAGCGTAAGAGTAGCACAGGGATCTGTGCGGTAAAGTACGGGGCTGATGGTAGGTTTGGCGCTCCACCTCAGACGCAAGAATAATCTCCTTGGTCTAGCGCTAGTGAAAAGGGGATAGACTCCCTCGCTGTATGGCTCATACCGACATTAAGCCACCCGACGACTTTATTTAGTAGTAGTAGTAGTAGTAGTAGTATTTGTATTAGTAGTAGTAACAAATGAAACATCCAAGAAAACGGTAAAAAGTGAGAGAGGGGAAAGAAGAGTAAGTCTAATCGTAATCGGATTGCTGGTGTAGATGCCAACTGATTATACACAGAAAGACATACATTGCCATTTATGGAGTAGTTTTAAATACGACAGAGGCCGACGAAAACATCGACTGGTCCGGAGTGGTGGTACCTTTTAGGGTCCCATCTATGGGATATATAGAAGAAAATGGCGGTATGTGGTGTAATGGTTAGAGTCGAAGGAAATGGACACGACGAGACAAGTTCAAATCCTTGACGGGGCTGTTTGCATTTCACATAACGCTAATACCCTTGGGAAAGTTATGAATCCAACTTTCGCTCCAGCTATGGGTAAAATAGCGTGGCAGACCGGGCTCTTTCAACTTGGTTAGGTAATCAGTCTAGGAAAAGAAAAACTCTGAATTCAAACCTGTTAAACTTCGATTAATAAATTGATCTCGTGTCACATCCTGTCCGTGTGGAGGGGTTGGTAAATATCTATATACAGAGAAGTAAATGAGTTAACAAAAAATGTGTTTAAAAAAATGAGTTAAAAAAAAGAATTTAGTAATCAAGAATGAATAAAACAATGACTTCGACATAAAATAACTCAACAAGGGTTGACATGCCTTAAAGCCAAACCAACCAACCAACCAACCAGAATAGGAACATTATATCTTATTTAGAGTTAGTGGCAAAATCTGTATTCGCAAATGTTGAATAAAATCAGCCTTTCCTAAAACAAAAAAAAAGCCAGAACTGTTTAACGACTTCTTTATTGAAAGTTGAAGCGGGTAATCACAGAAGATTGACGCCTGGGGGTGTGCAAAATTGACCGGGGCTCAGGCAAATATTTTGTCTTCCTTTGGTTTAAGTTTCTTTCTTGCATACTTTAGTCAGAGTATTGATTATGCAGGATGAACATTTTCCCTCATTTAACTATATCTCCAAAATTATATGGCATCTCTCTCTCTCTCTCTCTCTCTCTCTCTCTCTCTCTCTCTCTCTCTCTCTCTCTCTCTCTCTCTCTCTCTCTCACACACACACACGCACACACATAGTCTAACTGTCTGTCTGTCTCTCTCTCTCTCAAAGTCTCTCTCTCACTCTCTCTCTCTCTCTCCACACAGTCCCTCTTCGCAGACTCTCTCTCTCTCTCTCTCTCACAGTCTCTCTCTCTCACCCCCTCTCTCTCTCTCTCTCTTTCTCTTTCTCTCTCTCTCTCTCTCTCTGTGTTTCTTTCAGTCTCACTCTCTCTTATTCTCTCTCACAGTTTCTGTCTCACTCTCACTCTCTCTCACAGTCTCTCTCTCACACAGTCTCTCTCACTCTCTCGCCCTCATTTCCCCCTCTCTTCCTCTCTCTTTTCTTTCTTTCTTTCTTCTAATGTTCTTTTCTGGCTTCCTCGTCTTTTTCTATTGATCAGACTCTTATGCCAAAGATTTAAACGCTAAGCAATGTGCTTCGAATTCAGCATTTTGTCAATAAATTTCCTGTCTGAGCATTCTTTACTTGCAGAACAATGTCGATACAATCAAAATGGCTCTCTGTTCTTCACTACCCCTTCATTGGACACACACTGAACAGGTGTACAGAAGGTCTCTATGTAGGATTCAATAGTATTCTAATGTGTTTCCATGTGTTTGTCCGCTACTTCTCCTTCAGGGTTTCTGTTTGGTCTCTGTCCAGTTAGACAATAAAAAAGAAATTGAAAAATCATTTTTTGTTTTCTTTCAATCGGTTTAATAGAATGGCCGTATACACAATCCTTTAAAATCAGCGTTTTAAATCTGGACTGTTTCTGTTCTCGAACACCGATCACTTTCGTCGGTAGAAAAGAAGTTCTAATCTAAATTTGTGCCGGTAGTTTAGTGGCCTCGAGGGGTTGGTTGGTTGAATTTTATGTCATGTCAACCCTTGCTGGGTTATTTTATGTCAGAGACGTGTTGTTTTATTCCTTCTTGATAGTTATTCAATTTTCTATGAATCTAACTATTCTCCCTCCATCTATCGTTAAATAGTAGAACAGAATGGGCTATTTAAATTTGGTTAGGCAGCCAGTCTAGGAGAAGGAAAACTCTAAATTCAAACCTGTTTAACTCCTCTGAAAAAATTGGTCTCGTGTCACAACCTGCCCGTGTGGAGGAATTAGTATATATATATATATATATATATATATATAATATAATTAAAAGATCTGTATATTTATCTAATAGAAATATTCTGACCACTGTTGTAAGGTTTCAAGTACCTAACAGTAACAATCCAATATATATATATATATAATGTTTACCAATGAACAATCATTAGTAAACATTATTAGCTCAGTCGGTAGAGCTTTCGGCTTGAAACCACAAGGTTCCTAGTTCGATACCGGTCCTCGCCAACTCAGCGTATGAGTAGCACAGGGATCTGTGCTGTAAAGTAAGGAGCTGATGGTAGGTGTGGCGCTCCACCTCAGACGCCAAAACAATCTCCTTGGTCTAGCGCTATTGAAAAGAGGATAGACTCCCTCGCTGACTGGCTGATACCGACTTTAGGCCGCCCCGACGACTTTACTTTATATATATATATATATATATATATATATATATATATATATAATTTTACTAATGATTGTTACTGTTAGGTACTTGAAAGCTTACAACAGTGGTCAGATTATTTCTATTTGATAGATATACATGGTATCACATACGCACAAAAAAACTATTAATACACAATTAAAGAATATATGTAAATAGAACGGGCAATGAATGTGATTCACTAACCTCTCGGTATAAAATAAGCCTCAATATTCATCTCAATCAAGCAAGCATTTAGCCAAAAGTATTTCATTTCAAAAATTAGAATACGAGAATAATTCGAATGGTAAGGTCTCCAAAGCAGCAGCGACGCAGGGAAACTATTTGTGTGGCTCCTGGCAACTCTTGTGTTTGTTGTGCATTCATCTGTTACTGCTCATGCACACGCTTCGCTGTCACGTTTTTGATGGAGCTACAACTAAGTGTGAAGTTTGCGCAATTATTCTGTTTAAAAATCCAGAGTGCATTGAACCGCCAATTAACGGGAGTGTATAGCATATCCTGCATGGATGTCAAAAAAGTTCGCAAGTGGTGTCGGAAGTTTGCAACAATGACGTGGTTCAACGCTCCCTCAACGACATGGTAGTGAGCTGGTATGATATGGGCAAACAAAACTACTAAAGCACCTAAATATGTATCGATCGAAATGGAGATTAGGCAGAATTATAGATACATGTTCAAATTTTAGATACATTCACCAAAGTTATATGAGAATATCTTGATATGGTATAGACTGAAGTTATTCGACTGGCTTCAACCAATGCCTCCAGACAATTTCAAAATCTCCTCCAAGTCTTTCTGATGTGCTTCTTGTTTAAATTGGTAAATGCTGACAGTATCCTTGCCTTCAGTTTATCTTTGGTATTGAACGGAATGGTTTTATTTGACTAAATTAATAGAAACTCAGTTTTTCAGTGTTAAGTTTCGTTTTATTTAGTAAATATTTCGGGGTGTTATACCTCTTCTTCAGAACAAATAGAATAGTTGATCTGTCATTTTTGGCATTTATATATACTCTTTCGTTGATGTTGGTGGTATCATCCCTGACTTTCTTAGCTGGTATGGGGACGGCCGCTTGTAGTGACCTCTTCGGTTCTTTTTCATGTTAGTACTCGTTTGCTGTGGGGGTGGCTGCTTGTTTGTGTATTTTGTGTGTGTGAGTGTGTCGGCGTGCTTATTAGTGTCTCGTGTCTGTCATCGTTCTACGTGTTTATGTTTTTTTGTGATAATATATATATATATATATATATATATATATATATATATATATATATATATATATATATAATATATATAGTTCACTCCCGGCTAGAGGTAGCTGTTAAAAAAGTCGAACCGCACTGATGAGACGTAAATGTCGAAACACGTGTCTGTGGATGACTGTATATATATATATATATATATATATATATATATATGTGTGTGTGTGTGTGTGTGTGTGTGTGTGTGTGTAGTCCGTTTCTTACGGGTATTATGTAACACACGGTCGAATTATGGGGCATCCAGCGATGATTGACCTCCTTCCAGACCGGATTAGAACAATGGACCGGATTAGTCCATTAGACTACGATGTGACGCTTGTCTTGGGCAGAAGTAAAATTTATTTTCTTGGTATCCCACCAGGTCAGATTAACCCATGAACTTGTTAACGTGGGACATCTTATTGGGCATCTAGAGACTATCCAAATCTTTATTTACTTGTAATGGATCTGCGAGACTAGCTTTCTAACCATTACACTACGATGGAACGCCCGTCTCATGGCAAAGGTAATATAATAAAGTTATGTACAGCTCTGTAGGGATGTTCAACTAACTACAGGGACCTGTTTCTGGGAAACCAGCAGAAAAGGCAACGTTTTTGTCTGGTGTCTCGGTGGACCATTTTAAAGATATTCTTCTCCCATTGGAAAGAATAAGCACGGCATTGACCATTCGGTACCGGCTCTGGACAGTTATCAATCATTCACTTCCGTGACAATGGCCACTTTCGAACATTATTGTTCCCTGATTGATGGGTTTTCGATAGGAAATCAATTCCTATTTTGCTTGAAATCGGCCCGATGTTACTTTTTTGGAAACATACCCTTTCCTTCTTCTTCTTCTTCTTCTTTCTTCTTCTTCTTCTTCTTCTTCTTCTTCTTCTTCTTCTTCTTCTGGACGCGACGTGTTTCCTTTACTGGCACTTGCCATAAATATCTCCCCTTGTTTTTAATGTTGCCCATTGTTTTACTTCTTATTGTATCTCTCTCAATCAAGTTTCGATCGAAATATTTTTTAACATTTTTCTTAGTTCTCGAGACACTTCGAAATATTTTTTTTTCGTTTTGTTTTTCATTTAATTTCTGTTTAGAGAAACGTTTCACTGGGCATTGCTTCTGTTTTAATTCTCTTTTGTTTCGGTCTGATTGCTTTTAACCCTTAGAACACGGAAATTATTCAGGTATCTCTATTGTGGTAATTCATTATTACTTTATTCCAGCTCTTACTGGAATCTAAGAGACAGAAAATATCGTTAGACGTTTACGACTCTTCTATTTTAACTGATTTTAGCAGTGCTATCATCTATCTCAGATGTTCTCAACCAGGGTCCATATGGACCCTGGGGTTCCATGTAACATTGCTGGGTGTTCACACAAAAATAATACCCATTGAGTGTGAACAATATTTTAGTTGTCAAACGCACATATACATAATATATATATATATATATGTGGGGGGGGTATACATGCAGACATAGATATATGTGTGCGTGTGTATATGTGTGTGACTGTATATATATATATATATATATATATTATATATATTGTGTGTGTGTGTGTGTGTGTGTGTGTGTGTGTGTGTGTGTGTGTTGTCATAAAAGCATCGAGATTGAAGCTGTATTTACCAAGATAGAAATGAACAATGAAGGGAACGTTAATTTTTTCAGAATACTAGGTGTGTCATAAAAGTGTCCAGTTTGAAGCTGTATTTACCAAGATATAGATAAACAATCAATGGAACGCAATTTTTTTTCAGAACAGAAGGTGTGTCAAAAAGTACAAAAATATCGATACTTTTTTGACACACCCTGTATACTGATGATTTTCATCATTCGACTTCAGAAGAATTTTTATTAGTGAAAATTAAATTTCTACAATTTATCCTGAATTATTTACAGGTGTACATAAATGCCTAAAGAATTTAAATGATAAATATGTTTAATTTCAATGAATTAGTTTTCCTTCAAAGTAAAGCGCAAATAATTTACTATTTCTTTAATTTTTCATACAATTCCTTTACTTTTTATTAGAGAAAAATATAAGAAGCATTTGTTTCTGTGGAATGGCTATAACGGTGATAACTATTAAATTAGAATTAGATTATTTTGCTTTACGGCATATTAACCCTTTTCGGACCATTTAATGCCGAATCAAGTCACTTTGATATTTAAAAAAAGGACTCAAGACATCTACAATACTTGCTGTTGCTTAAGTGGTAACACAATTAATTATTGAACAGACTCATCGCTGTTTAACTGATAATCTAAGCAACCCGTGGGCGTGATTTGACTGTAACAAATTAAAATTAGGGTATTTCCTTAATAGAAGTATCAATATTAACATGGACCACCATGAAAACGGGTTAATCGAACATCTATTTGGTTTCTTGGTTGGTTTTATTGATTTTACGGCATGTCAACCCTCGTTGGGTTATTTTATGCCGAAAACATTTTGTTTAATTCATTCTTATTGGATAGTCAGTTCTTTTCTTAAACTCATTGTTTTTAAACACATTTTTAAACTCATTTCTTGATCTATTTAACGCAGGGTTCCGTCCTTAAGCATCAAGAGTCCCATCCATAGCTAACAGGTGACTCCCATTGGTAAGTAAGTCTTACCCCTCAGCAGAGGTTCAGTTGGTGTATTCCAGAATCCCAACCGATAGGTCTTGCACAATTGAAGAGAAAAATATAAGTATTTCTTGGAATTTCTTAGATGAGGCTTGATAATTAGTATTATTTGGATTAATCGGACTATTGTCTTTATCTTCATTGTTATCTGTACAAGAGTCCGAGTCCTTGGGAAAGGTATGAATCCAATTATTCTCCCTCCAGCTATGGGTAAATAGTAGGGCAGACTGAGCTCTTTAACCTTGGTTAGGAACTAGTCAAGGAGAAGGAAAACTCTGAATTCAAACTCTTAAATCTCCGATTGGGGTGGTCCTATTTAGAGATATATTTCAATTTAAAAAAAGAATTTTAAAAATAACCTAATAAAAAATTAAAGACATAACGCATTTTTATTTCTGCCTTGATAAAATATCATGAAAAAAACTATCACGGGTCACCAGGGTGTGGGGGGGGGGTTCTTACCCTTCTGCGGGAGTGCAGTCGGCGTACTCTACAGTTATATCTGACAGAGTTGCGAAGGATATGTTGTATCGCCAAATGGAAAGACACACAGATGAATGTTGCGTTTAACACATTATTAAGCACCAGAATCTGGTGCTAAACGTATACATACAAACTCAGAACAAATAAGTACAAACAATTCACAAGACAAACTCACACTAAAAGAGGAGGGTCATTTCGGTATAGCCAACGCAGCAAAGTCAGCCTGATTATTTAGCTAGTTAATCTACTTTAATCGTAGGTTATTTTATGGCTATGAGCCAGTCCATCTGGTAGAGTCTTGAAGGGGTGTTAGCTACTCTACATCAGTATAGTATTTAACTACAACCCAAGTTTAGCAATTGAAACTTTTCTGGTACATTTTAGCAAGGTATCTGAGAATGTAAATAGAAAGATTCAAGCGAATATTGCCCTTTGTGATGATATATGATATTTTAATTTAGATATTATCCGAAATATATGATTAAATAGTCTAAATCCTTCAGTAATTTTCTTTTAATATATACAATTGATTTCGTATCTCAATCTAATTTTCATATATATAATTTGCATATATATAGTTAGCCGTTATTTTTCTTGCTAAATTTAATGTGTTCAATACAATATCTTTTGTGGAACTGATTTGAAAAAAAAGAAGTAGATACAAATCTTTATTTATCATGGGAGACAACTTTAAAATACCCTCAAGTCTATTGATTCCAATTCTGGGATTTCAATTTAGCGACAATCGAAGTTTTGTTTCAGGGAATCGAAATGAATATTTATCAATATCTATGATTACAAAATTGTTATCAAGTTTTCCCCCGAGGACTGAAGCGTAAAAGCCATTACCCTCCGACGCTGACCGATAACTTTTTGGTAGAAGGTTCAATTTCATATTTCGCCTAGACTAGATGGTACTACAAACCTAGAGAGCCAGGTGAACCCTACTATTTTCACCACCAAAGAGATGTATTTATATTTTTCCAGCGGTAGTAGTATGAAGGAAAAGTAATTAGCCTTGGTGGAATTTAAAGCTAGACTACAACTTTCATTGTCCGACTCATACACACGTACAAACGCACACACACACACACACACACACACACACACACATGTATATATATATAATATATATATATGTGTGTGTGTGTGTGTGTGTCTTTGTATATATGTATATATATATATTATTATTTTATTATTATTATTATTACTTATTACTATACGCAGAGAAAATTCTGAGGAGATATGAAATCATCAGTATATATATATATATATATATATATATATATATAATATGTGTGTGTTGTGTGTGTGTTTGTATGTGTATGTGAGTGTGTGTATATTTGGGGAGCAAGTTTTCTCGTAGGTATATTTTATTACGGATGAGAGACAAGTGTTCAAAGTTGAGTTTTTTTTTATTATCATTAGCCTTATCTTGTTTGCAAGTTAGATATTACACATGAGAATAAAGGGGCTTTTAATCGCACCCGCAAGAAACGTGTTATGACAAACTACATTTATCATGAAACTACACAGATGAATGTACGTTAATTATTAATTTTTAAATGCCCAGTCGGGTGGCTAAAAGCTGCTGTTAGCGCCAGAATTGGCTTTACCGAATTAAATTACCCAAATTGTGTTACTAACCCTGGTATCACACGTTGTATGGTAAAAATTATCCCAAAAACGTTTCATATTACAAACCAACCAATCAAACAACCAAGCAAAGTGTATAAAACATACAAGGTGTGTCAAAAAAGTAGTGATTTTTTCTACTTTTTGACATAACTTGTAATCTGAAGAAAAAATAACGTTCCATTCAATCTTCATGTTTATCTTGGTAAATACAGCTTTAAACTTTGTACTTTTTGACACACTTTGTATTCTGAAAAAAAAAATACTGAATGGAAATTTTTTTTTCAGAATACAAGGTATGTGAAAAAGTACAAAAAATCTTGATACTTTTTTAACACACCTTGTATAATTTTCCCTATGAATTTCTTTATCACAATAATGAAATTGAAATAAATCACGTTAAAAAGAGTACATTTTCAAAAGTGAAAAAAACGTCAAAAGGTGGCATTTTGACAGATACAGATTTTGATTTATAAAATTGTCTCGTTTTACAGACTGCAAAACAAATAAGTTTTGCCTGCAATTTCTTTAATCCTTCCTCTTCATAATACAAAAAAAAGTTTCATTCATTTTTTTAAAATAAGAGAAATGTTTTAATTAATATAAAAGTCAAAGTGTTCATTAAAAGTAAAAAAAAGAAATATTCAAATTATACGGTCAGACGGTATATGGTAAAAAGGTTTCTTTTTAGGAATCAGTTTTGGGAACATTAAAAAAGTTCTGGGGTTTCTATAATAGATCATCTCTAGGACTTTAGTGTATATATAACCATTATGTAATGGGCATAGCCGATCCCCCCGATGTAAGCGACAAAGAATTGCCTGTACCGAGCATGAAACACTCGAACGGCACGAGGTGTAATTTACATAGCGGCTGGGTGATCTGTAGTAAAAGCAGAAAGTTATTCACAATAGTGCAGAACGAACCAGGCGGTGGAAGGAGGTTACAGTGTCGATGACGGAGAAAATAGTGTTTATTGTTCGTTTATCCAATGCTTTAAACCAGCGAGTTCAGGAATTCGAGAAAGAAACGGTGATTACCGAGAGTCTGTACCCGGTTAGAAGATTGTCCCGAATCTTTTGTGCGTTGGCTTTTCTTCACCTTACTTATAGAAATTTAATGAGTTCAACCTCTTTGGTAGACAATACATTTCAGTGTGACCTTTAAACATGAAAAACAGCGTGAGTGGCTTGACATTTATATGTATTAAGATAAATATGATCACATGAAAATCTGTGAACTGTCTTTTTTTGTCATTTAAATAGTTATTTTAACTTATATATCAACTGGTTATATTCATATTTCCAAGGTCCTATGTATTAACTGTTTCTATTCATATTTCCAAGGTTTAGATGACGCTTGCAGGCATTTAAATGTATTTCTTTAAGACACATCCTGCTTTTTTTTAAATTATATATGCTGGATTATTTTAACGCCCTGTCGACTGGGAATATAGAATACAACCGACTGTATCTTTGCCGAGGAGTAAGATCCCAATGGAGCCAACTTGTGGCGACCGGTGATGCTTAAGGATGGAATCCTGGTGACTGAGCAGTGTATGATATGCAACACCCCTCTTTGCCCTTTACTTAGGCTATACAGGCTGTCGAAGAGGCGCTTTCCTATCATTCAGCAGGTCACGTAAACCAGAATCTATAGGATTGTCCAAACCCTATTTTCTTCATGGCAAGTGCCCAACACTTCTTATCTTAAATGTGCGAGAAGGCAGTGGCTAAGAGTCTTAGCATCCTGCGTATGATCTTAAACTGCATTTAGTGGTGAAGTTCAAATTCTACAGCTCTTGGGAGTGTGGAGTACCCCATCATGGCCATTACTCCCAGGTCCACTCTGACCCAGTTTGGTAGAATTTCAATAGGTTAACTCTTTGTCCACCAAATTTTCCCCACGACTGCATAAAATTTTATTGGTATTGTTTACGCCCGTGTGATGGGATATTTCAGAGTTCATCATTTATTCACCTCAGATCTCATTCTATTCAAATAAAGTTATAATATTATTGTAATCTGAGTCCTTCAAGTGAAACATGCAAGAGCCACTTCCAGCGGTTGACGGTGGTGTCGCTCTGGTGTAAGAGCCGGTGTGAGAGGCTTAACGTAGGCAAAGAGTTAAATAGATAAAAAGACGAGTTAAAAAAATTGAATACCCAACAATAATGAATAAAATGATGAATAAAACAATGTCGGCATAAAATATCCCATGTGTTGACATGCCGTAAAACCCAACTAGCTAGCAAGCCATTTCTTTTAATTTGCTATTTAGTTATTGGTTATTTAGTTATTGGTTTTATATCACACTCTGCATAAATAGATCGATAATGCATATTGTTGGAATATTTTCTCTTGGAGAAACTTCGATTGGTCTTAAGCATTTTTATTTCTTTTTTTACATTTCAATTGCGTTGCTCTGGTGCAGAAACTTTCAACATTATTGTCATCCTTTTTGAAGCTATGTTTATATTTACAATGATACCTTGATTTACGAGTGCCTCAATGTACGAGTTTTCCGAGTTACGAGCTGTCAAAACGTCAAACGTCAAAAATATATCAAAACGGCAAAAATTCCTAAAATCTCAAAATGTTCTCAGTTTCCCTTGAAACGTTCAAATTTTCCAAAAAACGGCCAAGATTTTCAGGTGTCCGTAAAACGTCCAAAATAATTTCAAGTGTCCGTAAAAAGTTCCAAATTTTCTCAGGTGCCCATAGAACGTCCAAAATTCTCCAAAATGTCAAAAGTTTCCCTAAATCGTTCAAAATTTTCTGAGATGCCCGTCAAATGTACAAAACTCTCAAACGTCCAAAATTTTTACAAATCGTCAAAGATTTCTTTAAAATTATCCAAATTTTCTCTGGTGCCCGTAAAACGTTCCAATTTTTCTTAGGTGCCGTTTAAATGTCCAAAATATCAAAAAACGCAAAAGATAGCTTAGGTGCCCGTAAAACATTTACCATTTTCTCATATGCTTGCTAAATGTCCAAAATTTCCCTAAAATATCCAAAATTTCCAAAAATGTCCAAGATTTTTAAAATGCTCTATAAACGTCTAAAATACTTTGAGGTGCCTGTAAAAAAGTGCAAAAAAACCCTCAGGTGTCCATAGAAGGTCACAAATTTCCCAAAACGTCAAAAATTCCCCTAAATTGTTCAAAAGTTTTTCAAATGCCCGTCAAACGTACAAAATTTTCCCCAAAACGTTCAAGATTTTGCTAAAACATCCAAATTTTCCAAAATTATTCCAAGTGCACTAGAAATGCCAACATTTTTTCATGTGCCTGTAAAACGTCCAAAATTCCCCTAAAACTTCCAAAATTTCCCTAAAACGTCTACAATTTCTCAGGTGTTCGTAAAATGTCAAAAATTTCAAAAAACGTTCAAGATTTCTCAAGTGACCGTAAAATTATCAAAATTTCATCAGTAGCCCGTATATCGTCAAATATCTCCCGATTTCCAAATGCGTCCAAAATTTCTCGGGTGCCCGTAAAACGTTCAATATTTCCTTAGGGGTCCGAAAAGTTACAAAATTTCCCTAAAACGACCAAAATTTCGAAAATTTCCATAAATGTCAAGATCTCTCAGGTGCCCGTAAAACGTTGAAAACTATATAGACAGTAAAACTTCAGAATTTAACAAGAACGTTCAAAATGTCCCAAAAACGAGCATATTATTTTAAAACACCAAAAATAGTCTTTCATAGGAAATGTGGGTACATATCCAGTGTCAGTCAGTTTTTAAATATATATTTTTTCTATTATCAAATATAAAATTGACCAGCACTGCTGCTATTTATTTTTCAGTTTGATGATGGTCATCATCATCATCATCATCATCATCCTCATCATCATCCTCATCATCATCATCATTATCATCATCATCATGCTATTTATCTTCCCTTCCAGACCATATTCATTTCGAAACCCCTCTCCACTATTATTATTATTATTATTATTATTATTATTATTATTATTATTATTATTATTATTATTATTATTATTATTATTATTATTATTATTATTATTATTATTATTATTATTATTATTATTATTATTATTATTATTATTATTATTATTGATTTTCCGAATAAAAGGCTTCGATTTTTCGAAAGTAACTTTCCATCATTCACTTTCTCTTGACATTTGCGATATCTTAGTGAACTTGCAGTCACACATCTATTGATTCGTTTCAAATCAATAGATGTGATTTTCATCAAAACAAAACTACAAATACGACGACGACAACGAGGAGGACGACGACGACGTAACTGAAGTTGCCTTGTTTAACTAACTGTTTTGTTTTTGTTATGTTTTTACAGATTTTTATCGCAATTGAAGCAAAATAGACAAATGCACAAATCCGAATGTAGCGCTTGTTTCCCCGGCTATCAGGGATTCTGGTTTTGTTTTGCATTTTACATTCACTTGTCATGACAATAGGATTAGGTAATCGATTAAAACAAACGGCTGTCTTTTTTTATGTGAATAATCCAAGGAGAGGGGCGTTATGTGTAATCTTGGAAAAAGGTCGGTGGTTAGTTTTAATAATATATAGATAGATCATAACTGGGGAGGGAAGACATGATGAAGTTAGTACAAGTGAAAATTGATCCTACCACTATATTACTGATGTAGATAGATAACAGTTGAGGAAGGAAGATATAAAATTAATACAAGTCAAAATTGATCCCACCAGTATATTACTAACATAATTAGACGATAGTTCGGAAAGGAAAACATGAAGAAAAAATTGATCCCATAGTACAGTATTAATATTGATAGAAGACAGTTTGAAGTTAGTACAAGTAAAAAATTGATCCCACCAGTGCATTACTAATATAGATGAGAGCTGGGGTAGGAAGCCATGAAGTTAAGTCAAAATTGATCCCACCAATACATTACGAACATAGATGAGAGCTGGGGAAGGAAAACATGGTGAAGTTAGTTCAAGTTAAAATTGATTCTACCATTACATCATTAATATAGATAGCTGACAGCTGGTTGTTACGATTTTTGTGGCCATTGTTAGGCTGCAAGTGAGAGCACTTTACAGTGGAGATCCTTCTGTTAGGTAGAATCCTTTGCTTGTTCCTTGTGTTCCATAGTGTTGGGTAGAATCCTTTGGTTGTGCAGAGTCCTTGGTTTCAGATCCGTTCGTCCATGTCGTATACGTGCAAAATGAACGGCTTTCAAGATCGGCGATTAAATAGTTAACTAACCACGTATTCGAGCTGTTGATTGACTGGCTTTAATCCACGCGCCCACATAGAGTCTATAAGTTTCAGTGGTAGCTTCTCACCTTATATGTCCAAAATAAGCAGGCGCGTGGTCTAATGGTTAGAGTCGTAGGAAATGGACTCGGCAACGTGAGTTCAATTACTTGACGAAGCTGTTGGCATTTCACATAGCGCTAATACCCTTGGGAAAGGTAGGAATCCTCCAGCTATGGGTAAATAGTAGGGCAGACTGGGCTCTTTAACCTTGATTAGGCACCGGTCTAGAAGGAAAACTCTGAATTCAAACCTGTTAAACTCCGCTTAAGAAATTAACCTTGTGTCGCATCCTGCTCGTGCGGAGGGGTTGGTAAATATATATATGTCCAAAATAATCCAACACTGGTAAATTACATTACTAACATAGATGACAGTTGGGAAGAGAAGACATGATGAAGTTAAGACAAGAAATGATTGATCCCATTGTAAATTTGCTGGAGTATTTTGTGATATAAAGTTAAACTTTATGTGGGCGCGTGAATCAAAGCGATCCAATCAACACCTCGAATACGTAGTTAGTTAAATATTAAATCACCGATAGATTCTACCCAACACTAAGGAACATCGAGGGACAACCAACGGATTCCTCACTAAGGATCAGCCTCTGCTTAACACAAGGGATCTCCACTGTAAGGTGCACTCAACTGATATTTACAAAGTTTAAAATTCTTCCCAGCCGTAGCCGTGCTACTGTATGGCAGCACCGTTTGGACTCAAACGAAGCAGTTAGAGAAAAAAGCTCGCAGAAAGCTACAAAAAGATGCTACGTGCAGTCTTGAACAAATCCTGGACGGATCACCCCACAAGAAAGCAAATGTAAGATCACTTGCTCCCTATGAATGTTCCGGTTACAAAAGAAAGTTTTAAAAATATAATACGTCCAACCGTATAATAGAAGAAGATGAGTTTTTTAATGAGAAAAATGCTTATAATTTTTAAGAATAAAATTTATTTTATTTTTAATATAAAATACGCATTTTTTAAAATTATATGAAAATTCCGGTACTGATTGGGAGCGTTCTGTGCCTCATGATTAATGATATATTTATTTCGTTTTTCCGTTTACAATGTTGCTTTGATAAAGACCTCATATGGTCGAAATAGATTTCTCTCAGCAAAACTTTAAACATCTTGTTGTTTTTTCTACAAAACTGTCTACACATATTGTCAGATTCATATCCATTTTACCTTTCATACTGTCACAGAAAAAAACAAAATTGGAATTATTTAAATTATATCACCGGAGGCTCAAATTTCGAATATAATACGGATCCTGACTCTACGAATTTGTCATCATTCCTGAAATTTTCCATCTTCATCTATTGTACTGTTGGACTTATTATATATTTTTAAACTTTCATTTGTAACTGGAACATTTTCCTGAACTTTTTCATATTTATATACACCTTTACTGCAAACTCTTTTGAGTTTTTTAATGATAAAAATGCTTATAATTTTTTCAAATATAATTTATTTTATTTTTAATGTAAAATACACATTTTTTAAAACTACTTGAAAATTCCGGTACTGATCGAGAGCGTTCTGTGCCTCGTGATTAATGATATATTTATTTCGTTTTTCCGTTTACAATGTTGCTTTAATAGAGACCGCATATGGTTGAAACAGATTTCTGTCAGCAAAACTTTAAACATCTTGTTTTTTCTACAAAATTTTCTACACATATTGTCGGATTCATATCCATTTTACCTTTTATATATATATATATATATATATATATATATATATATATATATATGTTATGTATACATGTAATGTAAATATAGATATACGTAAATTACAAATATTCAGAGTATGAAGCTGATTACGAATGAATAAATAGTTCTGCGTTCGATCTAGCTTTTCCGTTTAATATGCATTGGGTATATAAACAATCAACAGGGCAATATTAAGGAGTGATGTCTTGATTTTAATTCCCCGGTGAATATCTTTGTACGCATAGCAACTTGCATTCGCGCATCGTGATTTTTTTAAAATTAAACGAAGCACATAAATCGAAGACGAACGTTCTTTTTTCTGACATATGTCAATCGAGGTGATTTTTTTATTTTTTATTATCGTTAATTATATTCCAGATTCACGATTTTTAGTATTTGATTTTCAGTTTCTGATATTCTCTTTTTAATCGAATGCCTCCTTGTATACGTGTAACTTAGTGGATCTTCGTTTTGTCGTGCATGAAAAGATCCCTTAAATTAATATCCGTGGTAAAACCTGCTGATTAAAAACAAACTCGACTGTCTTGTCAAGAGCATTTATTATGGCCGTGAGCGGTCGTTTTGTAGCAGTTTTCAACGCAGAGAGAGATAGAAATATGTTTATAAAAACAGAAAATAACGTTCCGTTTATTATATTTTCAGAATACAAGATGTGTCAAAAAATACCAAGTTTAAAGGTGTATTTACCAAAATAGAAATGAAGAATGAATGGAACGTTATTTCTTCAGAATACGAGGTATGTCACAAAGTACAACAAATTTCATTCCTTTTTTTTATACACTTTGTATATAATGTCGTAAAGGATCCTTTGAGATTTAAAGAAAAAAAAACGGCAAAAATCCACCGCGTTATATAAACGTCATTTCTTTTCAGTTTAAGTTTCGTAATGAATTATTATTATGGATTCATTGCTTTATATTTAATTACGTTCACATGTTTTTTTTCATACTAGAAGGCGGAAATTTGGCCTCCTGGGTTTTGCGATGTTTTTCAAACGAGGAGAAATAATTACCAAAATGATAAAACTGAATAGAATGATTTAAGACAAATAAAGATAACGCTGATAAAATAAAAGAAAAAAAGAGAAACGAAACAATAGTAAAGATTGTAAAAGGTGATAAATGGAAATAAGTCATTTCTCAATTTTTTTAAGTTGATTTTTTTTTTCAAAAGAGAAAGAAAAATGTGGCTGGTCTTTGCAATATTTATGTTACTTGCGCATTAAATCAAGATATTCGTCCAATTAAAATAATCATTCTCAAATGTCATTATTTTAACAATGATTGAAACGGACAGTATAAATTATATGCAAAAAATATTATTTCAGTGCATTGTTGAATAGTCATATTATTCTTAATACTAGCACGACCTGTAGATATGCCACAGTATGATAATTCAATTACAACGTTTGATATGTTAACTTAAGACCTATTTAAAAATTATTCAATATGCAATAATATAATAATCTTTATTTAACACTCTCTCAATCTTTTTTCTTTCCTTCTGTTGTGATGTTAGTCCCAACAGTAAAAAAAAGTCAAGTCGAGATGGGGTAAAATAAGACAAGTGTATTTACAATTAATGGTACATGTACGACTAGCTTGTGGTTAACGGGAACAGTGCTCCTTTCCACTCGGTGTCTCACTATTTATAGTGAGAACCGGTGCATGTTCTCCACTGTAGGAACGGCCGGTACAACACCTTCTTTTCATCTTTTCGATTGAAACAGATTAGCGTTATCCATTCTGCACGTTCACTCCCTCTCAATCTTTTCACCACTGTCTTTCTTTCTTACATTTTTCTGTGTAGCATTTTCTTTTTCTCCCCTTTCTTTATAATAAAAACGGATGGTCCATTATTTAGCTGAGACTAAAACACTCATAAGAAATAAAAATTCGGGGGATAAGCAACACTACACAATCAGGATTTACATTTTTGGATTTCATCTTGGACGATTTAGACAGTCTTCGTATTAACCAGAGGATGTTGCAAGAAGATAACAGTTGTAAAATTAAGGAATAAGAATATTAATATATAGTTAATGCTGTCGCCTTATATTTCTTTGTTGTTATTTCTAGCTAGATTGAATTGAGTTACCTATTTGTGTTTGGTGTCGTCTGGATTTCAATTTTCACGTCTAGTTCTTATTAAAGAACACGAAGATATGTTTTATTTTCCCAGACCCCACATTCCCTGCGCGCAGAAAAGAACGCCATCATTTAACGTCTAGATTCCCGATTTTTGTGGCCACTTTAGGCTTCAAGTGAGAGAACTTTACAGTGGAGATCCCTTGTGTTAAGAGGTTGATCTTTAGTGAATAATCCTTTGGTTGTTCCTCAGTATCTCTTAGTGTTGGGTAAAATCCACTGGTTCTTCCTTGGTGTCCATTTGTGTTGATTGAATCCTTCGGTTGAGCAAAGTCCTTGGTTGCAGGTCCGTCCGACAATGGCGAATTCAAGATCTGCTATTAAATAGTTAACTAACCGCGTATTCGAGCGGCTGATTAGCTGGCTTTTAATCCACACGCCCATGCAGAATCTATAAGCTTAACTTGGTGGACTTCAGCACACATTATATAACAAAATAATTCAACAATAGGTCAACAATGGGTCAAAAGTAGTCGATAAAAATATATGGTTATTTTCCATGACTCTTCCTCAGAATTAACAATTAAGTTTTAAATTCAAATATTACAATTCATTACAAAATGAATAGGCTACCATACCGTCCCATATCCAAATGATGATGGTCGTTAGTATATGCATTATATTAGTATTATTATCAATGTTGTTATGATTATGTGTGCGGAAATATTACGTTTTCATGCCACTATTTATTTCACTACATTAATAGTAACGATTCGTACATCAATTAGATTTTAAGGTTGAATTACTTACTCACAGTGAAATATCATAAGATAAAGCATGTGTTTCTTAGTTTCTAGATTGCGATACAGATTTAAACTGTTTGTGAATTAAACAGTTGCTTTTAACAGCATGTAAATCCGTCTAGAGTTATTTCATGTACTAGAAAATATATGCACACTCCGGTGCAATTATTTAAGTTTTAGTATAAAAAAATATTATATTAAATTAGAAAGGCTACTGAAACTAAATAAAATGCAGATAAAATATTTGAAACAGAGGGGAGTATAATCGAAATGTAGAACAAGTGAAACTTACTCTTCCATCACTCCCGTCTTTGGTTGCTAAATTTTCCTAATTTAACTATTCAGTTAAAATAGAAGGTAAATAATAAAATCACAGTTATTTCCTCTTGGTTATGGGTTTCTAAGATTTATCCCCGCGATTTTTGCTCAAATTCATTAAGATAAAACCAAACAATTAGAAATCAATAATACCAAGCACATATTTATTAAAATCAAATTCTGTATATCAATTTGCTAATTAGCCTTCCCGTTCGCACTGTAAACTGCTCTTTTGTTGTAAATATAAACACGAATGCATGTTATTTGTACAAAGATATGGCTAACAGTATAAATAATGTGAAACAATTTTATTAATAATTGAAGTTTAAATAAAAACAAAATTATGGGGAATGTGACGTAAATTACAAAGGGAAGTGTGACTTGAGTAGTGATATAGCTTTGGTTACAGACAAATTCACAATCTCCATTATGATAAGATATAGGTTAGGGAATCGCGTTTATACATCTATATTTACATTTTTTATGTGGTAGATTCTTAACGGTTTTTTTTGCACGGGGTCCTATTAAATACAAATAATCTTTAAAAAATATTCTTTTGACCCATAGATGGGACCCTAACAGATACAACCACTCCAAATCATAGAGAACATGGGAGTAATTGCAACGAGTGATACCTCGCGCACCTAAGTCGATCGGCTGATTGACTCAAGATCTAACACTTGATTGTCCCGATCTTATTTATCAACTGCTCTCAGGGTACCCCAACCAGTTTTATCATATGTGCTCGTCGTTTGTTGGGTGTCTTAGTATGACGCTATGACACTAAAATACAGGTTCCAATTGTGAAGCTCTGGGGAGTGAGAATTACCCATTCATTGCCATTACTCCCAAGTCCACTCTTACCCAGAATGGTAGTACCTGTTCGGGTACCATTTATGGGGTAAATACATTTTTTAAAAATTAGTTTTAAAAAGTGTTTAAAATGTGTTTAATTTCTTTTTTGAATACCCCAAAAGAATAAATTAAACAAAACGTATTTGGCATAAAATAACCCAAGGGTTGATATGCCATAAATACAACCGGCCAACCAACCAACCAACCAAACCACAGTCTCTAGATATCCAGAAATCTAGCCTCACCACCAGATGCGGTTTAGTGTCATTCCCAGAATACAGCTTCTTTGAATGTCCTTACCCCATACAGGGAAGACAGTTTGCGTCTTCTGACCCTCACCGATAGGGCTAACAGTATATTGTTTCATATATATTTATTAATCATATATCTTATTATAATGGAGATTGTGGGTTTGACTGTCTGTAACCGAAACTATATTACTATACAAGTCACAATCCCCTTTGTTATTTACATCACATTTACCATGATTTTATTTTTATTTATACCTCAATTATAATAAAATTGTTTTACATTACTTATACTGTTGACCATATCTACATGATATTTTCCACGTACCCCACTTGTACGGGTCAGGCACAAAGGCCCTATTTATGTGGGACCACCCACAAGCCGAGACTCATGGGGTGGCAGGTGAAAAATTGCGTCGATCCGTCGGCATTCCCCTTCAAGGGGGGGGCGCCTCAGGCACTGGGCAATAAACCCAGCCCTGCCCTTTAAATCAAGGGGCAGGTGTTGCCTGGGGGATGGCCCCTGGGATCGACGCCGTTAATTATATGGTCCAGAGGCCGAAGCCACTGTTGACCATATCTACATACTAAGTGACTGTATATTATTATAGCAATTGTATTTATATATACAACAAAATAGCGGTTTACTGTATGAATGGGAAGGCTAATTTGCATATTGATCTTAAAAATTGATTTTAATAAATATATGCTTAGTATTATTGATTTCTAATTGTTTGGTTTTATCTTAATGAATATGAGCAAAAATCTCTTCAATAAATCTTAAAAGAAATCCCTTAACAAGAAGAAATAACTAATATTATTCTTTACTTCCTATTTTAACTAAACAGTTAAATTAGGAAAATTTAACAATAAAAGACGGGAGTAACGGAAAATGATGGAAGAGTTAGTTTCAAAGTTGTTCTATTTTTCAATCATTCCCCCTCTGTTTCAAATATTTTTATCTGCATTCTTATTCAGTTTCATTAGCCTTTCTAATTTAATATGATATTTTATCATATTAAAACTTAAATACTTGCACCCGAGAGTGCATATATTTGCTAGTACAAATAAAGAACAGTATGTATGTATGTATGTATGTATGTATGTCCGGCTGAAACGACTAAAATACAACAATTATCAACAAAGTAAATATATATATATACATTATATGTCACATGTACTTGCTTTTTGTGCAAAGATTACAAAATCTTGATTTATATTTACGAAGATATCTAAAAATTAGATTATACATAATAATAATGAATTTGCGAGACAAAGTTGCTAACCATTTGTCATCCCTCTAGCCAGGTGATGCTGGGGAGCCGCTTCTAGTATATAATAATGGGATGGTTGCTGGTACATATTCTGTTGAAATAGACGATGACATTTTGCATATAAACAAAATATGCAAATAACGATCGCTTTATAAATGATGTTCCAAAAATCTATTTTATATAACATAAAAGATTTGCTCATAATCAAAAGAATTGGAGGGTTTTCTAGAGCTCGTTAGAGTTTATCTTGCAATTAAATCCGATTCTACTAAATTAATTTCTGAAATTATCTTCTTTTGCTCATGCGGATTAATTGAATTTTATTTCAAAACTTTAAAGACAAATATCAGTCAAATAACCGTTGTGCTTTAACCCTCAGTCTACCAGTTGAATTTACTTCAGTCTATCAAGAATTCTTTTTTTTTACGTTGTCCAAATACGGTGCGTCAAAAAAGAAAGAGAACTCTTAAAACAGTGTTGAATCTAGTTTCCAAACTTTGAAGATAAAGAACAGAGAGATTAGGTTGGTTGGATATTATTGCATGTCAACCCTTATTAAGTTATTCTATGTGTAGACATTTTGTTTTAATCATTCTTGCTGGGTATTCTTTTTCAAATTCAATTTTTTTAACATATTTTCAATACTTCTTTTATCTATTTAACCCATAGATGGGACGCGAACAGGTACTACCCATCCCAGGATGGATCTGGGAGTAATGGCGATAAAGGGGCACTCCACACTCCCCGGAGCTCCAAAATTGAAACTTCACAATTAGATGCAGTTTAACGTCATACCCAAGACACTAGTCACCGCCTTGTAGCACATATAGGATAAAAAGGGTTGGCGGTTGGCCAGAATTATACAGGGGCTATAGCTTGACGTGACCAGCCGCCCGTACAGGTTAAATAAGGGCCAATGTTGAGTGTTATGTGTCATGGACAGATCAGACATTAGGATTGTCCTTAAGCATCATGGGTCGCCACCCACGGCCAACAGGTGTCACTATTTGGGTCTTCTTACCCCTCTGCAGAATTGTAGTCGTATCCTCAGCTCTAGTCGTGTGACATTTTAAGCTCGGGCGGATGCATTTCTTTGTTGTTTAGCCGTGTCTTCCGTTAGACGTGTAGTCAGCAACTTAGTCCCATTGTTGTTTGGATTCACATGTGGTCCTGAGTTGAGACAGAGTTACAGGGGGAGGGTAAAAATAAATAGCAACAAACAAAATAAAATAGAAAAGAAAACAGAATAAAAATACAACATGAGAATAAATGATTACGAAAAGTTACTCTTATAGAACTGTGTTACAATTTTATGGGCCATCCTTTAGGCTCAAAAGCAAGAGCGCTTGTTCAGCGGAAATCCTTGGTAAAGAATCCTTTGGTTGTTCCTTGGTGCTCCTCAGTATTGCAAGTCCTTCGTCAATGATTGCAAATGGACGTCTCTCAGTATCAGTAATTAAGTAGTCAACCAGCCACGCATTCGGGCTGTAGATTGGCTGAGGTTTAAACCTCGCATAGTCTATAAATTTAAGTGGTGTAGTGTAGCACGGCTTATATACCGAAAATAATCCAACAAACCGGTTCCTGCTAGAGCACTGAAGTTAAGCAGCAATGAGTCTGTTCAATACCTTATTGGGTGACTACTTAATGTACTATAAGCAATATGATTCCTTTGTCTATCAAAATGTCTAGATTTGCATTAAAAGGGTTGATAGGCTTTAAAACTAAACAACAACAATTATTCTATACGAGGCAACGATATTCAGCCAGCCATATTTCCCCTACATGTGGCTTTTCCAAGTGGTCTAGTGAAAAGTGAAACACTAACAGTCTTGTTCAGGATTTAAACTCGGATCGTCGATCCAATTTCTTTCTAAGATAACCGTTACGCTAAGTACACCTCAACCTGCAAATTTCTATAGCGAAGATTTAAACGAGCTCGCTTCAACCTGATGTGTCATCCAAAATATTTCCAGCTGTTCGGGAAAACCATTAAGCCATCTATTTTTCACGAGATCAGCCACCCTGAGCGAAGCTAATTCACCTGACAATTTAAAAACAAACAACAAACAAAACAATAAAAAGGAAATAAATATAAATACAAGAGTAACTTCCCTTTGACTTTTATCTTTTTATCTGTATTTGATGATCAATCACTCAAAAAAGAAGAGAAAAAAGGAGAGAGAAAAAGAAAGAGTGATAGAGAGAAAGGCAGTGTGGAGAAGATAGAATATACAGAGAGGTAAAGTGAAAGAGAATGATAGAAAGTTAGAGTGGGAGTCTTTGTGTTTGTGTAGAAAGAGTAAAAGAGAGAAATATACAGAGAGAAGGAGAAATAAAGAGAAAGGGAACGAGAAAGAAGGGAGAGAGAAAGAGAGAGAGAGAGAGAGAGTCTCTTTGTGGACGTGTAGTGTACAAAGAGTCATAGAGATAAATATACAGAGGGAAGGAGAAATAAAGAGAAAGAGAAAGAGAGTCTCTTTGTAGACGTGCAGTATACAAAGAGTCATAGAGAGAAATATACAGAGGGAATGAGAAATAAAGAGAAAGGGAACGAGAAAGAGACAGAGAGAGAGACAGAGAGAGTGAGAGAGAGATTCTTTGTGGGTATGTAGTGTACAAAGAGTCTAAGGGAGAAATACAGAGAGAGAAGAGAGATCAAGAGACGGTGTATATTCATGTGAGTGTACCTGTGTGTGCAAAAAGAGTTTAAGAAATAAATCTATAGAGAGAAAGAGGAAGGGAAAGAGTGATTCCCTCTGTGTATGTGGGTGTGTGTACGGATATCTTATTATAATGGAGATTGTGTGTTTTTCTGTCTGTAACCGAAACTATATTACTATTCAAGTCACAATTCTCTATGTTATTTATGTCACATTCTAGAGGATTTTATTTTTATTTAAACTACAATTATTGATAAAATTGCTTTATATTATTAATACTGTTGACAATATCTACATATTAATAACATGCAATTGTATTTATATATAATACAAAATAGTAATCTACAGTGTGAATGGGAAGGCTAATTTGCATATTGATATAAAAAAATCTGATTTTAATAAATATGTGCTTAGTATTACTGATTTTTAATTGTTTGATTTTATCTTAATGAATATTAGCAAAAATCTCGAAGATAAATCTTAAAAGAAATCCGTTAACAAGAAGAATAAGTGTAATTTTATTCTTTACTTCCTATTTTAACTAAATAGTTAAATTAGGAAAATTTACCAATGAAAGACGGGAGTAAGGGAAAATGATGGAAGAGATGTTTCAAAGTTGTTCTATTTTTCAATCATACCCCCTCTGTTCCAAATCTATTTATCTGCATTCTTATTCAGTTTCATTAGCCTTTCTAATTTAATATGATATTTTATTATATTAAACTTAAATACTTGCACCCGGAGGGTGCATATATTTGCTAGTATGAGTAAAGAATTAAAGAGAACTATTCAGAGAGAATGAGAGAGAGAGAGAGAGAAAGAGAGAGTAAGAGTCGGTGTGAGTAAGTGTATGGCATGTGTGTGTGTGTATTTGTGTATGCGTGTCGGTGTACCAAAAGAGTTAAAGAGAAAAATATACTGAGAGAAAGAGAAAGAAAGAAAGGATGAGTATCTTTGTTTATATCTGTCTGTGAGTATGTGTATATTTGTAGGGGAAGGCAAAAGGATTTAAAAAGAGAAATATACAGACAGAAATGTACAGATAGAAAGAGTGAACACTTTCTCTCTCTCTCTCTCTCTCTCTCTCTCTCTCTCTCTCTCTCTCTCTCTCTCTCTCTCTCTCTCTGTGCGTGTATGTGTGTGTGTGTAAAGAATTAAAGAGGGAACTACACTGAGAGATTCCGAGCGCAAGAAAGTGAGAAAAAATAGGAAAAAAAGAAATCCTCCTCAAATGAAGACGAAACATCATTTGTCTTTGGAGAAATAAAAAAAACAGAATGAAATTAATGTACTCTGAATTGAAAACCTTATAAAGCTGCTGCCATTTATTTCCATCTATCCAATCAAAATTGTCAAATCTTTTATCTTCCAAAATCCGAAATTTTGAACATGAAGGATAGCAGTTGTTGATAAATTATTTCCTTTTCTTGGTTTGAAATATGTTCAATATGTAAGCCAACATTTTTAGGATAAAAAATGATTGGAAGAAATGGAAATGAATCCGACATTATGGGAAAAGATAATAAATCAATGTGAAAAATAAGAGTTGTGAAGATGATTCATTAATATTAGAAAAATGTTTGTCAATATATAAAAATTGTGGAATATATATCACATATACAAGGTGTGTCATAAAAGTATCCAGATTGAAGCTGCATTTACTAAGATAGAACTGAACAATGAATGGAATGTTAATTTTTTTCAGAATACAAGGTGTGTCATAAAAGTATCGTGAATGATGCTGCATTTACCAAGATGGAAATGAACAATGAATGGAACATTCTTTTTTTTTCAGAATACAAGGCGTGTCAAAAAGTACAAAAATCTCGATACTTTTTGACACACCTTGTATATCTATATTATATATATATATATATATATATATATATTATAAGAGAGAGAGAGAGAGAGAGAGAGAGAGATTTTCATCTAGGCATTTAAATAAAAAAGATTTTTGATTAATAGATATGTCAATATCACGCAATATATGAATATCCTGATTAAGGATATGATATATAGGTAATATCTATTTAATAATCGAAACGTTTAAACGACAACGTAAATTTTCAAATATTAATAGAGCCTGTTTACAACTCTTATTTTTCACATTTATTTATAATTTTTTCACACAATATAAAATGTAAATTAAACAACCACTGTAGTTTAAAAAATTCCGATTATTCTGTCGTTTGAGCTTAGAATACACTTACTGAAAGAAAGAGGAATCTTTTGAGTATGATATTAAACCTATCCGTATTACATGCGAAAGGGTAATTTTCAGGCCGCAATTTATACAGAAAAAAATACATATTATTACCCTCTTACGATTATTCATACACATACGGCTGACTGTACGGACATACCTTTTTAGCCAAAATTTACTATTAAAATAAATAAAATCTTTAAAAACTTTAATATTAAAATTTACTATTAAAATGAATAAAAATTTGAAAAAAATGTAATATTAAAATTTCACAGTAAAATTAACTTTAAAAAATGTCTTCAGTTTTGGTATTAATTTTTAAAATCGAAAATGAAATGAAATAAAAATTTGAATATTTTTTCTTAGAGAATAACTGATAAAATGATCAATATTTACTTACATTTTTTAATAGGTCGAAAAAGTTGAAAAATATTTTTTACGCTAAAAAAAAAACAAACAATGTTTACTGAGAAGCGTCTCGTCTCTCTGTATGAAAACAAAACAAATATGTCAGTTTTGCTCTTCTGTATATTCTAAAAATCACACATTACTATTCAAGATCTGAATAGTTTGAAGTACACATTTATTGTCATTACTCCTAGGTCAAATCTGACTCTGAGACAAGTAAGACATAGTTCCCATCTATGATTCAAATTGAACCGTTTAAAAAATATTCGTATTCCAAATGAATGTTCCACAGAGCTCCAAAATTGGAACTTTACCATTAGATGCAGTTTAACGTCATACTCAATACACTAAGACCCTCAGGCACATCCTTCTAGTACATATATGATAAAAATGGTTAGAGTTCGACATAAGGGAAAACATTGAGGAGCTAGGGATTGGAGTGATCAGCCAATTGATCGGATGGGGTCTCTCCGACCGCCCATCTAGCCCAAGTAAGGGCCAAAGTGGAGTATTGCAAGACAAGTGCCACGTCCTCATGCATCACGGTTTGCCATTAAGGACCAACAGGTGGCCCCATGGGAGGAGTCTTACCCTTCTCCATTTTACAGTGTTGCAGTTGGCGTATTCTACAGCCCTATCCAACAGGTTGGTCAAAACTGGATAACTCAAGATCAACTCAATAACATATGTTTTGTGAGTAGTTTGTCATGGTAAGCACATGAGTTCCATTCTCTCTAGATATTGAGGGATAAAACTCCTTTGGCACAAGTCCTATTCTTTCAACATTCCCTTGGCATAAAGCCTAATCTCGAAGTATTCTGAGACAAAACTTTTGATCGTTATAAGACCTTGATTGCTTCTAAAAATTCTACATTGACCCTTTACCTTTCGGAACGTATGTATTTACCATGTAGTGATTAATTGGTTGGTTAGAATGGTTGGTTGGCTGGTTGGTTGATTGGTTGGTTGGATTCTAGGGCATATCATCCTTGGGGTATTTTATGCCCAAGACGTTTTTGTATTATTCATTCTGTTAGGTTTGCTAATGTTTTGTTAACTCTTTTTTAAACTCATTTTTAAAACTCATTATTTTAATGTATTTAACTGATATATGGGACCCTAACAGGCTCTATAACTCCGGGTCAGGGCAGACCTGAGTGTAATGGCAAGGAAAGGGTACTTTGCACTCCCAGGAGCTCCAGAATTGGAACCTCACCATTATACGCAGTTTAGCGTCATACCCAGACAGTAAGATGGTTACCGACCGCCTTCTAACACATATGATAAAAATATGGTTGGGACAATAATCGAGTCAGAAGGGATTTGAATATAATGACAATGAAGGGGTACTCCGCATCATTCAAAGCTTCAGAACTTACTGAGTGTAGCTTAGTGTCATACCCAGGATACCACTTTTGTCTTACCCCTCTTCAATGAATATTGGGTGGAGAGCTAGTGGTATTATCTTCCTCGCGTGCGAGAAAATATTCATCGGTTAATATCAAATTTATTACGAAAACATTAACTTGTACAATAACATCTGAAATAACATAAATCTTACAAACTCTGATATATTCTATTTCGGTATGCTCACGCTGAAAGCACCAGTTTTCACTAGATCACAGAGGGTAAGCAGTGATGAGCCTCTCAAATATTTAATGGGGTGACCAATTAAGTAACAGCAATAACTTTCCCGCCGTAGGAAATGGACACGGCGACACGAGTTTAAATCCTGGATGCGGTTGTGTGCATTTCAAATAGCGCTAATATCATTGGGAAAAGTACAAATTAAACTATTCTACCTCTAGCTATGGGTAAATAGAAGGGCAGATGGGGTTTTTTAACCTTAGTATGTGTAAAGTTTTTAAATGCCATCCTTGGCCAGTTGAAAAGGGCTTAAAGTAAGTCCTGAGTTATGGAATCCTTTGGTGAGCGTAGTAGTCCTATCCTGCGTATTGGTAAAGGTCCAGTGATTTAATCCTATGTCCGTCGTCAATGAACGCTGTAGTAATTATGACCAGTAGAGTCGGTTTAAGTATTTTATCAGCAGCAGAATACTGTCATTGATTGGCCAAGAGATAGGTCACATGGTTCTGGTCGGTTCTATAAGTAGGAGCGACGATCTAGCACACACCTTATATGTCAAAAATCTCAACAGTATGGCAACCGGTCTAGAAGGAAAATCTGAATTCAAACCCAAGGGGCTCTCCACTCATAAGCCAAAGCTACTCCCCCTTCTCATCCTTCTCTTTCCTCCTAACTAAAACCAAATCTTTTTTATCAAAATGACAGTTTCGACATTAAATGATCTGCCAAGTGTAAAACAAAACGACCAACTAACATTTGTTATAAAATATAAATAAGTAAGGACGCAAAACGATTCTAAAATTGATGACTTATTAAAATGGGAAAAGTTTGACATTTGCTTCATAAAATTACCGACCCCTTAAAAATGCCTTCATGCTTACGTATATTTCTAATATTTTAGAATATACATTTTCCTTCAGAAAACAATATGAACATAAGTATTTTATTTTTGAACGTTCTTAATTTGCAGAATATTGTAAGTAATTTACTAAATTTTATTTGACGTTAGCTTCATAACATTAGTTTGAAATTATTTGGGAATCATTCGCAATGATGATTATGTTTCTCTCTGCTCATGCGCGGTGAGATTACTTAATATTGGACAAAAGCCAAATAACCAACTTAGAATTTACGACGGACAAGTCGGCCAGGAAAGGTTGCCCAGAATTGTTTCCCAGGGTCAATTTCCTTCCTTACTCTTTCGAGAATTACTCTGACACAGAAGAGAAAGTCGGTGCTTAAGTAAAGTCCCATGTCACACTGCAGGGAGTTCGATGCAAAAGGCATTGATCGGCTGCGTTTTGCGCCTTTTCCTATCCGATAAAATCATATAACAAATCATTTGCTTTGATTTGATGGGTTTATTTGGAGAATGTTTCTGTAATACGCAATTGAGAGTTACCTCCCCTATTGTGTGATTAACTCCCCTTTGGAGAACTCTCTAGTGAATACTAAACTATATTAACTCTCAGTAAGTGTACCAATTATTCTAAGTAGAATAAAGTTTCCAAAGTCTATCAGTGTTATCGTTTGTCATTACAGTTTCGTAAAATATCACAGTAGTTGTGTCATAGATTGAAAAATAGATAAAAGTGAAAAGAACAATAAAACAAAACAAAATGAAATACTAGACCTACAACATAAAATAAATACAAAATAAATAGTAAGCTCTCTGAATAAGTTTTGACCGGAAGAATGTTTCGTAGAATAGCCCAGTAGTTGTATGGAGGATTGAAAAATAGATAAAAGTGAAAATAATAATAAACAAAATGAAATAGAATAATAAAACAAAATGAAATAGAATAAAAACATAGACATACAAAATAAAATAGATACAAAATAAATAGTAAGTTCCCAGAATGGTTTTGACCGGAAGAATGATCAGAGCATGCTCAAAAAAGAAAAGGCTTCCGGGTGTGATATAAGAAGTGAAAAAGAAGGTAGATTTGAGTAGATTGAGTGTTGAGAGACTCTCTCTCTCTCTCTCTCTCTCTCTCTCTCTCTCTCTCTCTCTCTCTCTCTCTCTCTCTCTCTCTCTCTCTCTAACACTTAGTTGCAACAAAATAAAATCAGTTAATATCAACTGAATTAATATCAACTTTATTTAGAAAACATTAACTACCACAGTAAGTTCTGAAATAGTGTAAATTTTACAGAATCTGATATATTCATATCAAATACTACTAATTTACAAACTGCAATATGATTTTAAATATCCATATGTAATAGTAATAATTAGCACCTAGATATAGGTTTTCAAGTATTCTTATCTAATACTTATCTGAACACAGTTATATGGTTCTCAGTATCCCTATTTAATATTAATGCCATACGTATAGGGTATTAAGTAATGCTATCCGATACTAATAATTTGCAGAGTTATATAATTTCAAACATTGGTTATTTGGTTGGTTGGTTAGATTTTGCGGGTATGTCAACCCTTGTTGGTTTAATTTATACTGAAGACATTTTGCTTTATTTATTCTTGTTGCGTTTTTTTTTAAACACATTTTTGATACTCAATTTTTATCTATATGACCCATACATGGGACCTAACAGGTAGTACCACTACAAGTCAGGGCGGACCTTGTAGTAATGGCGATAAAGGGGTACCCCACATCCCCCAGTTTCAAATTCGGTACTTTAACACTAGATGCTGTTTAATGTCATACACAAACCACTCACTTCTAGCACATTTCATAACAGAGTTGGGTGTTGCCATAAGGGCAATAAGTTTGCGACAATCATTTCACTGCAAGGGCTTGGCGCAGCCAGCCGATTGATTGGAGGGGGTACTCTGTAGTCTGACTATCCTAAGTAAGGGCCAAAGTATGGTGTTTGTTGCCTGTCATGGACTGCTCAGCTAATGTTTCAAGTATTTATATGATTTCAACTAATTAATCATAGTAATTCTTTGTGACCATTTGTAGGATCAATTAATCATTTAATAGAAACAAATTGTAAGGATTTTCAATTATTTCTATCTAATAATAATATTCTGCATAAAAATCCGATTAGCGTAGCTGTGCTACTCATGTGCTGAGTTGGCGAGGATATTTAACCTTTTAAATAGTTAATATACATAAAAGTATTTTTACCCACTCCCTCTACCACAGGCAGAATGTGACACACGGTCAATCTTTAAGTAGAGTACAGCTGTTTTGAATTCAGAGTTTTCCTTCTCCTAGACCGGTTGCCTAACAAAGGTTAACCCAACCGGCTCTATTTACCCATAGACATGGGAGAGCATTGTTTCACGCCGTTCTCAATGGCAGTAGTGCGAACTGAAAACCTAAACTAGTATCAAACCCGAAACTTTGCGATTGCCAGGGAATACACTATAAACTGAGCTAAAGCGGCGCTTACAGAGAAATAATAAAATTATTCAAAGTTTGAGACGTTTTTATATTTCGTCTAAGAGAAAAAGATATTTTATTTGAGAAGAATAATGACACTGATTATTATCAACTCCCCGGGAAGTAAAGACTGAGGGACAGTTCAAAGATATTTTGACAAACATGCTTTTGTTTTCTAGTTCCATTTTTCATATAACAAATTATCACTTTCTGAAAGAGGCATTCTTGAAATGATAGCGGAAAGTTCTCAATAACTATATTTCCAATAAGATTATCTAACATTAAAATCATTTTCCTTCAGTACTAAACGACATTTGCAAATCATCTCTAATGTTGCGTGTATAAATTTGACAATATCATTTTATCAAACAACAAATCATACAATGAAAATGGTCTTTCATTCTTCCTTCAATAAGACAGCAAAAACAATATATATATATATACATATATATATACATATATACACATACACACATACATATATATATACGTGTGTGTGTGTATGTATATATTAACTGACAATAGCATTTTTACATATATATACATATATATACATATATATATACATACACACACATATATGTATATATATGTGTGTGTATATATTATATATGTTTATATTAACTGACAATAACATTTTTACATATATATACATATATATATATATATATACATACATATGCATACATACATATACGTGTGTGTATGTATATATTAACTGACAATGGCATTTTTACATATATATACATATATATACACATATATATATATACATACACACACACACACACACATATATATATATATATATATATATGTGTGTGTGTGTGTGTGTGTGTGTGTGTGTGTGTGTGTGTTAACTGACAATAGCATTTTTAAATATAAATGTTTCAAATGCAATTTGAATCCTCGTTCTGTACTTCCACTTGCCGTTGTTATCTGTCGTATTTTCAACTCAATCGAAACCTGCTCAGTTGAGAGAAAATTGACGTCATTCTTATTCGATACAATCTTTTCTTGACAGACCGACGACCGGAGAAATTTCACAGTGGAGACGTTCTGTCATTGATAACCAATTGGAAAACTGAATCCTGATTCGATTACTTGTTTACTTTGGACTTTCTCCTTCTTATCCTTTTCTTTGTCTCCTTTTTCTTTTTCTTTTTTGACAAATTCTATTGCAGATTCGAACTGATATCCATAACAAAAGAATCAAGGGCAATGGAGAAACGGTCTCTGCAACAGCGTGTATACAAGTTCGCTGATCTTGTTTGTGCAAAGGTGGAAGTCTCTCGTCAAGTACTGTTTATGGAAAACTGACTGTCAGGGATCTCGGTTGATCCCATTGCTGTTAACACAAATAGGGGAATAAAAACAACACATGTAGAACAAGTAACTTGAAGCCGATACCGAAAACACTAAACCCCCTTATTCTGTAGAAATTTAGGGAAAAATTGACATCCGCTTGAATAAGTCAATATTTTGGTAGATTGATTTGATAAGTGACTTTAGAGAACAAAAACTTGTTTAATCGTGTAAACGAACGTTCATTTTTAGTACTGTGGTGGCTTGATTTAAGGGTTTAATTCGTTCCGTTTGTAATTCAATTGCCTCGTATATCAAACTAATTCTCCCGATTGAAATAAACTGAATTATCCCGACTTCCTACAAAACAGACTAATTTTTTGTTAGTTTTTATTTAGACAAGACATATACCATTGTTGGTTGATTGGTAGGTTAGATTTTGCGACATGTTAACCCTTGTTCGGTTAGTCTATGCCAAAGACGTTTTGCTTTATTCATTCTTGATAGGTTGAACATCTTTTTAAACTCACTTTTTAAAGTCTTGGTAAAAAACGCCGATATGCACAAAAGGAGGTCATTAGTGTTATTACTCCGGTATCCTTACAGATTTCAGGTTTTGCAATATCATATCTGTAGACCCGACCTGTTATTAGGCCAAGGGATACGTAACAGCCACGTAGAGAATTGCTCGATACATATATAAAATAGGAGATTGAGGCAAAAACTTAACTAAAAAACATATTTTTAAACTCATTTTTCTATTCTAACACATAGATAGGACCCAAACAGGTATTACCACTCCGGGTCAGAGTAAACCTGGGAGTAATGGCGATTAAGGGGTACTCCACACTTCCCACATCTCCAGAATTGGAACTTCACCATTAGAGATTTAGAGAGGTAATATTAATATAATTGGTTTTCTAAAACAGACAGTCCCCGTAACGTAGTAGTTAACGTCCTAGACGTTCAAAGCTAGGTCAAGTCTTACCCAGAATGATAGTAGCTGTTCGAGTCCCATATATTGTTTTATAGCCGTATATACCCTTCTAACATACTCGGGTATATAAAGGGTGAGATATTTCTTAGGTGTACAATAGAAAGAGACTCATATTAGATTAGAGACGGTATATCTTACTTGTTACACTTCTACTTGTTGCTGACTGCTTCATCTATCTTGTCTGACGCCATCTTGTCTGGGCCTGGGCTGACTTCTATCTAGGCTTCTGTTGAGTGTTGACTTTCCTTCTTAATCCTTCTACTGGATGGGTTTAACATTGTTTTGATAATTTACACAGGACTTGGTTTTACTTGATCAAGTTTTATTAGCCTATATTTGATTCCACCCCGAGGAGATGGACTCAAGGAGCGGACCACGCGTCTACGCTCCTTGAAAACTGGATCGCTCTGCTTAACTAAAAACTAACTCATTCCTACGTGTCTGTCATGGCACGCAATCGCGTGTCTCTAAGGGATCAAGTGTTATTAACAGTCACCGGTAATTTTCCATGGGGACTCCTTGATTTTAAATCAACATACAGTAATTCAAATATTCTAACTTACAGGTACGTTCACAACTTATGACTTCTCATGTATTGTAACACTATAGCTTAAATAGATAAAATAATGACTAAAAATGTCATTAAAATAAATGAGTTAAAAAAAAACTCTTCAGCCAAAAATAACCCAACAAGGTTTGACATACAGTAAAACACAACTATTCAGCCAATAGGTTCATCTAGGATTTTAACTCCGCGCGATTGGGTCAGTTTCCTAAGACGCTACCGACTTTGCCACAAACGCCTCCTCACATGTAAGTCATCGGAGTGGCCTAAAGTCAGTATCAGCCACACAGCGAGGGAATCTATCCCCTTTTCACTAGCGCTACACCAAGAAGATTGTTTCCTACCGTCTGATGCGCCACACCTACCTTCAGCTCATCACTTTACCACACAGATTCCTGTGCTACTCATACGCTGAGTTGGCGGGGCCGGTATCGAACCAGGAACATTAAGGTTCCCAGCCCGACACTCTACCGACTGTGCTAAACCGAATGCACGAAATGATCTTTGACATGTATTTAACAAAATAACAAGATAAAATCATTAGATTATAATAACATTTTCTTCTGTGTGTAAACACATTAAATTATTGAGCGGAAAAGACTTTTACCATATGTCAAATATAATGCAAACGATTTTTTTATATCATAAATCAAATTCACGGTACAAATTAACAATTGCTTTTTCATATTATTATTTCACAGATATCCGTGTAAACAGATTCACGCTTTAATATTTGATTTCTTGGATTTAATTGCTACTAATTTAATTTTCTGCTTCAATGTGTTTTTCACTTTCGCTTGTAACACATTGTATTTATTCTTTGATGTCTGTATCTGGTGAAGGCCAAAACGTTATTTCTGAAGCAATGACTTTATCCATACTCACACTTGCATTTACCTTTACATGACGCTTTGTCCCTCATCTATTTATATAATAATAATAATAATAATAATAATAATAATAATAATAATAATATAAAGACGGATCACCCTATTCCGGCCAGGAGACCAGCGTAGTGTTGATTAATAAAAAAAGAGAACGTGTCAACTGGTGGACTTTGCGGTCCCAGCAGATTACAGGGTGAACTGAAGAAAAATGAAAAGATGGATAAATACCTGGACCTTGCCAGAGAATGGAAAAGGCTGTGGAACATGAGAGTGAAAGTGATACCAATTGTAGTTGGGGCACTTTGAACAGTCCAAATAAAATTGAAAAAAAAGACTGGATGATCTGGAAATCAGAAGACGAATTGAGACCATCCACACTACTGCACTGCTGCAATCGGCTAGAATACTCAGAAGAGTCCTGGAGACCTGAGGAGACTTATTGTCACTCAGACTCCAGTGAAATACCATCAGCTAACGCTGATGTGAAAAACTCAAATGGAGTGAAAATAATAATGATATCTTTTCAGCAAGTATATTAGGTCTGAGACCTGTCAGCTGGTCCTTATAATCATTCATCTTAATTCCACAGGATATGTATTCTCTTTCCACAGATTATCTAACATTGCCATAAAGGAGTTTAGAGATGGGGTATTCCCTATTGATGATGGTAGTTTATTCCATGTATTCACCACTCTGTTACTAAAATAATTTTGTCTTGCATTTGCTATACAAACTTTTTTAAAGAGTTTTAATTTATGATCCCTGGTATTGATATTTTGAGCAATGTTTAGTTCGTCAAGTTCGTTGAACAAAGTCAATGTGTATATTTGTAGACTTCAATCATATCCGCTCTTGTACGTCGATAAACCAAACTTGGTAAGTCAATCTTCCTAAGTCTTTCTTCATACGAAACGGTTTTTAAATCATTCATTACCTTAGTAGCTCTTCTCTGAACTCTCTCAATGATATGTTTAATTATGTATTTAATTACATTAATTTATATAGCAATAATAGTAAAGATTGAAATAAACAATGAATGGAAGGATATTTTTACAGAATACAAGGTGTGTCAAAAATTACAAAAAATCTCGATACTTTTTGACACACCTTGTATATATATGTTCATCTCTATGCATATGTTTATATGGGTATTTATTGTATATTCATTAATTATCACTTTATATATATTTTTGATGTTATTTTTATCTTATTATTTATCATTGTTTCATAACGGCAGTCGACATTTTTGGTTTGGTTGAGAGGAAAATAATGTTTAAATTCGATTGTTGTTGCGTTTTTGTTCCTTATTATCCTTGTGCTTCCTACTGATGAATTTTACTATGCGTATATGTATATGTGTAGGTGTATGTATGTAATTACTTATGTATGTACGTATATGTATCAGTTATTGTTGAGATGTTTTGATATGTGTTTAACAATTACCACCTGTTGTAGTAAACTCTCTCTTTCTCTCTCTCTCTCTTCTCTCTCTCTCTATATATATATATATATATATATATATATATATATATATATAAAAAAAAGTGTTCCAAAAATGAGGTGAATTTATTTATCGACACTTAAACGTTTCGGTTTCTTTAAACCTCCATCAGGATGTAATAAGTGATAAAGAAATTGATTGATGTTTTATAGATGACAGGAGATAAAAGATCTTTAAAAAATGTTTTTGTTGTGTAACTGTATTTGTTCAGCGTTATTAAATTCATTATTAAAATATAACGCTGAACAAATACAGTTGCACAACAAAAAAATTTTATAAAGATTTTTTTATCTCCAGTCATCTACAAAACATCAATCAATTTCTTCACCCTTTATTACATCCGGATGAAGGTTTAAAGAAACCGAAATGTTTAAGTGTCGATAAATAAATTCACCACATTTTTGGAACATTTGTTTTTTCAAATTTCTTAATATTGTCGGATTTATTTCCATATACTGTGTGTGTGTGTGTGTGTGTGTGTGTGTGTGTGTGTGTATTATTTTTTTTTATTCATTATAGTGTACAATACACTTAAGGTGCGATAGTTACCATTAGTTTCCAAGCAGCATGTTTTGTCAAGACAACGTGCGTGATCGAAAATGCAGGGAATGTGAATTCATTTTCATATGTGTGTACTTTTGTAAGCCGAATTATCCGCTTAATGAAGAAAGTCGTGCGTATATATTTACTCACGCGTACATCCTCGTGTGCCCCCCCTATATATATATATATATATATATATATATATATATATATATATATATATATATATATAGTGTTTTTTTTGCGTGTTGTTTGTTTCGTTTTTTGTTTTAACTTAAATAAAAGATTGGGGTCGTTGGGCGAAAGATTATCTTATACATGAGTTCCCTCATTCGTTAAAGCGTGTTGTATTTCCATTTTAAATATTAAATAAAGCCGTTTTTATCTTTTTCTTAATTTTATATATATAATATATATATTATATATATATTATATATATATATATATATATATATTTGCTAATCGTCGTAAAAATGTCTATTTTATCACTTTTTACCGTTGCAATTTTTTTCCTTTGAACAAAACTATTCCTTTGAGAGAAACTAGATTCCAGAACAAAATTGTCGTTAAAGAATTAAAACATTGCCAGGACCATATTTTTTTTAATTAACATACTTGCTAGTTTATTTTGACAATACCAATCATAAATTTCTCCAAAGAACATTCTTGTTAGATGATGTTGACAATATAGGCAGTCATCCTGATCTTTCAAATTGAATGCTGAATTATTCTTATCTTTTTATGTCAAATATATTTCCCTTATTTAAGAAAATAAAGAAATACCATTCCTCTAATAATGGAAGCACCAGTTGAATATCTCATATACTATCACGGTTACATAAACAAACCGAACGAATTAAATGCTCAAGACAAGGTACCAAATTATTAAGTTTAAAATTATTGAAATGAACTTATAAGTTCACTAAAAAAACATTTAAGTCACCAAAGTTATTATGCCAAAGAAAAATATTATTTTTTAAACTATTAACATTAAAACATATTGCAGTACATAATTTATTACATTCTAATTGATTATGTTTTATACAATACAATGTTTTTACTTATCAAAACACGTACCAAAAAGTATTAGTTCTTCTTGTGGGGCGCTGGAATGGATTAATACAATTTTAGTTTATTTCAATGTGGTAATTTCATTGAATTACGAGCGGGACAAATTAAACTCATAATTCAATGTACTACTGTATATATATATATATATATATATATATATATATATATATATATATATATATATATATATATATAGTTGACAGCGTGGGATATGAAAGATGCTACACGCACTAATTTACCAAAAAACGTGGTAAAATAAGAAGATTCCGCCCACTTACAAAAAAAAACATATGTACTCATATAAATGAATTGACATTCACTGTATTTCTTAATAGGTGCAATGTCTTGAAGAAAGGAGACTAACATGCTGCTTGGAAACCAATGGTAAGAATGGCACTTTAAATGTATTGTGTGCTATAATATCTATATGTATACATATATTGTATGCTATAATATCTATATGTATGCATATAGATATTATAACATACAATGGAAGCGCGTGGTGTAATGGTTAAAGTCATAGGAAATGGACTCGTCGCCCCGAGTTCAAATCCTGGATGTGGTAATTGCATTTCACTTAGCGCTAATACCTTTGGGAAAGGTATGAATCCTACTCTCCCTCCAGCTATGGATAAATAGTAGGGCAGACTGGACTCTTTAACCTTGGTAAGGCAACCGGTCTAGGAGAAGGAAAACTCTGAATTCAAACCTGTTAAACTCCGCTTAAGAAATTGACCTTGTGTCATATCCTGCTCGTGCGGAGGGGTTGGTAACTACATATATGTATGCATATATTGTATGCTATAATATATATATATATATATATACATATATTATATATATATATATATATATAGGTGATTCTCTTGTAGTTATATTTTATTTAAAATGACGGACAAGGATTTAGTGTTTTCATTTTTATTCAGCAAGGTCATTTACGAAATGTCTCAGCTGTGGTTTTAGACAGTTTTAAAAACTGTTCAAATCTTTGTTAATGTAGTTCCAGTACGTGTAATTAAAAAGGGTAGTTAAAAAAAGGAAATTATAATATAACATTAACTAAGGAACCATGCATTATTACTGGGATCCACACAAAAATTACGGAATTGGACGTCTACACACAAGAATACCGAAGTGGAAATCCACATTGATATTTTACTGGTTCCCAAGCAATTCTATTTCAGAGAACTGAGAATATTACTAAGAATAAAATTCCTACAGTAATCTACGCCATATGAAAATACTGAAAGTAGAAATATTCATTTAGCAATGAATTTTCTATGGCAATCAAGTATAAGAAAAACTTTACATTTGACAGTATATTTACTTGTGTAGAATAGGATTTAATTTTTACATGTTTATTTGCAATAAGATATGTTTCATTCTAAGTAAATCATAATCGTTTACTATTTCGTTAATGTTTTATACAATTCCTTTATTTTTAATTAGGGAAAAATATAGTAATATTCTTCTAGGGAATGGCTATAGGAGTAAAAGAAAATATACAAAGAAGTCCATGGGTTAGAAAAGTTTGAGGTTCAATGAAAGGCCTATTATATTGAACGTTAGATCATTATAAACTATATTGATCCAGTGTTGAAAGCATCAAGTAGAGTGGAAAATATAAGTAGTTTAGGATAGAAAAATCGTTGAAGATTTTATGCAGCCCTGATGTCAGATTGAGTGACATAATAACAAAACGACCGAATTTATATTTGATTTTTGTCCTTTTAATTAGGAAAAATTATTTCAAATGATTTGATAAAAAAGGTATTCTATATGAACAAAAAAAATGAATGTCAGAATACATCAGAGAAAAACCAAGAAGCGTTTGTACGTGATAAAAAAGCAGAAAACGACAATTGTAATAGTAATAGCATTTTTTAGACATTAAAAATATACATCTGATAAAGAGACAAAGTATAAAAAGAGGAATAAATACAACGACCGATAAAATAAAAACGCAAAACAAGAAGGAACGTTTGTCGATGACATGAGGACCCGCAGAACAAGAAATCGAACTAATTAACAAAATGCAACGTAATGAAAGGAAATAAAAGATTTTACATGTAGATTTCTGATAGAAACAAAAAACAACAGAATAATATATATATATATATATATATATATATATATATATATAATATATATATATATATATATATAGGGTGAAGCATAATGATGGGACACATTTATAAAAGCTATTTTCTCAGATTACAAAAGTAACACAGAATATTACGTATATTCATTACATAATTGGTACACAGGAGTTTTACATGTAATCTAAGATTTGAATATTATGTCCTAGATATGGTCACCATCATGACGAAATCATTCGCGAGCTCGATTTCTCATATCACGTAAAGTGCGGTTTAGCATATCAACTGGAATAACTGTTATATCTCTACGGATGCTTTCTGTCAGTTCTGCTGGCGTGTGGTGCCTGTTGGAATTTTCTTTGAGCTGCAACGATGGATCTTTGGCTGGCGAAGTATTCATCAATTACATATGCAATTTCTTTTGGACTCCAGCTCATTATGAGGATCACCAAAATCAATACCTGAAAAGTAATATTCAAATCTTTGATAACATGTAAAACTCCTCTGTATTAGTTATGTAATAAATATATTTAGGACTTTCTGTCGTTTTTACAATCTGAGAAAATAGCATTTAAAATGTGTCTCATCATTATGGTCTACAATGAACATCTGATAGAGACAAAGGATAAAAAAGAGAATAGAGACAACGACCGATAAAATCAAAACGAAAAGCAAGAAGGAAAATTAGTCGATGACATGAGGACCTGCAGAACTAGAAATCGCACTAATTTACAAAATGAAACGTAATAAAAGGAAATAAAGGATTTCTGATGAAAAAAACAACAACAGAAAAACAAGTATATATATATATATATATATATATATATTATATATATATATATATATTAAATGGACGAAGGGATGCATCCTCCCATTCCCAAAAAAGGGAGACCTAGGAATCGCTAAAAACTACAGAGGCATAACTCTTACTGCTATTGCAGCTAAGATATATAATGCCCTTCTTCTTAATTGCATCCGACCCGAAATAGAGAAAATCCTTAGGAAAAATCAAAACGGATTCCGCAAAATAGATCAACAACCTCTCAAATATTGACTATACGACGAATCATAGAAGGGGCTCGAGCAAAAAATCTAGAGGCAACGCTACTATTCGTAGATTTCTCCAAGGCATTTGATTCCATACACAGAGGCAAAATGAACAAATACTACTAGTATATGGTCTCCCCAAAGAAATTGTTGCCGCCATAATGATGCTCTACAAAGACACTAAAGCAATGGTACGCTCACCTGATGGCGACACAGATTTCTTTGACATCACCGTTGGGGTTCTGCAGGGAGATACTCTAGCACCATATATATTTATCATATGCCTAGACTATGTACTCCGAACTTCACTAGATAACATAAAAGAAAAAGGATTCACACTAAGAAAGGCAAGAAGCAGGCGATACCCCGCACAAACTATCACAGATGTAGACTATGCTGATGACCTCGCACTTCTTGCAGATACACCGGCACAGGCTGAAGCACTTCTACACAGCCTGGAGGAGGCAGCAAAGAACGTCGGCCTTTATGTGAACTCTGATAAAACTGAGTTCATGAGCTTCAAAAAGCAAGGAGACATCTCCACACTTGACGGCAAGCCTCTTAAGTCAGTAGAACAATTCACATACCTAGGTAGTAATATCTCATCCACAGAAAGCGATGTTAACACTCGAATAGGAAAGGCATGGTTGGCCACCAACAAATTATCAGTCATATGGAAATCGATCTCACCGACAAGCTAAAGAGACGTTTCTTCCAGGCTGTGGTTGTGTCGGTACTGCTATATGGCTGTACCACCTGGTCCCTAACAAAGCGCCTTGAAAATAAGCTAGATGGGAGCTGCACCAGAATGCTGCGAGCGGTCCTGAATAAGTCGTGGAAGCAGCATCCCACAAAAAGCAACTGTATGGCCACCTGCCCCCATCTCACAAACCATACGAGTAAGACGGGCTAGGCATGCAGGACACTGCTGGAGAAGCAAGGATGAGCTCGTAAGCGACGTACTACTGTGGAAGCCAGCACATGGGCATGCTAATGTGGGCCGTCCAGCCAGGACCTACATTGACCAACTATGTATGGATGCTGGCCGCAGCGCAGAGGAGCTACCAGAGTCGATGAATGATAGGGAAGGTTGGCGAGAGATAGTTATGGATATCCGTGCAAACTGCGCGACATGATGATGATGATGATGATGATGATATATATATATATATATATATATATATATATATATAATAAAACCATTTTTTTGTAATGCATTCATGACTGGATCATTATCATTTATAATGGTTTTCCCTTTCTGAAAAACAACTTTTGAGTTTTCAGAGTGGTCGATTGTTGGCTTTGTGTTCAGAAATAAAAATTCAGGTATGAGGGAGCATCAGGTACGTTTAAGTTAATAAGTTCACAAAAAACATCTAAGCTTAAAATTAGGGTGTTTTGGGGTCTTTAACGGATTAGAGACATTTCAGTTTATAGAATGGGGAAATTGTGTTATGAGCAGAACTCGTAAGTCAATGTAACACTATATATATATATATATATATATATATATATATATATGTGTGTTTGTGTGTGTGTACAAGGTGTGTCACAAGAGTATCGAGATTGAAGCTGCATTTACCAAGATAAAAATGCACAATAAATGGAACGTTATATGCAATGCAAACAGCTTCGTCCATTATATTTAGAGTGCTCTATATACAAAAATATAGAGCAATATCTCAATATATTTCAAGTCTAAATAAGATAATGATTATTTAGGTTTTAAAGTCAGGACGTGAAAGTTGGAGTTGTTAGTTAATACCATGCTTGATTTTCTTAATTGCTTATATAGATATAGTGCTCTACATTTTTGTTTTCATTATTTTATTGTTTAGAGGCGCTTGTTGCGTAATATTATAACATTAATACACACACACACACATACACACACACACACATATATATATATATATATATATATATATATATATATATATATATATATATATAAAAGCAATTGGTAATTTGCTTGAAGCATTGTTAAGTATGTTATAATATATTAATATTTTGAAGGCCAATACAATGCGTATGAAAAATAAAAACAAAAAGATGTTATTTTTGTCTTATCGATTTCGAAGCATGAACTTCATCATCAGAGTTTCGTATCAGAAATGGACATGCTTATGTTTTTCTTTGTGTGGTTATAATTTCTCTTCTTATTTCTTTTTCCTCATCTTTTTTTCTTCTCTTTCTTCTTCTCCTCCTTTATAAATGAAATGGGCGAATAACTGTAATTTCTTATTTTTCTCTTTTTTTTTAATGTTTGTTGAGAACACAAAGAAAAACATAAGCACGTCCATTTCTGATACTAAACTCTGATGATGAAGTTTATGCTTCGAAATCGATAAGACAAAAATAACATGTTTTTGTTTTTATTTTTCATACGCATTGTGTTGGCCTTCAATATATATATATATATATATCCAGGTTAGAAAAATATATGTGTATATTTGTACGCGGGTGTATGTTCGGGTTATATATACATATATATATATGTGTGTGTGTGTGTGTGTGTGCGTGTGTGTGTGTGTGTGTGTCAATGGTTTGAATTCAAACGTTTTTCTTTTCCTAGTCTGATTGCTTACGGAGATTATAGAGCCCAGTCGGTCCTACTATTTATTCATAGTTGAGGGGAGCAAAGAGTGTCCTGCCGTTCTCAAATTGATTACGCTTAGTTAAACGGCAAAAAAAAATAAGTAAATAGAATAAACGAGGATTTTAAAATAAGATTATGATCAAGTGGTGAATTCGGTAAGTGTTAGATGGTTTCGTGGTATTGTGGTTGTCACGTCCGCTTAACATGCGCGAGTTCGAAATTACCCGGAACCACATTTTCTTTGAAGGCGTATTATGTCGTAACGGTTTCATATTTAATTCGTCGAACATTCATTGCTTTTCAGAACTTACAAGACATAAAAAAATGGCGAGAGGTTTTCAATTCGGATCGCCTTTTCTATTCTAGTCCGTCGTTAGGCGTTAAGCTAAACGCGTCTTAAATATATATATATATATATATATATATATATTCACCCACAGACATGTGTCTCGACTTATCAAGTCTCTTCAGTGTGGCTAGACATTTTGTGAGCTACCTACAGCCGAGATAGAAACCCGATCGATTCAGCATCAGGCGGACGGCTTAACCGCTCGGCTATCGTCCCCTCAGAATGCGAAGGGGATTTTAACTGCATATATGTAAAGGCCACTATAGAGTGATCCATCCATTCTATAGGGGAGCGTTGCGTATATATATATATATATATATATATATATATATATATATATATGGAGGCGCGTGGTGTAATGGTTAGATTCATAGGAAATTTATTCGTCGTTCCGAGTTCAAATTCTGGACGAGGCATTTCACATAGCGCTAATACCCTTGGGAAAGGTATAGATCCAATTAATTTTCCCCCAGCTATAAGTATATATATATATATATATATATATATATATATATATATATAGTTCATGATATTGTTTATTAAATTGTGCACAGATTAGCCTCTTGTATTAAGCCTGTGGTTGTTCGGTGATATTGTTATAGACATCTTCACTGAAGTATCACGATAAACATTCACCCAATTCGTAAAATTCCTAGCTTCAGTAAACAAAGTACAGCTTCGTGCGTCTCTAATTGAATGAGAAATTGGTGTTCAATATCGATTATCTTTTGGCCTAATACTTCTTCCAATCTCAAATCAATCGAAGGGCAAACTCGTGACAACACCTTGCATCTGTTTGCGATTTCAAAATAATCTTTAACGAAAGACTTCCAGCAGTGAGATGGTGTCCTTCAATTTTTTTTTTTTTTTTTTGGTTAGACATATTGACTAATCCCTTCGCACGATTAGGATGGGACACATGGTCAATTTTTAAGCGGAATTTAAAAGGTTTTGATTCAGAGTTTCCTTCTAGACTTTCTGTCTAAGCAAGTTTTTTTTTTTAAACAGAGTGTTTATTATTTAACCATAGTTGGAAGGAGAATCGTTGTATGCATATCTGTTCCGAAGCTATGTGAACTGAAAAAATCCTCGACCAGGATTTGAACTCGTCTCGCTGTGTTCATTTTCTACGACGAAAACCATTACACCACGTGACTCCATATTTTGTTTGGTTATAACAATTATTTTACAACCAATCAAATTCTTATTTTCATCACAAGATAGACGATCCAGATTGTTTTTCACCTCATGTTGAACCAATAAAAATCTTTTAAGAAATACCTCTGCCCCATGACTATCTTTTGAAGAGTGTTTGTAAAAAGGAAATAATTGTAACATAGTCACCAATAACTGTTATGTCGATGACGGGAGAGGGGAAAACACAATTCTTCTCTCATTAATATTGAGAGAAAAGAAATGAGACTTTTACAAAACAACTCGTCTTATTCTTGTGAATATGAATGTCTTTATGAATATGAAATTAATCATTGCTAATTATCTTTCGGTTTAGAAATGAACAAAGAATAATGCGGATGTTAGGCATATTTGCTCTGTTTATATATATATATACTAGCAAAATTAGCCGGTCCATGACCGGCGAAAAGATTTTAGGAACATCAGGGGTTTCTTAAAAATATTTTTTTTTTTAAATCACTGAAAATTCATGTATTACAGTGTTCATTTTAGGGATTTTTTTTTAAACATTGAACATATTTTTTAAAATATAATCCTGAATTTTTTAGTGTTTTGAAATAATTTTTTGTCATAATATTAACAATTTTTAGGTAGAATTCCGAATAGGTTTTTTTTTATAATAAAAAAAATCCCGTATGGAAACTTCAAAAAATCTTTTGATATAATTATTCCGACTATTATCTTTATTGAAAAAAAAAATTAAAAATCTTTTTTATCAGTTTTTTTTTTTTTTTTTTCAGATTTCATAAAACAAGCGGGGTGGGGGAGACCTCGTAAAAATATTTCCACTAACATATTTTATAAAAAAAAAACTATTTCAGACATATTTTCATTTGGCTGAACTTGCACAACGGTTGGAAAATTAAAACGGAAAGTTTGTTGGTGGTCCCCATTATAGTTTAACTACAGTCTATGAATTAACTTTTTGCGAATTGGGATACGGTTTAGGGGATTAAGGTTGTTTTTAATTAAATATTGCTTAAAAAAACAACAAAAAACAAATTACTATACATTTAATGTTAATTTGTTTTTTGTTGTTTATTTTTTTAAGCAATACGTAATTAAAACAACCTTAATCCCCTAAAACCGTAACCCAATTCGCAAAAACTTAATTCATAGACTGTACTTAAACTTTCATTGGGGACCACCAAAAGATTTTCCGTTTTAATTTTCCAACCGTTGTGCAAGTTCAGCCTTTTATTTTTAAATTTCAGTTGGTTTAATGGTACGAAAATGTAAACTTTGTTTTCGTTCATAATTTTCATTATTTCCGTAAGCTGAATTTTTAAAAATCATCAGGGTTTTTTTTATGTTTCTTCTTTTGAATGGTCCAAAAATTTTGAAGATTATTGTAAATATAATATATTGTTATTGTAATTATTTTTATTGTAATTATTGTTAAATATAACTTTTCTACGAAAAGTTTCACTGAAACTCCAGTTTGAAAATAATAGTATTTGGGGACAATTTTAAATTCAGTTTTTAATTGCTTGATGAGTTAGAAATACATTGTAATTTATTTCTTTGAATTTTTTGTACATGCCAATTCAAATCTAATTCTTAACGATAAAAAGATTGCAATATCTATTTTTGCTTACATTTTAAAACGTTTTCATTATTTCTCTAAACTATTAAGCCTTTTTTAACCATTAATTACAAAACAGTTCGTTTTATCGTTTTTTATTTACATTTATACAACCCTATACTGGTGACTGATTTTTATTGACATTTAAAATCTTATACTTGTGTTTTGAAACAATTTTCATTTTTTCTACAATTTTTTGTGCATGACAACAATTTATTTTAAGTGAGTGTACATTGTACATACTTCGTATAATCGGCTCTCTAAAGCAAAATATTTTAACACGCTGTTAAAAATTAATTCAATGAATACAAATTAAATATTTAGAAAGATTATAAAATTAAGAAAAACGAATTTATTTTACGTTAAAATTTAGTCATAGTTTAAGTTGTCGCTAACATTTTCAATGACTGGAAGCTAATATTCTTTCTTTCTTTCTTTCTTTCTGCTGATAAAACCAGCAGGGAGCTTCTGCTGATACACTATATGCTATAGCTTTCGAAAAATCGTTTGATTTTTGTTATCGTTCTAACTAAGAAACATTCCAAATTTGGTTATTGATTTTTACTGATTAAGTGATATAATTAATTAATCAATGTGTATGCAAGATTTTGAATCTCAGTCCTTCCGTTTTGGAGTTATACGTCGACACGTACATACCAAAATTCTCTATATATATAATATATATATATATATATATATATATATATATATATATATATATTATATAGGATCCGCTTATAAGTAAAAATTATTGGTGAGCGTTTCTGACCAGGTATCAACATGACCTAAGTTACCGTTGAATTAATTTAGATACATATAGATGTAATACGTTAGAGTTAACACCCCCACACATTATTATTATTATTATTATTATTATTATTATTATTATTATTATTATTATTTCGCTCCAGCAATTCTTCTGTGCTCTCAAGGACTCTTCTGCGTATTCTATCCGATCTTAAATATGGTGTAGTTTGGATGGTATCGATTCTTCCTCTGATTTCCTGTTTATCCAGACTCTTTCCCAGCCTTTAAGAATCATTCTAATGTCAGCAATTACAATTGGTATGACATTTAGTTTCATGTTCGACGGTTTTCTCTTGCAAGGTCCGAGCATTTATTACACTTTGACTTGGAACGGAAAAATCCACGTGGTGACCAGTTTTCCACTTCTTGTCAATTAACACTAGGTCCGGTCACCTGGATGGGATTAGTTGATCCGTCCGTATCTTAAAATCCCAGAGAATTCTATGTGTATTATTATTATTATTATTATTATTATTATTATTATTACCTTTATCATTGGTTTTTAATTTAAAGAAATTAATGGTCCCTATCTAAGTACTGAACTGGCTCATCGCTACTTAACTTCGATGATCTTGCGGAAAATATAATTGGAAATGCTTGAACATTTGTGAACGTCACGTCCATTGCAATTATATTTACATAATTACTTTTTAATAGAGCCGGTTTGCTACACAATCCTCAAATACATCGGCCCTCCCTTTTGGTTTTTTGGATTTTACGGGATGTCAACACTTGGCCGAATACATTTTGTTTTCATCATTTTTGTTGAATATTCAAATTTTAAAACACATGATTTTATCTTTTAACCCATAGATATCAACTTGAAGTTAAAATAGTTCTTAGAAAAAAACAAAAATCGGAGAAATAAATTCACAACTTCCTAGATTGTGACTTTCGTTGAATCATCAAAGGAATACGTGAAAAATATCTCGAGGCAACACTTTTGTTTTTAGATTCCTCCAATTCATTTTTGTTTTCAATTTAGGTTGTTTGGTTGGATTTAGGGTATGTCAACCCTTGTTGGGTTATTTAATACCAAAGACATTACTGTTTTATTCATTCTTGTTGAGTATTCTATTTTTTCAAACTCATTTGTTAAACACTTGATAATTATCTATTTAAACCGTATATTGGATCCGAGCAGACTTCTTATTCTGGAGCTCTGGGGGATGTGGAGTATCCTCACATCGCTGTTACTTCCAGGCTCAATCTGACTTGGAGCGGTAGTGCCTGTTATGGTCACTCCAATCTATGAGATAAATAGATCAAAGTATGAGTTTTGAGCAATGCATAAAAGATACGAATTGTAAAAAATGAATACGCAACAAGAAATAATAAAAAATATATTCGGCACAAAATAACCCAAAGTTTGTCATGCTATAAAATCCAACCAACCCACCAATCAACCAACCAAACTGACGTGGAATGACAAAGACATGACTTGGATAAACAACTTAATCCCGTCCCGAAAGTTTGTATTGTCTGCTCAAAATTAAATCCATGTATCCTATGACTTCTTGGCAATAGTACGCCGCCTGTTGATTGAATAAATTATATATGAATTGCAAATCCGTTTCTACCATATACTCCTGCTAAGTGAATTAATGGCCCCAATATATTTGCAAGAAAAAACATGATTGAAAAAGAATAATTACGAGGATTTATTTTCCCAGACATTTGATAAGACAGCGCGAATCCTCTGTTTCTTATTATCGCTATATTATTTCTTACTTATTGCGAAAATCCTTTTTACTTTGCTTTAGAATCGTCAGCTTCTTATTGTCACTATTTTATTTATTTATTATTGCGACGTGAATGCGAAATCGTATTATTAATCACAGAATTTATAATGGACCCAACGACGCAATATCAAATTCGACCAGTCTTTTGTAAATCTGACAGAAACGCTGCAGAAGATCTTTCGCCTTGCAGGCAATTTTTATTCACTTGTTACCAGCCTTTAATGTAAAGAGAATTTAATTCAATCAAAAGCACAAATCGAAACTCCAAATAAAATACACTTTCTTACAAAGAAGACTCATTGTAAGTAGGTCGGCTTTTATTTCGACAATCTAAATAGTCACATATTTCTCAAAGTGACGTCCCTATACATAATTACAAGCAGAATCTGTAGAAATGAAGTGAGAAAACCTTCATTTAATTTTTGTTCTATCCTGCTCTCAGCATCATCATCATCATCATCATCATCATCATGTTATGCTAGTAGCATAGATATACAAGACAATCTCTTGCCAACCGTCTCTATTCTCCATCGCTTCTCGCAGGTACACCGTGCAGCATCCAGTATCCGCGCAGAGTTGGTTAATGTGTGTCTGGTGGCGTTTCCATGTGCTGGCTTCCACAGGAGAACAGAGTTTATGAGTTATTCCTTTCTTCTCCAGCCGTGTCCAGCATATCTTGTTCGTCTCAGTTGTATGGTTTATGTGAAAAGGGGCAAGAGGCCTGCTCTACTGTCGATTGTTTGATTCTTGCTAATTTAAGAAATATCTACGCTGAGATTATTTGAAGCTAGGTTTCAATATTGAGGGATATGTCACCCACAAAATAGATTTGTGTTTTTGCAATGTTTTTCTCGGATAGTAAATGCTAACCGATAAAAATATACCAATACTAATTATCCATTTGGGTGTAAATCATATTCCGATTTCTTAACAAAAGATAACACCATTTTATTATCGTTTTATTGATACTGACTTTCAAATAAAGAAAATGAAGTTTAAAATGGAAAAAATATTGGAAAGTGAAAAAAACAATTCGAACTTTATCTGGCTGGGAGTTACCCACCATTTGATAATATTGTTCAGACTATCATAAACAAAGTAACTAGAATGGAACCCTGATAAAGAAGGCGTCTTTTATCCCTGGTAAGGTCTTATTCTTAACTAATTGTACGTATGCACACATACACACACACACACACACACCACACACACATATATATATATATATATATATATATGTGTATATATATATGTGTGTGTGTAGTATATTAAGAAAAAATTTAAAACAAATTTTAAACAGATGAATAACAAGGACTAGCACTCGC
>CM042143.1:72190350-72207850 GCA_023376005.1 Doryteuthis pealeii
CATTATGTCTCTTCCTACTCGTATGTGTATGTGTGTGTGTGTGTGTGTGTGTGTGTTAGAAGGTAATGGCTGAGGGTTTTAGTGGCCTGTGTATGACGTTGAACAGCATTTAGTGATGAAGTCGGAACTTTGTTTGGTTTACCCATTCACTGCCATTACTCCCAGATCCACTCTGACCTGTAGTGATAGAACATTTTAGAGGGCAATCTCTGGTTTGAATAGATAAAAAATATGCTTTATAATTATGTTGTTGTTTTTTTTTTAATTAGAATAACCAATACGAATGAATAAAACCAAAACATGTTCGTCATAAAATAACCCATGGCATGCCTTAAACTCCAACTATCCAACATGAGAAGGAAGGTAATGATGTTAAGCAAGGTTACAAGGGAGTACTGTTCCTTTCCGTTTTACGATATGCGTACTTTCTCCGTCTACCTACCCTCTGCGCAACCATCGTGTTGCTATTCAGACCGTGTTACTTATCCCAGCTAAAGTCTTAAAACTACAACCAAGAATAATCAACGTTAATGACCACCGTTGAATAATTTGCAAAAGTGTGAGTGAATTTTGCTGATCAATAATTGTTTTTCCTTTGTGGGGTGATAATTATAAACTTTTATATTCCAATAGATTCATTATTCTAATTGCAACGGATTATTCTAACTGTATTCTAACTGTAACTTATCAGGCAGGTAGTGCATGAAAACATTTGCTATTCTCATACAAGATGAGAAACAAATTCAAGCACCCCCTCCAACTGCACATGCTTTGCCATTTCTCAGGAGATAAATTTCTGCCAGAATTAGATGGCGAATTCAATAACAACCATTGGTCTACACTGTTCTCACAAGATGTATCGATAGTGATGAAAAGCAAACACCCAGTCCATATCATGGTGTATGGAGTGGTCAATGGTGACGTTATGCATCTATTCATCTTCCCACCTAATCTCAGAGGTAGTGCTGCTCTGAATCAAGAGGGTGGCTGCTGGAAGACCCTACGTCTGGCAACAGGACTTTACAATATGCCACACAGAAGAACCCAGTGTTGGCTGTGTGAAAGTTTATGTGACCACATATTTCCTATCATCTGGCTGCTTAACTCCCCAAATGGAAAATCCCCTTGATTATTATCTGGGGTGCGGTTGAGCAAGAGACTAACAAAACTGTGCAACAGTAACGATAACGGAAAAGCATAATCTAAAGCAGTGTTTTCAAAACTTATTTTACCGCGACTCACAGTCCGAAAACAATATGAATTTCAATCCACTAAACCTAAGTGTAATGATATGAAAGACACAGTCCACCATTTTCCTTTATTTAGCATCGACAAAATGCATGTAAAATTCTCCTGATTATATTTGAATTATATGCATCTATTTGTATGAAAATAAAATATTATTTTTAATAAATTAGCACCATGTCGGACCGTGAGAGTGGTGAAGATCAGCAACAGCAGGCACAAAATAGAGGTTAAGATTTTATTTACTTTACACAAATGACAACACATTTCGTGTTGGTCGTTCATGACAGACAATTCTCGTTGAAAAAAAAAAAAAACAAAAATCCCAAATATATATCCCCATCATTTTCCTTGCCCTCCGCACACCATTACGGATAGAACAGTTCTCTCTTATTTATTTATTATTATTATTACTATCAAACCTGTTGTTGATTCTCTTTTCTCTCGCTTTTTTATACCTCTTTTACTTTCGCTTACATTTTATCCCATTCCTCTCTCTGACAAAAAACAAAACAAAAAAAAAACTCTCTTCCTGACTCCCTCTTTCCCTTCTCCGTCTGTTTTCTTCTTCCTCTCTTTCGTCTTTCGCATTCCTCTCTTCCCCCTCCCTATGTTTCTTTTGACATTCTCACATTTACCCACCCTCTCTATAACTTATTTCTTTACAAAAAAATGTTTTTCTCTCTACAAATGTTTTTCTCTCTACAAATACATGGTGAATCCGGAAATGCTCTCTTTGCCGTCTATTTGTGGGGATTAAGATAAAATTGAATTTTTCTTTTAAATCTAAAAAGTAACAAACTCCATATGCCTTCACTGAAGAACCCTCCGAGCATGTACGGGAAAAAGGATCCACTTCCAACCCTAAGACCTGCTCTCGGGCATTCGAGTTTAGGCCTCAACTGGTTCAAGACACTACTACTGGTCGGGGATGAATTTATTTGCCACGTGGTGGCTATGACTCGCGAATAAAGCCTAAATCATAAACTACCTTTTGTCTTTGTATCTTTCTTTTCCTTTCCTTGAATTCCTTCCTTTTCAGCGTGAACACCAAATAAGATGGATAAAAAGTTGAACACTAAGAACACGCATCGAGAATAACAAAAGCTGTCTTTTAAACGTAAAACCTAAAACCTCTTGCCACCCCACAGATACCTAGACTGGAGTATGCATTGCAATAACCAAGCTTAAATTATGGTGCATGTATTTTTAGATTCTTATTTATTTTACTATTCATTGTAGTGAACCATTTTTATTTTGCGATGCAATTTACCTATTTAACGACCCACTGATGGGTCGTGGCCCATAGTTTGAAAAAAAACCTACTATGAAGAACGGCGAATTTCAGCTTGCCCGTGGCACCAGGAACTATAAGGGTATTCCTCATACTGACACCCGGAGAAGTTGATGAATTGCATGACGTAAAGGCATTCAAAGAAGACGAAGGGTGCTTTTTTCCAATTACCTAGTAGAGTATAGAATGTCATATCGAATAATTCTCTTTTAGAAAACCTCTCATGACAATAAGGTGTACTTGGGGGCATACAGCTTCTAAACAAGTAACACAAAACAAGTTGTACTGGGTAAAATGCTACAAGCAGCAGGAAACGAGCGTTGCTTGACATACAATGTGTGATAAAAAGTATCGATACCAAAGTTTTAATTTTTGTTTAATTTTTAAATGTTAAATTTAAATCAAGACGTGAGCACAGTTGTTTAACTTTATATATATATATATATCAGTTTGGTTGGTTGTATTTTACGGCATGTCGACCTTTGTTGGGGTATTTAATACCGAAGACGTTTAGTTTTATTTATTCATGATGGGTATTCAAATTCATTGTTAAGTTCAATTTTTAAACACATTTTAAACTCATTATTTTTCTATCTAAAACATAAATGGAATCCTAAAAGGTACTACCACTCACAGTGGACCTGGGAGTAATAACAATCAAGGGGTACTCCATAATCCCCAGAACTCCAGAATTGGAACCTAACCATTAGATACGGCTTAACGTCATACACAGTACACTAAGACCCTCAGCCACCGTCTTCTACCACATGTATAATCATAAGAGTTAGGGGGTTGTTATGAGAGCATTAGAACCGGGACAATTAAAGCCTCTATCTCTCCAACCGTCCTCCCCCTCTCTCTCTCTCTCTCTCTCTCTCTCTCTCTCTCTCTCTCTCTCTCTCTCTCTCTCTCTCTCTCTCTCTCCAGGGTGGAACTGGGAATAATAACAATGAAGGGGTACTCCATAATCCATAGAACTCCAGAATTGGAACCTCACCATTAGATACAGTTTAACGTCATACACAGTACACTAAGACCCTTATCCACCGTCTTCTACCACATGTATAATAATAAGAGTTAGGGGGTTGTCATGAGAGCATTAGGGCCGGGACAATCATACAGGTGCTATGACTTGACATAAATTAACAACATTAATCCGTGGGATCCTCTCCGACCGACCCTCTCGCCAAAGTAAGAGCAACATTGGAGTGTTGCGAGTGATGGACTGCACAGCCACCAGGATTCTGTCCTTAAGTATCACGGGTTACCACCCAAGACCATCAGAGGTTCCGACTAAGGGAGTCTTGTCTCTCTGAAGAGGTGAAGTCGACGTATTCCACAGCCGACAGGGCTCGCTTATTTAAAGATGAAAATACATTGTGTGACAGTTTAATTTCTAAAAGGGTAGGATTGATTACTCGACCTGGCAAGAAATTGTCGAATTAGAGCACTTAAATGATGTTTACCTTGTTTGTTTTTATTTAGCACTAAATAACCTGATAACAGATGAGAAGCAAAATATTTTCATTCAATAGCTGAATAAAAAAGGTATACTAATCTTGAATTAATCATTTTTTTTTATTTCTGTCCTTCTTTTCATTTTTTCATTATGTTCGATTGAAACAGATTAACGTTATCGCTTCCGTCTCTCTCTCTATCTCTATCTCTCTCTCTCTCTCTCTCTATATATATATATATATATATATATATATATTCCCCTACTACTTTATTATTATATTTTTTCGGTTCTTTTTCTTCCATTTATTCCTATATATTAAAAATGGAATGGCCCATTATTTAGCTGAGGTGAGGACATTCGCAAAAAAATAAGAATTTGGTGGATAAGCAACACCAGATTATCAGGATTTACATTTTTGAATTTCCTCATGGACGATTTGAACGGTCTCATTTTCAAGCCGTGGGTGTTGCAAGATGATAACGGTCGTACGAACACGAGTATTAATATATATATATATATAAAATTACCGGTATAATTCTTTATTCCGGGCCATGCAGAAGGAAATTTTATGGAATAATCCAATGTTGAGTAAAATTATAGAATGGTTTTGCAATGTGTATTCTTAAAATATTTATAGATTGTAGGGATTGTAAACCTGAAGAAGGCCATAGAATAGACAGGCCAAAACTATCAAAAAGAATATTATCAATAATCTGACCAACAATTGGAATGATATTATTTTTCAAAATCAGACAGTATATTCAGTATTAGATTTGTAACAGGCTTGACCATGCTATTCAGTCACTTTTTCAACATTCAAGAATATTTAAATTCAAAAGGACTCAAAATGTCCCAATTTCTTTACTGCTACAAAGTGGTCATTCATATATTGAAAAACATTGCAAAATATACCAGATATTTCACAACATTTTTCAATATTCAAATCTATTGATAGACTAACTAAACACGAGGCAATGTATTACACAGCGTTATGAAAAGAATCGAGATATACAGTTAAAAGGCAGTTCATTGCAGACCTCCTCAGGCCGTTGGACATTCTAATAGATAATAAAAGATTTTTATAAAATTTAGCATAACAAAACTCTATTTCTATTATACACACATATATTATATTAATACATCTCTGCTATACCTGGCAGAAATTATGAAATTAACACATTTACAGGTTGTTCACCCTTAGCGGTAAATAAACTAAGAATAGATCAGACACAAAACAATATTTTATTTACTAGATGAACATTATGACTTCCTGAAATACATCTTAAACAAACTAAATCAAATTATCTATCCACAAAATAATATCTATTACTTGCCATGCCATAGAGTTGGAACAACCTTGATAAAGAATATTGCTTTAAATTAATAAACTCCTTGTCAGAAAGATGTTAGACTGTCATAAAAACTCTCGTAAGGGCAACAAAGTATTAATTGTATTTATTAATCTATACTAGCAAATATATGCACCCTCCGGGTGCAAGTATTTAAGTTTTAATGTAATAAAATATTGTATTAAATTAGGAAGGCTAATGAAACTAAATAAGAATACAGATAAAAAGATTTGAAACAGAGTGAGTATAAGAAAAAAATTGAAACAGAGGGAGTATAATAAAAAATGGAACAACTGAAACTTACTATTCCATCACTCTTGTCTTTCATTGTTATTTTTTCTAATTTAGGTATTTAGTTATAAGAGGAAGTAAAGAATAAAATGACAGTTATTTTATCTTGTTAATGGATTTCATTTAAGATTCATTGAAGAGATTTTTGCTTATATTCATTAAAATAAAACCAAACAGTTAGAAATCAATAATACTAAGCACATATTTATTAAATTCGATTTTTTAATATTAATATGCAAATTAGCCTTCCCGTTCACATTGTAAAGCGCTATTTTGTTGTATATATAAATATAATTGCATGTTATTAGTATGTAGACATAGTTAGCAGTATTAATAATGTATGACAATTTTATTAATAATTGAGGTTTAGATAAAAATAAAATCATGGAGAATGTGATGTCAATAACTAAGGCAATTGTGACTTGAGTAGGAATATAGTTTCGGTTACAGACTGAAAAACACACAATCTCCATTATAATAAGATATATCATTTTCTTTTGTAAGTAGGACATTTTTCTAAATTATACCATAAATTTTCGCTCAATATTTCCGGATATATATTTTCCTCTGCATAGCCTAAAAAAAGAAATCGTACCATTAGATTGAATAACTTAGTCTATTTCAATTAAGGTGTTCTTTATGATACAAAAATGATCTGCTATTTTAAAAAAATGTTATCTTTTATTAGATTATTTACTGCTAAATAAAATTAGAAAACATAAGTGAACATCCTCAAATAAGACGAAAATGACATGCAGGACATTGCTGGAAAACTAAAGACGAACTCTTGGGCAACGTTCTCCTCTGAACTCCTACACATGGACACACTAGTGTTAGCTTCCCAGTAAAGTACAAATAAAGCACACAGTTTTATTTATTCTGACTTTCTGAAATACATCTTAGACAAACTAGATTAAATCATCTGTCCACCAAATATCTATTAACCGTCATTCGAGAAAGTTGGAACTACTTTGATCTATATATTAATACGCTTGTTCCTTAATATTCTGACCGTTATTATCTTGCAACACCCTCTGGTTAAAAATGAGATCTTCCAAATCGTCCAAGATTAAATGAATTCCTGATTATTTTATGTCGCTTATCCACCAAATGCTTATTTCTTATGAGTGTCGTCACTTCAGCAAAATACTAGACCATTCCTTTTTTATTATAAAGAAAGGGAAGGAAAAAAGACATGTCAAAAATTAAGACTGCCATTAAGATTTGAGATGTGGCAACTAAGTTTCATTTGTAATTTACTTGTCAATTAATCTTATAGATTTTTTCCTTAATATCGGGTTAATCCATAATTGTTTTTCTCTGCAAAAAACAAAACAATATACCATTCATTTGAATATTCTAAATACAGTAGTAACTTGACTTACGAGGACCCAACATACGATTTTTCGAGTTACGAGCTGACGATATTTGCTTTGTGCTGAGAGCTAAAATATGAGGTACGACCGAGTTTCAGATACGCTTATATTGATATGTTCACTAAAAACATTTAAATTTGCAAATATAGTACACCAAATAAAAATACTACTAAAAATACAAGCATTATAACATTGTACAGCACAAAATTCATTACATTATATTTTATTATATTTTTATATAATACAGTGCAAAAAATTAGGGTGCTTTTTAGAGTGGCTGGAACAGATTAATGACAGTTCAGTATATTTCAATGGGGAAAATTTGATTCGATATACGAGGAAATTGAGTTACGAGTGGAATAAATTAAACTCGTAATAAAATGAAATAATATAATATATAATTAAACCGTTTTTTCACATTTTTCTATATTAAATTTTAATTTCCAACTATCTTCCCATTATGAAAAATTTAATAATGTTTGTCTTTTTAGTAGTATTTTTCTTTGGGGTAATATATTTGGCCAATGAGAGACAAGGACAGAAAGCATTTAAGATCGTTTGTAACTGTCCTCAAATCAATTACTGGTTGAAATTTTTGACACAAATACTTATCTTTTGGATTGAGAACCAGAGGAATACTACAGACTTGGACTATATATATAATATATATATATATATATATATATATATAATATATATATATATATATATTACAGATGATTAACAACTCACTACCATCCCTGTCGGCTGCGCTTTAGAATACACCGATTGCACCACTGGGGACCCTTGTTGATCATGTGTGGTGATCTGTGATGCTTAAGAAGTAACCTTGTTGGTCGATCATTTTTCGACATACAACATACAACTTTGGACTTTACCTAAGCTAGACAGTCGGTCCGAGAGGCCCCCGTGATCAATCTGCTGGTCACGTTAAGCCTAAGAGCTTTCTTTCTTTATACACATTGAAAATTGTTTTAAATGATATTTATACCTAACTTTTATGAAAGTGGAAGAAATATAAATTATAAGCTGTTGCTGGGAATTTGCCAAAGCTTTTTCAAGCTGACGATTTTTAAGTAATACATATATAATATAATATATAGACATATATTATATATGTATACAAATGAGTGTCCTATCCCTATTGTCCTTACGGCAAGCCCCAATCCGTTTTATCACAATTGTGCTATAAGGCGGTGGCTGAGAGTCTTAATGTTCCGCGTATGATCTTAAACTCTATCTTGTGGTGAAATTACAATTCCGGAACTCTGGGGAATGTGGAGTACCCCTTCATTCCCATTACTCCCAGCTCCACTCTGACCTGGAGTGGTAGTACCTGTTAGGGTTCAATCTATGGGTTAAATAGAAAAAATCATGAGTTTAAAAATGTGTTTAAAAATGAGTTTTAAAAGAATTGAGTACCCATCAAGAATGAATAAAACAAAAACGTATTCGGCAAAAAATGAACCAAAGGGTTGACATGCCATAATACCCAACCAACCAACTCACTACAGACTAGGAATACCAACTGGATTCTGGAAATAACAGAAGTACTGTACCCCTACAATGGCGACAGGGATTTTAATAGAATTCCCTGAATATTGTTTGTGTCGGAAATGTTTCATGGATATGAAATACATTGTAAGAATGAAACACACCTCTAATTGTTATCATATTCACTATATTATTTATTTTATTCACATTTGAAGAGCACTTTCTCCATTCACGAAAGAAAACAGGTTTTGTTTCCTTAGTGCTACCGTACAACTTATTATGAACTTGCCGATACGACTATAAAAAGATGAGGTTATTCGTCAGAATCGACCCATAAATGACAATGATACCCCGTCTCGTAAATATAGAATTATTAGAACATATTTGATATTCAAACATCGTGTTTCTTACCGTTTTCATGTAAGAGGGTACCGCCTCCTTTGTGTCAGATCAGGTTCTTCGCTCCATCACAACCTGTTTTGTTTTCGGTCTTTCGAACCACTACGTGATTTATAATGCTTTGCTGTCACAGAATTACTGGGAAGCCTTGGCCAACTTTCCGGCCATAAAATCCATCTGTCACAGCGGATAGAAGGCTTTCAAGTGCACGCCTAAACAGAAGTGGGCAAAAACACGCCGTGGAAATATTTCTATGGTCGGCAGCATAATGCAGATATAAAAAGGAATAGGGGAATCGTAAATCACACCAGAGCGTAAGAAAACCGAAGGCAGATAAGGAAGGCGAGTCAATGTTAGAGATATCGACGAACAAAGAGAAGACGTAAGCGTAAAGACGAAAAAAATTAAAAGAAAAATAAAGAACCATTAAGTCCGCAAAGGGCGGTGCATAAATAGAGATTTTTTTTCTCTCTTAGTTTTTCCTTTAAATAATCTTCTATATTCGGTTATATCTGCCATTGGCCTTTGAATATCCCGGTTTCAATCTTTGTAAAAATGGATTAGATGTCATCATCATCATGAGTCACTAAGGTAAAAAGTAAAGTTGTCGGGGTGGCCTAAAGTCGGTATCAGCTAATAAGCGAGGGAGTATTTTTCACTAGCGCTAGACCAAGGATATTGTTTTTGCGTCTGAGATTGAGCGCCACACCTACCATCAGCTCCTTACTTTACCACACAGATCCCTGTGCTACTCATACGCTGAGTTGGCGAGGTCCGGTATCGAACTAGGAACCCTGTGGTTTCTAGCCGAACGCTCTACCGACTGTAGGCACTAGTAATACGAATATCTAGAACAATCTCCCACCAAACTTCTGTGTGAGTCATTGGCTTCACGGAGCCCACTGTGCAGGATCCAGTATCCGCACAGAGGTATTATAGTTAAACCTTAACTCTTTGCCTACTTTAAGTCGATCACATCGGCTCTCGCACCATTAGGACCCTACGCATAACACACCCAAGCAAAGTACAAAAACTGATGGTTAGTTCATTATAATAGGGTAGAAGGACTGATTACAATGATGATAGGACTTTATTTGAATAAAATGAGTTCTGAGGTGAACAGATAGGGAACTTCGAAATATCTAATCATTCAGGGATAATAACAATAAAATTGGTGCACCCGAGGGGAAGATTTGGTCGGCAAAGTTAATGACATTTTGCAAGTTCTTGGTCAATTGCTATTTATATTGAGAAATTAGAAAAAGAGGCTAGTTTGCTATCTAACAATGCTGGGGTATGGTTAAAAAAAAAATAGGAAGAATATCCATGATTCTGACCGGGTCCTATAATTCTATGTATTATTCAATTATTTATCCTCAGCAAAAACTTAGGAATATATACATATATATATACGGGTGTTTGCTCGCGCACGTATATGTATATATGTTTTTTTGTTTTGTTTTTTTTGGGGGGTTGGGGGGGTCAATAGGGGATGAATTAACGGAGAAGGGAAAATATCGAGCGAATCGCAATTTTGACTGTCGATCAAATCGAAAATATGAATGAATATAAAAGTACACAAAACGTTTGTTGAGCAGGTCTTGATCGAAGGTTTTCAATGGATGCTGACATAAACGTAGATGGTGTCTCAACAATTAAAAACAAAAAAAAAAAACAGATGAAGCGACGGTTAAAAATTACACAGCGTTCCTTCCCGTACACTACGGATCTAATTTAGTGCATTTTGATTACTTCCATTTATTTTAATTAATTTAATTAATTCATCGTAGAATAGTCCTGACGACCCTCACTATGAAACTCGTGTAGACATTTTGATTATATATATATATATATATATATATATATATATATATATATAATATATATACATAATCCAAAAGTCCAGAGAAGAAATCTTCCTTGCAACACAGAGTTTTATTTTTAAAAAACCTGTCGCAGTTTGAGAGCTCAATGTGTGCTCTTAATGTTAGAGTCACAGAGCAAATATATAAGTAAAGAAATAAGAAAAGACTCAGAGATTTATCATTATAGTCTATTTCGGGAAGCTTAGACAAATTGTCTAACTCTCCCGACTCATCAGATGCGAATGATAAATTCTTTATTACTTTAAAGGCATTTGAAAACAGATTTTTTTAAATTTAATAGTCCTGTGATATGAATTCCAAATTTGTCTAAGCTCCCTGTCATTTGTTATTTTTTACTTATATATATATATATATATATATATAATATATATATATATATATATATATATATATATATATATATATATATATATATATATAATATATATAAAACATTCAACTCTGTAGTGCTTGAGCTAGCTGTGTACTCGATAATGCATCACATTACAATACTGAGCCCCATGAATATGTTGTAGTTTGGGTGTAAATGGGGGCTTTATGTTTTATGGTACATACAACAAATAATTGAAAATACGTTTCTTTTATTTTACACTATATGTTATTGCAGCTGGTGTATTTCAGATGTGAGAATTCACACCTGTAATTGTTGAAGAAGGTGAATGTAAAATATTCATCTATGTTGATGTGGCCACAGAATTAAACGTTCGAACTTAGGTTTTAAGAAATGTGGAAAGACACGAACGCGAGTGTCCATATGAAATTATGTATATTTTTCTAACGCTAATCATTGCTTGCCTTAAGGAGAATTGATTTTTTTTATAGCAACTCGACTTCATATTTGTTTTGTTGTACCGCTTGGCGCTGAAGCTATCCGGACCCTGGACAAGTTATTCCAACTGAAAATACAATTTGACGGTAATCGTTGCTATTTCCCAACGGATTGCATTCGAGGAAACAACGAACCAGACAATCATATTACATATGCTATTTGCGAGCGACTGGGAAGTGTGTATAAGAAACACAAGACAGTCAACAATCAAGTGGATTTGATTATGTATAATGCTTTGCAAATATGAGGTGTGCTGAAATTCTATTACAGGTCTTCTCATTTCTTGATACATAGGGGGGATCTCACATTTCTAGTGTTTCATTCTGTTCATTCAGATATCTATCAAGGTCTATATCTCTACCATCACATGTATCTCTTGTACTGTTATATATATATATATATATATATATATATATATATATATATATAATATATCGTATTAGATGGCATATAATACGCATAGGCATATAAGACGCACCCCATTTCAACATGTCAGATTACACAAGCAGAAACATAGCTGTATAAAAAGAAATTTGGCAGTACAGGCAAGCAATAAGCATACACAAGACGTCTCAATAGCAGGAAATAATTATAGTAATAAAATTAATAATAAAATTAATAATAATAAGACTTTAAACTTCACCTACGATGTATAAGACGCAGGAAATTTTTACTGGACAAAATTTTGGAAAAGGTGCGTCCTATATGCCGTCAAATACGGTATATATATATATATATATATATATATATATATATATATATATATATATATATTGGAAAAAACAAATTGTTCCAAAAAAGATGAATTTATTATATTTATGTCGACGTTTAAACGTTCGGTTTATATAAAACCTTATTCAGGACAATTTGATAAAAAGAAGAGAAAAAGATTAATGTTGTTCAAACGGTCATAAATGTTTTTGGAATGTCTTGATTTTGAATTATATAGAAAAAGGCTCATAATCGTTCATTGATTAGCGTTCAAATTGGATGTTCATGATGTGAATGGTACATGCGAAAACAAAAGTCAACATATGATTGGAACACGGGAGATCCAAAACCAAGACGTGATTGATACACGAGGAGATTTTGAAAATGTGTGACATTTCGGAACAATTTATTTTTCCTATTTCTATATATTGTCGGATTCATAGCCATATTTTATCGCCATATATATATATATATATATATATATATATATATATATATATATATATATATATATATATATACTCATGTATCCTTTAATATGGGAATGTACGTGCAATACTCTGTCTTCTTCGGTCGCCAACTTGGGCTGGTAACACAGTTTGGGTGGTTATGGCGGTACTGCTACCCCCACTACTATGATCAGCTTATTTTCGCCGAACTGTACAAAAAAGGAGAAAGCAGTCAAGAAAGAAGGAAAGATTAAAAAAAAAGAAGTGTGCGTGTGTGATTGTGTGCGTATGTTTGTTTAATAATGTATGAGTATTAGAATTTGGAAGAATACTAAAACATTATTAAACAAACATTGAAACACAAAATTACAGATAGCAGTGTCCATCCGCCATCTTTTTAGAAGTCTTCTGACAAAAGGACTTTTCATCCGGAAATATTAAGAAAAAATCGCATTAAAAAACATCCTAGTTACCTGACCTTTCTTTACACTCACATTATGATAGCTTTAAAAAACAACCACCACACCAATATACACACAATGCTTTAAGCAAAATATAAAATACATATATATATATATATATATATATATATATAGTGCGAAATAAATGCTCTCTCTCTCTCTCTCTCTCTCTCTCTCTCTCTCTCTCTCTCTCTATATATATATATATATATATATATATATATATATATTATATATTTATATATATATATGGCTGATACCGACTTTAGGCCGTCCCGTTGACTTTACTTTTACTATATATATATATATATATATATATATATATATAGTAAAAGTAAAGTCAACGGGACGGCCTAAAGTCGGTATCAGCCATACAGCGAGGGAGTCTATCCCCTGTTCAATAGAGCTAGACCAAGGAGATAGTTTTTTAGCATCTGAGGTGGAGCGCCACACCTACCATCAGCTCCTTACTTTACCGCACAGTCCCTGTGCTACTCATACGCTGAGTTGGTGAGGACCGGTATCGAACTAGGAACCTTGTGGTTTCTAGCCGAACGCTCTACCGACTGAGCTAACCCACCCCTATATATATATAGTGTGAAATAAATGCTCTTGGCTGAAATTATAAATTGACTTGGCGTTTATAATTCCTGTGAAAACGTCTATATGAACTTGATTTTAATGAAAGCCATTTTCTTGAAACTTATATAATTTTTGCTTTTGTTTTCTTACTGTTATTATTTATTTTTTCTATTTTTTTTATTTTTTTATTTTTTGGTCGTTGACCATTCCGCCGAAGAGATGTAAATAAATCAGGTTTTGATGCGATTACAGTGAATGAAACTCGAGGCTCTCTGATGCAATATCCGATAAAAACTAAAAATTTCCTCGCTCTAATAAACAGAATTCGCGTATATCGCTAGGACTAGAATTCATTTTTAATTCAACGCTTATCATTTATGAAAGGAAATACTATCTGACTTACTCTATCATCAGTTATATATATATATATATATATATATATATATATATATACATTATGCATGCATAAGAAAAGTTCTCCCCATAATACACCTAACGCAGCCATAAACAGAGATACATGTACAGAGGAACACGCAAAAACACGCACACAAGCACACCAGAACACACAACTAAACCAAAATTAACCACACAAACACACACATAAACACACACACATGCAACAACAACAACAACAACAACAACAACAACTTTACTACACAAACATATGAACTACATAATAAAATACAGAACATATGTAATGTAAAATATGTATATGTGTATGTGTGTATATACCTATGTGTGTGTGTATAATATATGTATATGCATGTGTATGTGTATGCAAGATATATACATGCAAACTATGTAATGTAAAAAATACACATTAATTTTCTTCTTTATGTATATCGATATACATATACCCAACACAACCATGGGTATGGACACATTAACATAAACACACACACAAACACACACAAGCACAAACACCCACAAAAACTCATTAGGACAGAAAATAAACATCAAACACAAACACAAATTCATCAGAACAGAAGGTAAATAAGAAACACATACACGACCTATCAAATATCAAAAATCTAACAAACAACATCAGAAGAAGGGGTTTGGCTGTTTATATAAACAAATAAACAACTATAAAATTCCAACACATTAAAATTAAGATTTGCCACCCAGGAACACACACCTGATAAAACACAGATGTTAGAAATTAATTCTCTCTACACTCCCACCAAACAGGAAGGCAGGGGGTTGGATACGTATATATATATATATATATATATGTGTGTGTGTGTGTGTGTGTGTGTGTGTGTGTGTGTGTGTAATTTTTTCAGGCGTACAAAATTTTATTACGGCTTTAAAAAGATTAATAATTAGTAAAAAATATATTTTACAATAGAAGGGGAAGGGACAAAAGAGTAAAAGAAACGAGTAGTTAGCTAACTAGTTTCGATTCTCGCTCAACAGACCTACATATCGAGGATAATAGATTAAAACGATTAAATGGGACAAGTAAGAAAAAGAAACAATAAAGGAAAAGAACAATTTATTTTATTTTCTCCTAAAAGGGGAGGAAAATGAGACTACGGATTGATAATATTTAAACCAAGTAAGCCCACTCTTTGTTTGCAAAGAGCAGGCTCACTGGTCAAAAAAAATATATATATAGTCTCTAAAATTTTAAGGTGATAAAATGAGTGCGACTTGATCTCAACAGAGAACCAGTCAGTACACAATGAATTGGCGCAACTACGGCTATTCAAAGAGAAGGTTCTCAATTTTGAGAAACTTCCCTAGCCCGACAAGAAATACCCCAAGAAGGCCGGAGGGCACACCGACGACAGGAAAGTTGTGTAATTAGCAATAAAGATGAGGACAATAATCTGAATAATCCAAATACTCCAGATAAAAAGCAAATTAATAATGAATAAATAAAACAATTATATCTTCTTTTTTTTCCAAATTACAATGTAACCGGTTTTGAACGTGGAACGTTGTGGCTCCTAGTCGGACACTTTACTTATTAAGCTATACCGGCCCTAATTATAATACGTTTTCTTTTTCATATTGTAATGTAACTGATAACTCCCTGACACTAATTAGAAGGGTGATTCTGAGATTTTTATTTCACTAACGAACCCAGGTCTTGGTTGGGATGAGAATATCTCAGAAAATCTCAGCTGTTCTGGAAATCTGATTCGCTAGGATTCCTATCGTAATCAGCACCAAAAGTATTTTGTTAATATTATCAAATTTATTAGAAGTAAAAACCATCATAAAATAGTGTTTATGTTTACAAATCAATCGTAAAAAAATAAGAAACATAATAAGAAAAAATAACAAAAAAATATCAAAAATAAAAATAATTAAAAACATAATAAAGAAATGATAAAAAATAATTCTAAAAAGAAATAAAATTTAATGATAAAATTATTGAATTTATCAGAAGTAAAATCATCATGAAACATTGTTTATGTTTCCAAATCAATCGGGAGAAAATGATAAAAATAATCATAAAAAATGATTAAAATAAGAACAAAACATAAAAATAATAAAAAGATAATAAAAAGATAATAAAAATCAATTTAAAAAATAATAAAATTTAATGATAAAATTATCAAATTTATCAAGAAGTAAAAAGCATCATAAAACATTGTTTATGTTTTCAAATCAATCGGAAAGAAAGAAAAAGTGTGTAAAAAAACCTGCTGGAATTGGAACCCCGTTCAACAATATTGTTTTGACAAACATCTAAGAAACTTGATTGTCACATTAATTTCAGTATTATCAACCAACTCACAGATATTGTCACTTATTTTAACAACACGGACGTCTGAACAGGTGTCTGTTAGCATTTTGATCGATTTTAATACCATATCAGACATATTTTCCTAGTGACGTAAGGCAGCACGTTTACACATGCGCATTGACGCATTAGAAATACAACTTTCTTTTAATAATTTTCTCTCTTAGAATGCTCCGTTTGCTTCAGTATTTTTTAAATAATTTTAGAACAATATAATCCTTATCGTATATCGAAGGAGAAAGTTTACAAGGAGACAAAGAAAATACACACAACGGGAACAGCTAATTTTCTGGGTGTACCATTTTAATCCCCTTGCAAAACTAATATCGACTTATTGAATTATGTGCAACTACACACAATGGTGTTGATTCTAAAATTTATTCAGAGGATACAAGATTATCAGCTCCAGTTACGCCAACGAGCGTAGAATGGTTGTTGAGCAAGATGAAATCAGTATTATCATCGACATGGAAATCATACCAATATATCTATTCATAAACACTGACGCATTTTTAATGCTTTACGTACAATATCCTACAGTATATATATATATATATATATATATATATATATATATAGTAGAAAGGTATATATAGATAACCTACATAAGTTTCACCAAAAGGATCATCAGGGGTTTTGGCTAAACTTACGTAGGTTATCTATATATACCTTTCTACTAAATCCGCTCTACTAACGTATTGAGCACTTCATATTCTTTATAACCCTGACTTATTCCATTAATATTTGTATCGACCGTCGATGTTGGGATTAGCAGCGACATGGAGCGAACTGGTATGACACGGCAATCAAAAACTACGACTGGCCTACAAAAAATTATCTACCTAAATGACGATTATGTTGAAAAGTAGACACAAGTTCAAAATTTAAAATGATGTAAATATCATTGACAATAAAAA
>CM042143.1:72210350-72237850 GCA_023376005.1 Doryteuthis pealeii
ACGTTGTGTATTCAATTTAAAAAAATATCTAATCTATTTAACCCATAGATGGGCCTTAACACGTATTACCGCTTTGGGTCTAAGTAGGCCTTGGAGTAATGACAATGAAGGGGTACTCCACACTCCACAAACTCCAGAATTGGATCCTCTTTAGTTTTGTTTCAGGATAAATCTATTTATCATTTTATTTTTTTCAAAATTTTTCTTCGTTTGAATTGTTTTTGTATATTTTGTAGATATTTTTCTTATTTTCCTCTTTCGTTTTCATTCTTTTTTTTTTTCTTCTTCGTTCTGCTTATTCGTCATTGCTTACCACATTTTTTCTCAATCTTTTCCTTTATCTTGATATAATTTTATAATTCTTTATTGAGTGATAGCAATAAGAATAACCGACACACTTTCCTATCTTTTATTCTTCCCTTTTTTCTATTATATTAGCATAATTATTTTTCCATTCCCTTTGTCAAACGATCTTTCTATTACACCTTTTTTTTCTACAAGTTTTCGTTTGCCATGAACATTGCCTACTTATTTTTCATTTTTTCCACGATCTGATTTAATTCTCAGCTCCTTCTCCTTCTTCTTCTTAATGCGCTCTTAGCTTCTTGATTTCCTTCTTCATAGGCTTTTTTTTCTTTCTTCTTCTTCTTCTTCTTCTTCTTCTTCTTCTTCTTCTTCTTCTTCTTCTTCTTCTTCTGCGCTCTTAGCTTCTTGATCTCCTTCTTCATACTTTTTCTTTTTCTTTTTTCTTCTTCTTTCTTCTTCTTCTCTTCTTCTTCTTTTCTTCTTCTTCTTCTTCTTCTTCTTCTTCTTCTTCTTCTTCTTCTTCTTCTTCTTCTTCTTCTTTTCTTCTTCTTCCCTCTCATACTTCTTCTTCTTCTTCTTCTTCTTCTTCTTCTTTCTTCGTATTATTCTTCTTCTTAATGCGCTCTTAGCTTCTTGCTTTCTTTCATACTCATCTTTTCTTTTTTTTCTTCTTCTTTCTTCTTCTTCTTCTTCTTCTTTTTTCTTTTCTTCTTCTTTTTTTTCTTCTTCTTCTTCTTCTTCTTCTTCTTCTTCTTTCTTTTCTTCTTCTCTTCTTCTTCTTTTTCTTCTTCTTCTCTCTCTCTCTTCTTCTTCTTCTTCTTCTTCTTCTTCTTCTTCTTCTTCTTCTTCTCTCTTCTTCTTCTTCTTCTTCTTCTTCTTCTTCTTCATACTACAGCAACATTTTTTTTCTTCAGAAAAAGAAACAATATAACATTTCTTATAACCATAAGTGTTTTTATTTAGACAATGGATCTTCCTTTCAAACTCCTTGCGTTGCTTCCAACGCAAAGAAGAAAATGTGAGACGAAAAAAATTCACCTTGTCGTTATATCTAAACCAACTCAACATCCACCACATGTTATCAGTTTTTCAATGGGAAAACAATAAAAGGAATTGTCAATCCTGCCAGAATGTTGGCGCCTCAAGAACGAATGGGCATAAATATTTCACAATTCTCTACGAAAAGAATGTATAAATCACATAATACCTTCTATGGTCGTGGATCGTTTCAACACTTTATAATATAAAAAAAAAACGAGCATGTTTCTTTTCATAAGCGAAAGACAAGGAACTACCCACAAAATAGCACCTGTTTATTGATTTTCAGTTGAAAAAAAGGTTTCACTGAAAATTTGATTTACAAAGCCATCATACACATCAATCGATACTCAGTTTAATCTCTGTATCTGTTTTGGAATGTTAGTTTATAAGTATCCATACGTTAATATTTACGCATACAAGCAAGTATTTTACAAGCATATCATTATTTATAAGTTTACGTGATGGGTTATCTGGCGTGGCTCATGGAAAAGAGGTTATAGATAGACTAAATTCATATATATATATATATATATATATATATATATATATATATATATCCAAGCACTCCGCACGAGCAGGATGTGACACAATGTCAATTTCTTAATCGGAGTTCAACGGGTTTAAATTCAGAGTTTTCTTCTCCTAAACTTGTTACCCAGCCAAGTTTGAAGGGCCCAGTCTGACTACTATTTACCCATAGCTGGAGGACAAAGATTGGATTCATACCTTTCCCATGGGCATTAGTGCTATGTGAAACGTAAGTAGCCTCGTCTAGGGTTTGAGCTCTCTCTATATATATATACAAAAATGAACATGAGTATTGAGTATAAATCAAAGTCTGTAGTTTTCCTTGTAATATATAAATCAAGGTTTGTTTTTCTTTGTAATATGTAAGTCTGACGTTTGTAGATAACCTCTGGTGTTAATCCAAAAATAAGTCTTCCTGGCAGAAAATTCAACGAGTAATTGATTTAAGCACAGTAAAAACGATCTTAGAATCTTTCTGTCCACTCAAATTTCTGGCTAATTTATATCGGAAGTGACTTCTGCTGTTGAAAAAATGATTTTTACCTTACATCTAATACCTGCAGATTAGTCTAACTACAATGCCTACTTATGGAGCCTAAAAGTTAAATTTCCTGATAAAGGTAGTTTACGATATCTTACCAACACCAATCAACCTACACATCTACACGGGTTAGCTACGTCCGACCTATGTAGAGCATGTGGGAAAACTGCTAGCCTTGGACATATTCTTACTGGATGCGAGAATATGTTCTAAGAAGCTACACGTGGAGGCACAATGAAGTCCTCAAATTTTTGCGGAGGCGTTGAAGATATGTTGTGAGAATGCAAATAAACCTTTAATAACATCAGCAAAGCAATACATTTTGTTATAGAAAGAAACATATCAACACTTTAGCGTAAAAATAGGCATATTTTGTCACTGTTTGATGACTGCACAGACTGGCGCATTGTATGTGATTTAGAAGATCAACTCGTATTTCCAACTGAAATAATGTTGACTGAAAATCGAACAGGTGGTTAGACGCAAAGACAGATGAAATCGAATAATACAGTTCCCTTTTGGCGGGAAAACTGTGTCTTTGTATTTATTGTAAATAAGTGAATTGGACATTTTTCACATTCATGCCAAAAGAATTATTGGCACGCGGTAGATAAAGTTTTTGTTTGTAATTTGAAGAAAACAAATTTCACATTTAATAATTTTCGATTTATACTTGCTTAGTCTCGTTAAAGCGAAATAATCCTTTTTTATTATAGGTGTGGACGGAGTCATTTTTTCTACTTGTTTCTCTTTAATTTATTCGATTAGACATGCATACATATAATCTTATTATAATGGAGATTGTGTATCTGTCTATCTGTAACCGAAACTACGTCAGTAACAACGTCATAATCCCCTCAGTTATTTATGTTATATTCTCAATGGTTATTGAATAATCATTATTTAATCTTAATTATAATTCAATGTCTCTATTAATGTCTAGCTAAGGTAGATTTGGCTCAAAACAGTCTATATTATTAATATGCTTAAATTCCTGCAATATGTGTTATATAACATTAAGAAATAAAGGTTTACATAATATATGGTGTCAATAATTTGCATACCGGCTTTAATAAAACTGTGTTTAGTAAATAATCATTTGGTGTTATTGATTTCTGATGTGTGTTTTTTTTTCAAATGTATTGCAAGCAATCCTATGTATAATTTTATATTGGAATTGATTAGAATAAAGTAGAAATAATTGTAATCTTTTTGTATTCGTATTCAATTTCATTAGTTTTTCTAATTCAATATGATATTTAATTATATTAAAATTCAGGGGGCACATATCAAAGTTTGTCGTTTTCTTTGTAATATGTAAGTCAGACGTTTGTAGATAGCCTGCTTGTATGATTAATGAAAATTTAAACTAAAACCTTGCCAATGATGTTTTTATTTTCTTTACTTCCCATGTTATTTTTTCTTTAATTTCTAAACTGCCAATATAATACATACGTGATTACGTTAGTTTTAAAACATGATTGTTACACGCATATTCAATTTTATGATCTACGTTTTTCTAGCTTGATTTTATGAAAATCTCATCTCTCATTTCATTTTGAAGAAGATTTTCATCACTGTTTAGAAAACACTTTATTCTTCCTAATGCCCTGATGAATGTTTAAGACACTGAAACACTTTAACATCAATTTCACAATCTAAATGAATTTATCTTTTTTGGAATAATTTGTTTTTTGTTATTTTCTACATACCATGTGATTTATGTCCATCATCTATCACTCAGTGTATAACAATATGTTCTCATATGTATATATATATAGTAGTAATATACGAAAATGGAATTAAATCCGACAATTTGGAGAAAGATAAAGGTAAAACAATAGTATAGATGGTGCTGACAAGCGCCTGTTTTGAATGTATGATGTTTATACAATGTAATCGAAATTAAATTATTTTAAAAATAAAATAAAACAAAAACAATAGTAGAAGGCATAAATCAATCGTCTTCTTCAGATCACAGTTATATGAATGATGATAGGGAAATTAACGGCTGACACGAGCAGTCCAACAAACACTCATGTTCTGGATTAGAATGTCTTTAAAAAATGTATATAAAACATATTTTGGTTTAAAATAATGTAATTTTTATTTTTTTTTAACTCATTTTTCTTCATATTTTAGTAAGTAGAGTCTGTAGTTTGGCCTATTGTTAGTATCAGTCAGACAGTGAGGGTATTACGTATAAGATATAAGAAAAATCGTCATTTCTATGTACGGACATTACCCAGCAGCAGCAGCAGCAATTTCCGTTGGAAATTGTCCAATGGGATGACAGAACAAAAAACATTTAAGATCGTTGCACTGCCCATGAGATCACTCACTGGACAAATTTTCCATGAATTAGAGGCTTACTTCAGACTTAATTATCACTAGCATTCGAACACCAGAATTTGTTTAACAACAACATACCCCACATAATGGATTCACGAATTTTTACAGAGGGAGTCTCTCCTATTTTCCTAAGAAACCCTAATGAATTGTTTCATCATATTCTCATATTTCTCACTTATAAACTTATAATCAACTTATAAACTTATAATCAACTTCAAACTATGTAAAAACAACCAAAGAAAAACAACTGAGGTGGTGACGACTAGAATAGGTTCAATCATAATTAGTGATCATCGTCTACACATTACTGCAACTACCAACATTACGTTTTTTGTTTTTTGTTTTGTTTTGTTTTATGAGACATTGTTTATATTGTGTAATGCGTGAAAATAAACCATTGTCTTCTTCTTCTTCTTCTTCTTCTTCTTCTTCTTCTTCTTCTTCTTCTTCTTCTTTCCTCCTCCTCCTCCTCCTCCTCTTCTTCTTCTCTTCCTTCTGCTCCTCATTCTTTTCCTTATTATCCTCTTCCTTCTCCTCCTGCTCCTCTAAATTCTTCTTCTTCTTCTCTTCCTCCTTATTCTTTCCCTCCTCCTCCTCTCATCCTCTTCATCTCTCTTTTTCTTCTTCTTCTCTTCTTCTTCTTCTTCTTCTTCTTCTTCTTCTTTCTTCTGCTCTCCTCCTCTTCTTTTTCCTTCTTCTTATGCTCTTTCTCCTCCTCCTCCACCTTCTTCTTCTTCTTCTCCTCCTCATTCTCTTCCTCCTTCTTCTTCTTTTCCTCCTCCTCCTTCTTCTTCTTCCTTTTCCTTTTCCCCTCATCCGCCTTATTCTTCTTCTTCTCCTCCCCTCCTCATTCTTCTTCTTCTTCTTCTTCTCATCTTCCTCCTCCTTCTTCTCATCTTCCTCTCCTCCTTCTTCTCCTCCCCTCCTTTTTCTCATCTTCTCCTCTTCTCTCTTCCTCCTCCTCCTCTCCTCCTCCTCCTTCTTCTTCTTCTTCTTCTCATCTTACCCCTCCTCCGTCTTCTTCTCCTCCTCTTCCTTCTTCTTCTTCTTCTTCTTCTTTCTTCTTCTCATATTTGGGCCAAGCATGCTTTCTAGAATAGCACTGACTTCATTGTTTGTTTTTGCCGGTTGTTTTTACGAAAACTTGAAAAGTGTTGTTTTTTTTCTTCTTCTTCTTTTTGTCAAAATGTTCAGTACACGACACTTGATATATTTGACACCTGCTTGATTGAATTTCACATTCGTCTGATAAGCATTTCTTGACGTCTTGCTTTCTAATAAATCGTAATGTACTTTGCCGTTGATGATGGTCTCCTATCGCTTTTGTCATTCTTCCCAATTCAATTACATTGCAAGATTAACAAACAAAGAGACGATTGGTTTCAAACCAATTTTGCCCACACAGCACAGAGTCTAGCGTTGAAGAAAGACGAAAATAAAAACAATCTACTAATATCACCAAAGAAAAAAAAAAAAAAAAAAGAAACACGTTAAAAAAGTAGAAATAGCGTTAACAGTTAATATACGACACAGTTGATCTTTTGCCAAAGAAAGCTATAAGAAGACCAGTGCTGAATCTTGCATCTGCACAATGATAGAAAATTCTAAGACCTAAACAAAACAACAACAACAACAAAATACATTACAAATAATTAGTTGCCTTTATGTGACTGTTTATTTTTACGTTTCTTTATTTACTCTCTTTTTACTGCTTGTGAACTAAAAACATTTAACCTTTAATGCAGAGAGAACATTGCAGAGACGAAAAAACAAAGGAATTAGTGGGTGCATCACCTGCCAATTCGATAAATCAAATCCGCATTTGCAAATAGGATTCCCAATTAAGGGGGAATTTGATAGAAAACTCTTATCGCAATAAACCATTTGGCAAGCATTTTAACTAATTCATTAGGTTTATTAATTTAAACAGAATTGGAGTCCAAAAATGCTTAGAGCAAAAGAAGTACAGCTTTCTAAATAGAGAACCGCTTTTTGTTTCTTTCTTATGTCGCAGCTTTTTAAAAATATATCATCATCCATCGTCATGTCTCGCTAGTAGCACGGATATCCATGACAATTTCTCGCCAACCGTTCCTATCATTCATTGCCTTCGTGAGATCCTATGTGCAGTATCCAGTATCCGCACAGAGCAGATTAATGTTGGTCTTTGATGGACGGTTATACTGATGTACCCAAGTGCTGGTTTCCCCAGGATAACGTCATTTATGAGTTTGTCCTTGCTTTTCCAGCTATGTCTTGTTTGTCCCACTCGGATGATTCGTATGATAGTGTGCAAGTGGCCATTCAGCTGCCTTCTTGTGGACTGTTTTTTCCACGACTTGTTTAAGATCACACGCAGCATTCTAGTGCAACTGCCATTAAGCTTATTTTTTTTAGTAGTCTCGTTAGGGTGCCAGTGGTGCAGCCGCACAGTAGCACTGATACAACTACATCTTAGAAGAATTGCACTGATACAATTGCAGCTTGCAAGAATCAGTATATATTTTCATATTATAATGGGGATTACGGGGAAAAGCAATATGGCCACCCATGGTCGTTCTATAACAAAAAGAATGTAATCATGAGATTGTGACGACAAAGGATATGTACACGTGGAAAAGGTTTGAAGAAATTATTTTATTATATCGTACGTATAGGGGAATTGTAGTTGGTTGAATATTGAATGCTCATACAGCATAACACCCTACTCAAAAGTCCTGGGCCTGACATATAGATGGTGCCACTAGTAAAAAAAAATCCATATGATTTTTATAAATTACTAACGTTCAAATGACACGTGTCAAACTTTGAGCCATATCAGATTATTAGTTTACGAATTATTTTAGTGAAGCTACTGTTGCAAACTTTCAAAACAATGGAAAAATCTGAATTTCGTGTGTTGATAAAGCATTGCTTTCTGATTGGAAAAATTTAATTTTGACTATAAGCTGTTTTATTTGTTACGCCCGGGACTTATTGAGTGATGTGTTAAGTGCAACAACAATTATGTTTTGCCAATGAAAACTTAAAAGAAGACCAAAACTGAATGTTTCATCTGCGCATTAATAAAACAATAACATTGTATTAACTGAGCAACTTAAACAGAATAAATACAGAAATGACATGAGCAACATGAAAAGTCTCATAAAGAGTTGTATGAAGGAATGTCTTAAATCCTTTAGTAAGTAGTAGAGTCCTTAATATATACATGAAAGAGCGAGAAAGAAAATGATGAATGAATATTTACATATTTAAGCAATGCTAGTGTGTGCCATGAGACCTTGTTAGCAAATTGGTTAATCCAATTGGGAGAACAGGAAGTAAGGCCACAGAGTCAGTTTTAGCAGGGTTACTGGAGAAGACAGACACAAATTGCGTCCCTCCAGCATAGCCATTTCTTTCCATACATGCGGTTACCGTGGGCTTTGAAATAAATACCTCTAAAAATATTCTAAGTTTTTGTGTTTATTTATAATAACAAAAAGATGGAAACAAAACCAAACCCAAAACCAAACCCAAAACCAAACTCCCAAGAAGTTCCAGCAGTCCCAGAAATTAGATCGGGAGACAGGGAGAAACAAGTGCAGTTACCAACATAGCAGAATTGACGGTGCGGTCGGCTAAAGACACAGAAAAGAATATAAGAAGAAAAAGAAGACTATCTACTATTTATTGTGTAATACACATACACAACGTTTCGGTCGATTTGCACTCCGGGTTTGTTTTTTTTCAGGTGTTTTTGGTAATCCATTGACGCTTTTCAAATATATAGGCCTGCAAAAATAATGACATCATTATCTAAATAAGATCATCATATATTCTTCAACGTTTTGTTTGCACGACAGTCAAATTATCCAAAGTCTTTTCCCAATTTGAATCGTTACTAAACTAATGGAATAAGAACAATCTACAGCAATGAATTCCAAGAAACATCTGAAAAAGGTCGGAGGACATCTCGGCCGAAATATGAGGACAGCTGTCCGAAATATCAAAATAATACAAATTTGAATTCCTATTTCTCATTAACTGTTTGTCGTATTTGATATATTTCACTAAGACATTTCAATATGGTTATTATTCTATCTTGTTCTTTAAACCTCATTTAATTGGTATAGTTCCAATTTTGGATCACTGGGATGTGAGAGGTGCCACTTCATCGCCATTACTCCCAGGTTCAATCTGACCCGGGGTGGTAGTATTTTTTAGGGTTCTAATGAAAAGAATTGAACAAAATGAATTTAAAAATGTGTTTAAAAATTGTTTGAAAAAAATGTAATACCATCAAGAATGAAAAAAACAAAACGTCTTCGGCATAAAATAACCCAACAAGCGATAACATGCCGTAAAATCCAACCAACTAACCAGCCAACCAACCAACTACTCTATTTATTTCGGAGTCGATTTTTATGCAATGGTTATCATCGTAGGACAGGAACATGACCCGAGTTGAAATCCTGGCGATACAGATTGCATTTCATATAGCGTTAATACCACTGGGTTAGGTTTGGTTTGGTTTATATTACGGCATATCAATCTCAGTAGGTCATTTAATGCCAAAGCAGTTTTGAAATGAATTCAATCTTAATGGATACTCAACTTCTTTTATAAACACATTTTTTCTATTTAACCCATAGATGGGATCCTAACAGGTACTACCACTCCGGTTCGGGGTGGACTAGGGAGCAATTGTAGTAAAGGGGTGCTCACATTCCCCAGACCTCCAAAACTGGAACCTCGCCATCAGATAGAGTTAAACGTCATTACCAGGACATGAATAACCTCAGGCAAGGCCTTCTAGGCACCTATATGATAAAAAGGACAATAGAAATACTATTGGGAAAGGTATGTTATAAAATATGTAAATTAAGCTAAGTTACGTGAGTCCGTGTTTTTGTATCATAAATAGTGGAGGCCGTTATTTAATCAAATAGGATTATATGAAAAGTTAAAACGGACCCTTGTTATTTTATGTTAATTTTTCTTTATTTCATTTTTATTTTTTTATTATTCATTTCTGTCTTGGAAAATACAGCTTCAGTCTGAACGTTTCATTCATTGTTAATTTATGTCTAGGTAAATTCAGTTTACGTCTCGATACTTTTTGAACATACCTCGTATTTTGAAGAAAATGAAGGTTTCATTCATTGTTCATTTATGTCTTGCTAAATACAACTTCAGTCTTAATACTTTTTTCAACACAGTTCGTACCGAATAAAATAGGATTATATGGAAAGTTACAACGGACCCCTGTCATTTTATGTTATTTTTATTTTTGTACTCGACAATTAGTTGAGTGAGACTTGAATCTATTTCAAGTATTTCAGTTTTACCTAACTTATGGCATTATGTCTTTAGCAACCCATCCACACGAGCAGGATGCGACACAAGATCAGTTTAACAGGTTTGAATTCAAGTTTTGAAGTTTTTGAATTCAAGCTTCCAATGTGCCTCGACCAAAAGACCACTTGTAGGAATACCAAAGGGATTATTTTAAAGAATTTTAACATTTCCCTCGTTGATAATTTCTGTCATGGTAAATATAACTTCAGTCTCTTTTATATTTACTTTGCATTAGGGCCGATTTATCTCAGTCGGTAGAGTATCCGCCTTGGAACCACAAGATTTCCGGTTCGATAACGGCCCTCGTAACATCAGTGAATGAGTATCTGTTGTACCGGCCGTTCCTACAGTGGAGAACATGCACCGGTTCTCACTATAAATAGTGAGACACCGAGTGGAAAGGAGGACTGTTCCCGTTAACGACAAGCTAGTCGTACATGTACCATTAATTGTAAATACACTTGTCTTATTTACCCCATCTCGACTTGACTTCTTTTTACTGTTGGGACTAACATCACAACAGTATCACAGCTTGGATCTGTGCAGTAAAGTGAGGAGATTATGGTAAAAAAAAACCTTCCTGGTCTAGCCCTGCTGAAAAGAAGATAGACTCCTCGTTATCAGTCTGATACCGACAATTGTCCACACCGACGACTTTACCTATTACTACTTATCTATCTGCATGTCGTACGATTAGAAATGTCTCATTCATCATCCCTCCACAAATACTAAAACTTGTTTTTGTCTCCTTCCACAAAACGACATTCTTTCTACCCTTTAGTTGCCGTCAGTTCTTTGGAGTTCAAATCCTTATTGTAATCTTGTGCCACGTTCGGTTCAACTCATTCCTGGCTCATTTCCTTTTCGCTTCAGTCGATGAGAGGTGAAAAGAAAGGAAACTAATTTTAAGCTCTTAAAGATCAAGGCCACAGAATCAGGGGAAAAAATAAGTAAATATAAAAGTATTAATTGTTCAAAATGTCAGCTTAATCAGTTCAGTAAAAAATACAAATACAAAATTAACGTACCTAGATTGATAGATAGATATATAGATAGATAGATCGATAGATCGATAAATAGATAGGTATGAACAAGCTGAAATAGAGAGATATATAGTATGAAAACAATTGTAAAAGGCATTGTATAAACAGTGTTTTCAAATTTTGTTGAGTTTTTCTCATCGATTTTCGAATCTTTTAGATTCATAAATAAATGCTACATTATTTTAAAACCAAAATACGTTTATTATACCAATTTATAAAATATATTCCAGCCCAGAACGTGAGGGTTAGTTGAATCTCTCGTGTGAAACGTTAAATTTCCTTTTCTTTCATTCAACAGAAAAAGTGCTGTGAAGTTGACTAGTGTTTATACAATGCCTTTTACAATTGTTTTCATTTTATTTTTTAAAGTATTTCAATTGAATTACATTTATCAACTCCATAAAATTGAAATAGGCGCGTGTTAGCAAAATATACGGTATTGTTTTATTTTATCTGTACCTTATACAGTCGGATTTGATTCCATTTTTATGTAATTTTCATAGATAGATATGAACAAACTGAAATATATAGATTGATTGATAGATAGATAGATAGATAGATAGATAGACAGAGAGATGAATAGATATGGACAGACTGATAACAACATGAACAGTCTTGGATAGGATAAAAGAATTATATATATATATATATATATATATATATATATATATATATATATATATACTAGCAAATATATGCACCCTCCGGGTGCAGTATTTTACGTTTTAATGTAATAAAATGATTATATCAATTAGAAGGACTAATGAACTAAATAAGAATGCAGATAAAATTTGAAACATAGAACAACTGAAATTTACTCGTCATCACTTCCGTCTTTCATTGGGAATTTAACTATTTTTGTTGAAATAGGAAGTAAAGAATAAAATTACAGTTATTTATTCTTGTTAATGGATTTCTTTTAAGATTTATTGCAGAGATTTTGCTCATATTCATTAAGATAAAACCAAACAATTAGAAATCAATAATACTAAGCACATATTTATTAAAATCAAATTTTTAATATCAATATGCAAATTAGCTCCTGTTCACATTGTAAACCGCTATTTGTTGTATATAAAATACAATTGCATGCTATCAGTATGTAGATATGGTCAACAGTATTAATAATGTAAAACAATTATTAATAATTGAAGTTTAAGATAAAATATAATTATGGAGAATGTGACGTAATAACTAAGGTAATTGTCACTTGAGTAGTGATATAGTTTCGGTTACAGATAGAAAAACTCACAATCTCCATTATAATATAAGATATATATATATATATATAGATAGATAGCATATGAACAGTGAAGATAGATAGATAGATAGATAAATGAATATAAACAGTCTTATATAGAATACAAGAATGATTATCTATCTATGCATATATGTACGATTGCACATATATATATGTGTGTGTATGTGTTTATGTATGTATAGATAGATAGATAGATTGAGATAGATAGATAGATCTTAATATAAGTTGATATAAACCTGACTTAATATACTGCAAACATTGCCCACTTTATATATCAATGGATAAAAAAGACCTGTAGTTAAAATATCTCTTGTTGCCAACGTGTTTTCTGTCTTTCTGGACGTGACTCATCTTTATTGAACGGAAGAAATAAATGTGATTTTCAATCGTTCTTCCGCCATATTATCTTTTCTTTGTCTCGTATCAAATAACACAATTTACAAAAAAAAATAGAAAATAAAGAAATAATAAATGAAACATTTTATTTTGACATTTCGCGTCATAACTGAGTTAGTTTGGAAGAAGACACAAGTTAAAAGCCAATACTCACTCTTCGCTCATCGTCTTCACGCACACTAAAGAAACAACATTTCAAACAGGCAATTTACAGAGAAATCTGAAAAGAGAAAAAGATACGACATTAGGAATGGGAAAATGGTTGTTAACCCTCAAAGCAATTGGTGAGCCAGTTCTATTTTAAAAAATAAATAAATAAATAAAAAAAAAACTAAAAAATTCGAAAGCTCTTTTGAGACTTTTGCAATTGTTTTCTTTATATAGCTGAATGCGTTTTCGAGGTAAATTATTTGTCAATGAATATAGATTGTCTAAAAGATTTTGCTTTTTTGTAATATTGAACGGAATCTGACAACTTGCAAAATTGCAAATAAAAATATTTACAAAAAAAACCCCAAAGAAACATAGAAATATTTATAGAAAACAAATTCTTCTATTGTACATGTAACATGATTAAAACAAGGCATTTATCATCGTTAAAAATTACTATGTTTATAAAAGTACCATTTTATAAAAGTGCGTACACACACACACACCACACACACATATTATATATATATATATATATATATATATAATATATAATATATATATATATATATATATATATATATATATATGAAAAATGAAGGAAGTGAATCCGACAGTGTGAAATAAATATTTTAGAAAAAACAAACACATGATGTTAAAATTCGCTGACAGAAATCTGTTTCGACCCTTTATTGAAGTGGTCTTCATCAAGAGCGAGTTGTGTATGATAGAGAGAACGGTGTGAGTGGACCGTTATAAAACGAAAGTGATGCAGATGAAACGTTCAATATTATAGCCGGAACTTTAAAAAAAAAATTCTTTTAATTTTGAAATTTTGAAAATGCATATTCTGTTTTGAAAATAAAATATAATAAATTTTATTTTATCTTATTAAATCAGAAGCATTATAGTCCACAAAGAAAACTCAAAAGAGTTTGATGTAAATATGTATAAAAATGTATAAGAAAGTATCAAAAAGTTCAAAAATCCCAGCACTGTTGACCACGATATATACGATAAAGGGAATGACTTACCGGGAAAAAATATTGAGTTAATCTCAATGGTTAATGTTAATGGTTGATACAAGTATTAACCGGATAAGTCAGTGTTATATCAAATATAAAGTGCTCAATACGTTGGTAGAACGGATTTAGTATTACAGTGTGTATTGAAATAAACTACTCTAGTTTCACCATAAGGATCATCAGGGTTAATTCCGATGAATTAATCAAGATATTGATTAATTACAGCTAATTGCTAATTACATGCTATAAAAATTAGCAATAGCATGCTATATAACGCCAAAGAACTATTAAACCAAAGATCAAAAATCTTTGGTAAATGCATGCAAGGGCAGTAGTTTGAAATTAAACAAACAGCTTCATCTAGGATTTACCAAAGTTCTCTGCTGTGAGCAAGAGTCAATTTTTAAGCGGAGTACAGCTGGTTTTTCTTCTCTTTGACTGATTATCATAACAAGTCTAAAACACCCAATCTTCCCTACTAGTTTCCCTTAGTTGGGTGGAGAACAGATGGATTCGTGCCTTTTCCAAGAGTATTATCATGAAGTGAAACACAAACAGCTTTGTCTAGGATTTGAACTCAGATCGCTGAAATACTATTTTTTTTAAATTAAAAAAAAATATTTGAATTTTAAATGTACACAGATTTCTTTTAACGCAAACGTCAAACACGAATTTTTCCTGATTTTTTAAAAAGAAGACTATTGTGCACACATGCTTTTTTTAAAAAAATATTTCAAGTCAACATACACGTTCATGATCTACCGACATCGTGTTTGACATTCAACAATAGCGTTCATTAACTGCGAAACTGTTATCAACGGTCATAAATACAATATTCACTTCCGCAATTAGCTGTAATTAATCAATGTCCTGATTAATTCATCGGAATTAACCCTGAAGATCTTTATGCTGAAACTCGAGTAGGTTATTTAAATACACACTTTAATACTATATATATATATAATATATATATATATATATATATATATTAATAAGTCATCCACAGACACGTGATTCGGCATATCATACCTCTTCAGTGTGGCTAGACACAACTATCCTTGGGTAGTCGAACTCATGACCGCATGGTAGTCCGATATCTTATCCCCTCGCCCACTGACAGCTGATGCGGGACTGGTGTTTTTAACTATTAAGTACATAGGAATGTATGTATCTTCGGTCACTGAGAGATCAAATTCCGGAGAAATGATCATTGGTTTATATATATATATATAATATTATATATATATGTGTGTGTGGGTGTGTGTGTGTGTTTCGAATCTAGCACAAGGCGGTCTTCCTATCTATAGCTCTGGCTGATAAGGCCTAATAGGCCGAAATGTACATACAGAGATTGATTTTCTCGATTTGTTTAGCTTTACATTTAATAGGTATGACCGCCTAATTAATTTTATTAATTAAAATTAATTTGATTAATAACTTTTGAAAATTAGTACGACTTCAATTAAGCACATATTCTCCCAAAATATGTGGCTAAAAAAAGCCATATCATAACACATCGCTTGTGTATTTACTTCTCATACTGCCGTGTAGAAGTCACTATAGATAGAAACCTACTCTAACAAAACGAAAAATCTAAGAAAGTCCGGTTGGTGTAGGGTTAAGATGATCGCATGTTTGACAGTTTTCGAATCAGCACAAGCGGTTTCCTATCTAAAGTCTGCTGATGAGCCTAATAGCCGAAATGTACATACAGTGATGATTTTTCTCGATTTGTTTAGCCTTACATTTAATAGGTATGCCCGCCTAATTAATTAATTATTAATTATTAATTAATTAATTTTCAAAATTAGGTACGACTTCAATTAAGCACATATTCTCCCATAAATGTCGCCTAAAAAACCCAATCATAAACACATCGCTTATGTATTTACTTCTCATATATATATATATATATATATATATATATTATATATATACATATATATATTACAATCTATATTATCAATATTATATATACTAGCAAATATATGCACCCTCCGGGTGCAAGATTTAATTTAATGTAATGAAATATCGTATTAAATTAGAAAGGCTAATGAAACTAAATAAGAATGCAGATAAAAAAGATTGAAACAGAGAGGGTATAATCGAAAAATAGAACAACTGAAATTACTCTTCCATCACTCTCGTCTTTCATTGTTATTTTTCTAATTTAAGTATTTAGTTAAAATAGGAAGTAAAGAATAAAATGACACTTATCTTTCTTGTTAATGGATTTCATTTAAGATTAATTGAAGAGATTTTTTATATTCATTAAAATAAAACCAAACAGTTAGGAACCAATAATACTAAGCATATGTTTATTAAAATTACATTTTTAATATCAATATGCAAATTAGCCTTCCCGTTCACACTGTAAACCGCTATTTTGTTGTATATAAATACAATTGCATGTTATTAGTATGTAGATATGGTTAACAGTATAAATAATGTAAAACAATTTTATTAATAATTGAGGTTAAAATAAGGATAAATTCATGGTGAATGTGACGTCAATTACTAAAGGAATTGTGACTTGAGTAGTGATTTAGTTTCGATTACAGACAGAAAAACACACAATCTCCATTATTATAATATATATATATATATATATACATATATATGTGTATATATATATATTGAGATATTTCATACCGTAGACATGTTTGTTGAATTATTTCTTATAGGGAATTAATTTTTTAAACACTTTTTTAAATATTCTTTTTTTTTTTACTATTTAACCCATAGATGGTACTACCACTTCGATTAAGATAGGGCTAGAATTAATGGCGATAAAGAGAGCTCCAGAATTGGTACCTCACCACTGGATACAGTTCAACATCACATCTACGACAGTCAACTACTGTCTTCTTGCACATATATGATGAAAAGTTTTTTGGGGGGTTGCCATAAGCGTCATTTGTAGAAACTATCTTATAGGTACTAGGGCTTGACTTGACCAGCCGATTGATCGTAGAGGACTCTCCGATACACCGATAACGCAAGTAATGGTCAAAGTGGACTTGCATATCATTGACTGCTCAGTCACCAGGATTTCGTCCTTAAGCATCACGAGTCACCACCGGAATACAGGTGGTCCAGTTGGAGGGAGGTCTCATTCCTCCGTAGAGTTGTAGCAGTGTCTTTTACAGCCCCAGTCGATATAGCTAAATAAATAAGAACACATGTTTACAATATAGCTTTTTTAATTGTAACATTTTAGAGGTAAAAAAAAACCACCCTCCGGGCGATGTAAAAATAGATTTTTGAAAAATATTGCCTGAGGGGTGGGAGTAAAAAATTCAATGTCAGCGAGTTTGTACCCTGAGTAAGTAAAATCATCAAATTCATTAAAGGATTAAAAAATAAAACAATTTGAAATGTAAACTTTAAATATGTATTAAAATAAAACAAACTATATATAATATCAGTCATGTATTTATTAAAACTTGTTTTAAAAAACAATGAGGACTGTCTAATGTTGCATGTTCAAATTTTGAGTGTATTTATTCTATGTTATGACAATTTTGGGTAATGTGACGTAAGCAGTGACGTAATTTTTGTTACAGACAAAAACCGGAAGCGAATCTCCATTATTAATAGATATATTTTAATCCCTTTAAAGCAACAAGCAATGAATGACTGATTTTAGCTTTTTGTCATATATTTCAAAACACTCACAAGCAAAAGTAAAGTAAGCCTATTGTTGGTATCAGCCAAGCTAGATTATATAGCGCCACACCTATCATCAGCCCTCGAATTTACCCACAGATCCCAGCTGGTATCAAACCCGGAACCTTGTAGATCCGAGGCAGGTGCTCTACCGACAGAGCTAAATCTATCATGTGTGTGTATATTTATTTACCAACGCCTCAGCACGAGCAGGATGCAACACAAGGACAATTTCTTAAGCGGGTTTAATAGGTTTTAATTCAGAGTTTTCCTTTTCCTAGACTGGTTACCTAGCCATGGTTAAGGAGCCCAGTATATCCTGTTATTTTCCCATAATTAGAGGGAGAATTGGATTTATACATTTGACAAGCGTATTAAACCATGTGAAATGCAAACATCTTCATCCAGGAATTGAACTCGGGTCGACGAGTCCATTTCCCACGACTCTAACCATTAGACCACGCACCTCCATGCGTGTGTATACGTCAATATGAGGTTTTGATCCGTATCGAAGTGACTATGTGTATATTTGTAGGTTTTGGCTCTCTTATGTTGTGTGTATGCGTGTGCGTGTGTCGGCGCATGCACCACTGTGCGCAGGCGTGGATGCACACATCAACCTATGTGTAACAATAAAAGAAAGGTTATGGCGATAGAGCAGTTGTATCGTCTATTTCTCACAAATCCAATAGATTTAAAAGCTGCTGTTTATTTTATTTGGCTTTATCAGCCCAGCAATTTAATATCCTCCCGATATCAGCAATTCTCTCGTCTGGACGAAACACTTTATTCCATGTACATTGTCCATCGGAAGGTTTTGTCGGAAAAAAAAACATAATTAAATAACCGCTTATTATCAGACTCGGTCGTTGTTGTCCGATCGTAATTATGATTTTAACCGCCAGCCATTGCAGATAAAAGTTTTCTCTTTCGACTTTTACTGTAATTAGGATAATTATCTTAGTTATTTATATATTTGGGTATCGTAGACATTAACTGTACATAGGTGCTTTTCTCGAAAACACAGTAGGTAAAAGAGGAGGCCATAGATTTTAACAATTGAATTGCAATGACTCAGTCGTGAGAGCATCCATCCAGGAAGCGCAAGGTTCCGGGTTCGATTCAGCATTTGAATAGTACAGCTTAGATATGTGCGGTTAAGTGGGGAGGTGATTATATGTGTAGCGCATCACCTCAGACACAAAAACAATCTCCCTGTTGTAGCGCTACTAACAGAGGATAGGTTTCCTCGATTTCCGGTAGATACCGACAATAAGACATATCAGTGTATATATGTATATATATATATCGCAACATACATACATACATTAATTAATGGCTGTCAACTCGTGTTCGAGTAAGACCATTTCCTGTGTTGTTTCTTTTTTGTTTTGTTATCATAGTTGGGTGCAAGAAGCATTTGACACTCTATCTTTGTGTTTTCTCAGATGACTCATCAGGCCAGCCCTGGAAAGACATACTCTTCCACATAAACTACATGTTGGAACTTCTCCACTTTGAATGTTGCTGGGCTGAAAATTACCCTTTCTAATAGCCCGCTTCAATTTTTATTGTTTATTCAGTTGGACTCAAATTCTTTCACAGACAGGTATATGGTGGCTCTCCAGCCAGGTCTATTACAAGCTATCTTCGCCCAGTCCTCCACAGCAATAGCAGTGTTCTTCAGAGTGTGCTTGAGGCAGTCCTTAGACCTCAATTTGGGTTTGCACTGACGACCTTTGCCAGTTGAGATATTTCCGTAAAATAGTTGTTTTGGGATTCGGCAATCATTCAAGGATTAAACAAGAAACATACATACATACATATGATCATACATACAAAGGACCGAAGAAAAAAAGACGTCTATACAGATTCAAACCGTATCAAAAGAAAGATTTTTAAGGTACCTCGACCAATAGAACACTTGCTGGGATGCCAAGGATATCATTTTGAAGAATTTTAACAGTTCCTTTATAGTTTTTTTCCTTTCAGTCTCTACTCATTTTGAATTCACTTCGTGTTAAGGCCAATTTAGCTCGATCGGTAGAGTATCAATTTAGGAACCACAAGGTTCCGGATTCCATACTGGTCCTCGCCAAATCAGTGCACGAGTATCACAGATTGGATCCATGTGAATAAGTGGGGATCTGATGGAAGAAACATCTCCCTGGTCTAGCACTAGTAAAAGGGGATAGATTCCCTTCCTGCCTGGCTGATACAGACAATATGCCACTTTGCCTACTATACTTTACTTTACTGCTAATTTGATATATTCCTATTCACCAGTTTATCATAGATAAAATGGGCCAATGACTTTGCAAATCCTGCACACATGGCTGATACTACTAATCGTAGTGGGAACTCCAAGGCTCGAACTGTTTTTTACATGCTTTACGCACCGCAAACAAGCACGCATCAAAATATTGTAACAACTTTGACTCAAATAAGTAACATTAACAACATTACTAACTAACCGCAAGGAAAAATAAACGTTTTTCCTTCACGGCAATAGGCGTAAATACGGTCCAACTTAGAGATTCATCGAGTGGTATTTCTTGCTTTTTATCTGTAAATTGATGTAGATATTTTACAATTCCTTAATCATGGATAAATATATATAATATATATATATATATATATATATATATATATATATATATAATGGTCTCCCGTCGATTTTCGACGTATGAGGGTTCATACACACAATGAACTCCCACACAGGCATTTGTTTATAGTGGCGAAGGCTTGTGTTGGACCATCCACACTTTTTGTCACAGTCGATAGGAAAGAATTGGTGCATCAAGGGTTGCCACAAACCCAATCAACGACCGACCTCAGGAATTTTAAATTCAGAGTTATCCCTTTCCTATTCTGGTTACCTACCCAAGGCTGAAGAGCCCAGTCTGCCCTACTATTTAACCAATATATATATATATATATATATATATATATATATATATATAGGGAGGGTAATATCAAAATTTGATAAAACAAAAAATTGGCGAATTATTTTTCTGATAAAAAGCATATCAAATGAGATAGAACGCAGGGTATGAAAATTGTTTTTTTTTTTTTTTTTTTGTGAGATATATTGTAAAATTTCAATTGAAAAAAAATTAACTGAATTTTATTTATATTTATATATATCCATGGACTTATAAAATATCTAAATTAATTTTCGGATAAAAAGCGAGAAATAGCGCTCGGTAAATATCTAAACTGGATCGTTTTTACGCCTGTTGCCGTCAAGCAAAATCATAGCGTAAATAAAGGAATGAATCCGCGACGAAAAAATATTTACAGAACACCTTTAATATCTCGAGATTTCAGATACTTTCATGCGTCTCATTTTCTGGTTTGCGCATATACCATTTGGGAGTATTGTCATATTCCGGTGGATCACTTTTCTTACTAAGATGTGTACTCCTTATGTTCTAGTTTGTGTATTATGAGATTAACCGTTTCGTCTCTGTCTCCACATATCATACACTTGTTATTTTGTTGCGTATTATCTATATTCGCTTTTTTCTGGTGGATATTATGTTGTGCTAATATCATCAGAAATTCAGTTTCTCTGGCGAAGTCTACCTTTCTTAAACATGTCAAGGTCTTTTCATGTGAAATATTCCAGTTTTTATATTATCGTTTTTCCCTCTTTATTTTCTTTTAGATATTATTTTCAATGGTCTATGCTGAATGTGTTAAGCAACCCCTTTGTTTGTTATTAGAATTTTTTTTCGATTATTGTTTTTATTTCAGCTGTAATTCTCTAACGGCAAGCAAACGGAAAATCTGCTGAGATTGACTCAGTCGGATTCTTTGACGCTAACCTCTGTGTTCTTTGTAATCCCAGATTATCAGAAAATTCTTTTACGTGCTCAAACCTTCCTCTGAAGAATCGCAGTTTCATTTACCTTAGTTTCTCTTTCATAAAAAAAAAACTCATTCCATTGTGAGAAGTTATGGCCAGTTTAGTATTTAATGTTGTTACTTCTCTTTATGTTAAACTAGAAGCGGATACACGGCGTCGCCTGCGTAGAAGGGGAGGGGACAAAAATTAGTCTCGCAGATTCATTATTACTGAATTGTGAGTTCGATCCTCACAGGATGCCCATTAAAATCCTTATGTAAACAAAACCATGCGTTGATCCATCCTGGTTGGGTGTCAGAACAAAATGTATAGACACTGTGAAAAAGAAAAAATAATGTCTCCTATTTATAATATTAAATGCAAAAATCCCCATGCTATTACTAATTAAATGTTCGTTTTTAATTATCTTCACGAATATAAATCAAATCTTCATCATTTTTGCTTAAAAAGCAAGATCTGGACATAGTGGATGTGTATATATATATTTACTTTGTTAATTGTTTTATTTTGATAATTTTCTTCCGGACATACATACATGCTCACAACTACCCTTTATATTTGTATAGATTCTACCAAGGAATGTCTTTATGTTTTATCATGTACTCCAGCATGTAGATCTTAAAATATGTTTTTACTACTATCTATGAACTTAAGGTCCCATGATTCAATTATGTCTGTTTTAAAACTGTTTCTATTAGATTGGAATACTTGCTACCATATAAGCGGGTACAAAAATTATAACGTTATATATTAGCAAGTAAAATAAGTAGAGTCGTCTGGGTGATCCAAATTCGGTATCAGCCGAACAGCGAGGGAGTCTATCCCCTTTTCACTAGCGCTAGACCAAGGAGATTTTTTAGCATATGAGACGGAGCGCCACACCTACCATCACCTCCACCACTTTACCGCACAGATCCCTGTGCTACTCATACGCTGAATTGGCGAGGGCCGGTATCGAATCAGGAACTTCGAGGGTTCCAGTCGGACGCTCGACCGATTGAGCTAAACCGGCTCTTATTAGTAAGTAATCCTAGCAAGTAATCCTTATCTAATCCTATCTATTGAAATCTTATACTTTATCCTATCTATTGATATCTATCCCTCTTAATAAACTACACAAAAATTAAATATCAACGTACAACCCACACATTTACCTAACGTGAACTGTCTGCATCTGATTGGACCTTAGAGGAGAGGCAAATACTCGTTAATCACCATTACTCCCAGGTCCACTCTGACCAAGAGTGGTAGTACCTGCTAGGGTCCCAGCTATGCGTTAAACGAATAAAAAAAATAATTTGACAAAATGTTTAAAATTTGAGTTTTAAAAAATAGAATACCCATCAAGAATGAATAAAACAAAACTTATTCGGCATGAAATAACAGAACAAGAGCTGACATGCCTTAAAACCCAACCAACCAACCAACCAACCAATTAATTTCTAGAACACATCTAATAATGAGGGTTTGGTTCTAGATCGGGGGAGTGTGGGGAGGCCCTTCATTGCTATTTCTTCCTGGTCCACTCTTATCCGGTTTGATAGTACCTGTCAGGGTCTCATCAATGGGCTTAATAGATCTGTTTAAAAACTATTAGAATTAGATAGGAATCATCATCATCATCCTCATCATCATCTCATGCTGATAGATTTCCATGATTCCCCCCGGTTGCCACACAAGTTGTGTTTTGATAGAATCAATTTTCCTTCTTAGTGGAAAGGAAAAAAAAATTTTGTTTGTTTGTTTGTTGGTTTAGTTAAAGTCCAGATATGTTGTTTTATCTAATCTTATTCGGGGTTTGTGGATTCTAATTAGTAAATTACGCCTTTAAAATCCCTAATAATTTTATCTGAGTGTTTTAGATGAGGCTTGATAATTTGTATTACTTAGATTTTTCGGGCTGATGTTCTGAACTTCATTGATATTTACTTAGCGTTTCAACAACACTACCGATGAAAAGTTTCCCGAGTTTGACAAGAAACTCCGGAAGAAGGCCGTGGGGCACATCGTCTGAATCGTTATGTATATATATTTACCAACCCCTCCGTACGAGCAGGATGTGACACAAGGTCATTTTTAAGAGGAGTTTAACAGGTTTGAATTCAGAGTTTTCCTTCTCCTAGACAGGTTACCAAGCCATGGTTAAATAGCCCAGATTGTCCTACTATTTTCTCATAGCTGGAGAGAGAATTGGATTCATACCTTTCCCAATGGTATTAGCGCTGTGTGAAATGCAAACAGCTTCGTCTAGGAATCGAACTCAGGTCGACGAGTCTATTTCCTATGATTTTAACCATTAGATCACGCGCCTCCATCTATATGCGAAACGTTGTGTATATAACAATAAAGATGAGAACAAAAGACCGAAATATCTAAATAATACGTAAAAGTCCTAATTTGTAAATTACTTAAAGTCCGTTTCTCATTCTTTGGACTGTGGGTTTTATACTCTTATATCCGTTTTACTGTTGCTATTATCTTCTCCGTTTTTAGTAGACGTCTGGACATTTTCGGCATTACAATTTCTTAGCAAGGATAAATTAATTTCTAAAGAAAAAAATAATAATTGTTAGCTTTTGAAAACGATTTCGGAATTTAAAATATATATGCGTATTTGATAAAAAAAAAATGCTTTTAAAGAGTAAACACAACTTCGAATTTATTTTGTTAGTAGATGTCTGGACTGTTTTGGCATTAAAATTTCATTGCTTTAATTTCGAGGGGGAGTCAAAAATTATCCGCACTTTAAACATAACATATATTTACTATTGTCATGTAGCGTTCTGTACATGCGTGCTTATAGTTGGCACTGTTATGGTCGTGAGATTGAGGTTTGAGTCAGATCGCACAATTTTGCTTAGTTTCTTTACAGTGTAAACATGACCACCCCACTAACAATAAGGACCAAGAAAGTGACCCGATTTCTCTGATCGAAAGGGGTTTCCAGGGCTGATAATCATCAGAGTCCAATACGGGAGGCGCATGGTCTAATGGTTAGAGTCGTAGGAAATGGACTTGTCGATCTGAGTTCAATTCCTCGACGAAGCTGTTTGCATTTCACATGGCGCTAATACCCTTGGGAAAGGTATGAATCCAATTCTACCTCTAGCTATGGGTAAATAGCAGGACAGACTGGGTTATTTAGCCATGCTAGATAATTTCTAGGAGAAGGAAAACTCTGAATTCAAACCCGTTAATCTCCGCTTAAGAAATTGACCTTGTGTCGCATCCTGCTCGTGCGGAGGGGTTGGTAAATATATATTTAGTCAAATACGGGGACTGTGTATTACCGCGTAGATGTGTGTATGAGTGGACAGAGAAGATTAAAAATGGTCAGACAAGATAAAGAGAGGGCAGTACGCCCGTCAACCTCCACCACTAATGAGAAGATTCAGCTAGCTCGAGACATTTTATGGTGAACCGCTGAGTTTTCATCGATTCGGTAGCTTATTCTCTGCAGATTAGTCATGATTCAGCCTATCAAATCCACTTTGGAATCTCATTCATATATTAGATAAGAATACTTTAACTAAATTAATTAACTAAATATACATTTAACTAAATTACAACTAACTACTAAATTACAATTAACTAAATATACATTTAACTAAATTGTGCAAATACACTTAAGAAGCAACACAATAACAGTAAATATAAACGTACAATGAACATGAACTTAAAATTAATCAATTACTTTATATATATATATATATATATACCAACCCTTCAGCACGAGCAGGATGCGACACAAGGTCAATATATTAAGCGGAGTTTAACAAATTTAAATTCAGAGTTTTCCTAGCCTTGGTTAAAGAGCCCAGTTTGCCCTGCTATTTACACATAGCTGGAGGGAGAATTGGATTCATACCTTTCCCAATGGTATTAGCGCCATGTGAAACGCAAACAGCTTCGTCCAGGAGTTGAACTCGGGTCGTCGAGTCTATTTCCTACGACTCTAACCATTAGACCACGTGCTTCAATACTTTCTAAAAATATAGAATTGAATACCATCTACAGACTTAACGCAAGAGCGCTGTCCAGCGGATATCATTTGTGTTAAGCAGAGCGCGATCCTCAGTGAAGAATCCTTTGGTTGTTCCTTGTTGCTCCTCTGTCTTACACGTTCTTCATCATTGATTGCAAATGGACGTCTGTCAGTATCAGCTATTTAGTAGTTAACCAACCACGTATTCGCGCTGTTGATTGACTGAGGTTTAAACCACGTTATCTCTCTTAGTCTATAAATTTAAGCATACCTTATATACAAAATTATTCCAACACTATGAGAAAAGCATTTTTGTTATGCATTCTTTAAAATTAGCAGTTGGCAAGAATCGATAACCTCGAAGAAATAGTTATTTGCCCTATCTGCAGTACCCGGTAATATCCAGGAAATGTGGGGTTATTCGCAATTCCCATAGTGCGCCTGAAAATGTTAGCGTACTTAGGAGCCCATTTTGTATATATATATATATATATATATATATATATATATATATATATATAAGAGCTTTCGAATTCCTTTTTCGACTCACGAGAAGACAGACCCTTTTATTTGAATCCAGAGTTTTTCTTCTCTTAGACCAGTTTCCATACCAAGATTAAATAGCCCAGTCTGTCCTACTATTTATTCATAGCTGGGTTGGGGAAATAGTTGTATCCGTACCTTTGCAAGGGTATTTGCGCTATGTGTAAGGCAAACACCCACGTCAAAGAATTGCCGTCCTCTGGCCGTGTTCATTTCCTACTACGATAATCTTTACACCACATGCTTCTGTATATATGAATATACGAATGTAATCACCGAACAGAAACTGACATCAACAGATTATATGTGTTACCTTGATGAAGATTAGTAACACATGGCATATATATATATATATATTTTAAATATGTGATTCGATACTTTGAATCTATATCGAAACACTTAGTGTCGTTAGATTTTATCAAATATCAATAAATCATCTACATTTTTAAATCTTTTACTCTCATTTCTATTCAACATATTCATGTATGTATGTATGTATGTAAGAATAGTCAGGTAGCCAAGCTCAACTGGTACTATGTAACCCAGTACTACCTGTTTCATAGTTGATTAAACCGGTTACCCCGCCGAGCATGTCTTGTGAGGAGGGTGGCAAGATACCCAGCAGGACGAAAAACAAAGTCTGTCAAAGGCCGCAGAAAGCCTTTCACTTAACAGCTATCTTGCACATAACATACGCGGGGACATAGAAATACTTGGATTGGTATCCAGGCGCGTAGCAAAACCACCGTGAGAGATGCATACCTCAGCCTTGTCCAGGCAAACGTCTAGGAGAAAAAATATAGGTTATAACCTGCGGCTGCTGCTGTGTCCAGTGATGTCGACTGGTTTTTGTTTTTGTTTCAGTGTGGCAGTCGCTCAGAGAGCAGGATTGGTTCAGTGCAAAGCCTTTCCTCACTTAAGAAAGCTTCAGACACAGGCATTGCTTGATATGCAATAAATATCTTACCATTTATGTGTTCTTTCTAACACTTGGGCTAAAAAGCCACATTCGCGCAACTAACCGTTAAGCTGTTTTTTTTTCTTGGGGGGGAGGGTTCGGTATCCTTTATCAAGCAATGCCAATACTCGAACACGAGTTTGCGGCCATCATATAAGGACAGACAGACAGACTAACATAAAGAATGATTTTTAATTTGTGAATATATCAAATTTAGTGTTTTAAATTGTTTGGTCAATATTTATCCAATAAATGTTATCGATTCATAAAAGGATAGTTTCAAAATCGAAGTCATTCACCCGTAGACAGTCAAATGTGAATTTTATGTTTATGTATCTGCAGTACTTATGAGTAAGTTATGTCTGAAGACAATAGACAGGAATCTAATAGCGGTGCAGAAAAATAGCGTATGTATGTGAATGAGTGTACGTGCGTTTACGTATAGATATCAGGAAAGAGAGAGTGAAAGAGAGAGAGAGGAAGTGAGAAAG
>CM042143.1:72240350-72242850 GCA_023376005.1 Doryteuthis pealeii
CGAAACTAGTTGAGAATAAACAACATATAAGAAATATTCCTGCTTGTCTTATTACTTTTTGTTACTATATATATATATATATATATATATATGACCGGTTTAGCTCAGTTGGTAGATCGTACGACAACGAACCACAAGGTTCCAGGTTTGATACCAACCGTCACCAAAGCGTACGAATAGCACAGGGGTCTGTAAGGTAAAGAGAGGATCTCAGACGCAAAACAATCTCCTTGGTCTAGCGGTAGTGAAAAGGGGATAGATTCTCTCTCTGTCTGGCTATATATATATATATATATATATATATATATATATAATATATATAGCCTTTAAAATAAAGAGTAAAACAAATAGAGAAAAGGAATTCATAACAAGTTGAAGAAAGAAGATATTGATGCAAAAAAACAATGCAGAATTAGAGAAATACAGAACGATTAAGAGAGAGAGAGAGAGAGAGAGAGAGAGAGAGAGAGAGAGAGAGAGAGAAAGAGAGAGAGAGATGTACGAAACTGTCGAATGGTATATGTAATTTAGAAGACCCAAAACAATAACACGTTCTTTTGTGACAGTAAAATATTTAGTTCTTTGCCTTCGGTTACGACATGCACCATCAATACAAAATTACAGTAATTATTACTGCATGAGAAGAACAAGCATATAGAAGAAGAATGTTCTTATTAACATTGAAAACACACTGCCTGGACAAAATTAGAAGGAAGCTTTTGAAGGGAATGAATATGAACAAAAATCTCGTGGATGAATCTTAAAAGAAATCCATTAACAAGAAGAAATAACTGTAATTTTATTCTTTACTTCCTACCTTAACTAAATCGTTAAATTAGGAAAATTTAGCAATGAAAGAAGGGACTGATAGAAGAGTAAGTTTCAGTTCTTCTATTTTTCAATTATATCCCCCTGTGTTTCAAATCTTTTTATCTGCATTCTTGTTTAGTTTCATTAGCCTTCCTAATTTTTTTTAAGTCGTCGGAGTTGCCTAAAGTCAGTATCAGCTAATCAGCGAGGGTGCCTATCCCCTTTTCACTAGCGCTAGACCAAGGAGATAGTTTTTGCGTCTGAGATGGAGAGCCACAACTACCATCAGCTCTCTAATTTACCGCACAGATCCCTGTGCTACTCATACGCTGAGTTGTAGAGGGCCGGTTTCGAACTACGAAACTTGTGGTTTCTAGCCGAACGCTCGACCGACTGAGCTAACCCGGCCCTAATTTAGTATAGTTTATTACATAAAAACTTAAATACTTGCACCCGGAGAGTGCATATATTTGCTATTAAACATAAAGCTTGAATTTCTAAACAGATAAAAAGCATAGTTAGTTGATTCGTTGGTTGGTTTTATCTGATGTTATACAAACTCTTGGATTATTTTATACCGAAAATGTTTTTGTTTTATTATTTCTTCTTGGGTATTCAGCTTTATTTCCTTACGAGTGCCTCAACTAATATGTTGTGAGCTAAAATTTGAGGTACGAGCAAGCTTCAGATACGCTAATATCACTAGTTCAGTTTCCAAATCTATTATCTTCAGATACACTAATATAAATAGTTCAAGTTTCCAAATTTATTACGCCAAAGAAAAGTATTACTATAAATTAGTAGAGCAAAATTCGAGTTGTAAAATGGTACATTTTATAAACCATGTTAAATAACAGTATTTGTGGTATAAGAATTTATGAGGTATTCGGTCGTAGTTAACTCCCGTACACCTATAATGCATTAGGCTATCGAAAAGAGGGTAACCCAAAACAGAATATTCATGAGGGAAAAGCCAAGTCAACTGATACAAGATGACAATATTTAATTAAAAAACATTCAAAGAGGAAACATGGTTCCAGTGGCAAATCATCAAAAGGACACAAGGATTTTTTAAGGAACATGGAGTGTAAGTTAAAAATAAGTGGAAACCACATATTGATTTACCCATTTGTCTTGGAACTCTAGGAACCAGACGGGCACACATGTGCCTTGTCGGTCGGAAACAGAAGACTCAACGCCCGTTTCTTTCCACTTCATGTTGATTAAGAGAAAGATTTTAGGTTTCCCCTTGTCACGTAAAAAAACGGACAAAACGTGGGAAAAACCCGCTTCCAATATAAATAGGGAGATATTATTTCTGTGTCTCAACGGTGTGACCATTTAAACAGTAGCAGTTGATCTAAGTAACCTGAGTCCTTTGTTTAGCAAAATGACTTGAGTCGGGATTAAACGATCCGAAAAGGGTTGATATGCCGTTTCATGTTTTTACATGTAGGACGGTCGCCGCGAAAGTAATGATTTGAATTTTCTCCTAATTCCCGATTGTCCCACAATTTCCTAAAAACATTGCCGCTGCCAAGAATTTCTTTTTCCAATAAACCCAGACCCCTTCTCAATCTGTTCATATCTATCCAATACAGCCAGACACAACCCAACTCCTAACCCTACCCTGTGGTAATAAGCAGAAAGCCATTCTGGCAGTACGTACAAGATATAAGTCTGTATAGAT
>CM042143.1:72247850-72265350 GCA_023376005.1 Doryteuthis pealeii
ATGAGTAATGGGTAATTTGATCAGAGCCTACGGTAGGTGTAGCGCTCTACTTCAGACGCAAAAATAATCTATCTGGTCTAGCGCAAGTAAAAAGGGAATAGACCTCCTCGCTGATACCGACAATAGGCCACTCCGCTGACTTTACTTTATTTACAATATGTTTTGAACATTGCCCTTCTCCTCTATTTCTCTATGCCCCTTCACAAAATATTAAAGCCTCTGTCCTCATCTGGCACCCGCGTTCTACACCAGCGTTTTCTCATTACACCCCTAATAATTCACACACTAGTGCGGTGTGCCCGTTATCTCGAATAGACTCGTCAGGGGAATAAACCTTTTAATCCCGCTTCGTTGCTTACCTGGCGTAATAGCCGTATCGGTCGCGGGCTTTATCTCGTAAAAGATACGTTCAGTGAAAGACTCATGTTATGCACTATTTCAAACTAGTCCATCTCTGTAGCTTTAACGACCCGTGTGATCTTGGTTTGACCCTTGAAATTATTTCAGCGCCAAATCAACAACGCCATTCCTATCATGTCCAAGATTTTCACCACTTGTGTGTGTATGTGTGTGTGTTTGCGCGTGTGTGTGTGTGCGAGCGTGTGTGTGTGTGTATAATTCCAGATAACGTCACAAACGTATTACTGTCCACTTGAGATGGTTCCAAAATGTTTCATGATGAAATGCGTAATATAAATTCTTTGAAAACTTCTCTGATATTTTGCGATAATCTCCAATAATCCTGCCCCCTGTCGACGGGGTTTAGAATAGGGATAATACCCCCCCCCAAATAATGCCTTCTGAGTAAGACATTAAAATAGATATGATGGTGAGATTATTATTCTGGAGATCAGTGGAGTGAAGAGTACGTCATTTATTGTAATTACTCCTAAATCCACTGGTTGATTGTGGTAGTACCTGTTAGGGTCCGATCTATAGGACAAATAGGTCAATTGGTTGGTTGGATGGATCTTACGGCATGTTAACTGTTTTATCATTTTATACCGAGGAAGTTTTTTTGGTTTTATTCATTATTGTTGGGTATTCATTTTTAACTTATTATTAAACACGTTTTAAATACATTTATATCTATTTAACTCAGATATGGAGTAGACCTGGGAGTAATGGAAATAGAGATTATTATTGGTTAGGAATACTCGATACCATCTAGCTGTAAATCATTCATATTAAGAATTGTTACTTGAAGCAAAAATTTTCTGGAGTCTGGATGTTCATGATTTATCCTCTGGTTTACAATTCCTCCAATATGTTTTAAAGACTTTTTGGACTATTCTAAGCGCACCAAACACACTGTTACCTCATATTCAACAGCTTTTTTAGTTCTCTGGCAAAATCCATGTATTTGTCTATTATTAAAATATCAAAAGGGCCGGGTGAGCTCAGTCGGTAGAGCGTTCAGCTAGAAACCACAAGGTTCCTAGTTCGATACCGGTCCTCGCCAACTCAGCTATGAGTAGCACAGGGATCTGTGCGGTACAGCAAGGAGCTGATGGTAGGTGTGGCGCTCCACCTCAGATACTAAAACAATCTCCTTGGTCTAGTGCTATTGAAAAGGGGATAGACTCCCTCGCTGACTGGCTGATACCGACTTTAGGCCGCCCCGTCGATTTACTTACTTTACTATATCAATTTTAGTGGGTTTTTCACACCAAAGTTGGTTGGTTGTTTTTAACTGGAGTCTGAGTGATGATAAGTTCCCTCAGGATTCCAGGACTCTCCTGGGTATTCTAGCCGATCTTAAGAATGCTGTTGTTTGGAGGATGGTCTATAGTTCCTCTTATTTCTAATTACTCTAGTCTTTCTTTCAAAAAATTGGGGACCGTATCAAGGGCATCAACTACAATTGATTTAATTTCACCCTCATGTTTAACAGCTTTTTGTTTCAGTTCATTTTTAATCTGTAGTCCATTGTAACGGCAACATTCACTAGATTTCAAGTTATTTTCCTTGTTACTTAACCTAGGCCTGTTTTTTTAGCCGGGATTAGGTGACCACTTTGTATCTCAAAATCCTCAAAATAATGTTAATGTCTCAATTTTTTGGGTGGAGTCTGGTTTACTCATGTACCATATGATAGTAAGGTCAAAATTTTCATCGCTTGAGTATCCATTGTTGTTTTTTCCCCTTTCTAGTTTGTGTTGTTTATTTGTTTGTTTATACGTTGCACTTGCTGTTACTATCCGCTGTAATTAGTCTTTCTTTTCGATTTATTGAATTATAACATATCCAGAAAAAATTAAAATTGTCACCCACTTTCTTCAATTTTTCTGAATTTTTTTTTCATGTGTGGACTATGTTAACGTTAGATAATCCCCAAAATTTCAGATTCCAATTCTAAAAATTGGCGGAGTTATGTCGATTTCTTATCTCTCCAAATTTGGTGGGGTTCGCGAAATATGGCGATTTTTTATGATACATATTTGTCTGTAAAATGCGTTCTAGAGCTTCTCTACTACTAAAAATTGATTTATGTAAGAGGGATTGAACGATTTGACATGAAATTACCCATACACAATTTTCAATGATGGCAAGACCTTTTCCTCATTTTCTTAGCATAGTATATTCGGATGTTTGTGAATCACCAACTTCCTTGTTCTTTGGTCCATATGCCGGAGTTATTCCCAGATCATTCCCAGATGGTCCTGATTATTTTAGAAGGGGAACGTATATGTTGTAGAGTTTGGTTTCTAGAAGTTTTCTTGTTCTTCTGAGGTATGAATTTCTTACTTATTCTTTCATTTCTTTTTTTCTTTTTTCTTTTTGTGTTGTCTTCTTCCAATAGTCAATATTCCGAAGTATTTGTAAATATTCTTTTGTCCAAATGTTTTTAAATTTCCTTAATTTGATAGTTCTATTCCTCCAGTTGTTACACTTTTCCACTTTATCATCACATTCCATTCCAATATCCTGGATGTATATTCGTATGGTCTGTATAAAGATTTCCAGAGGTTTTTTTTTTCACTTTTATCTCTAATCCTTATATATCCCTTGTATATAATATGATTTATTTTTCCTGTGATTTTGTAAATTTGTAGCCTCATTTACATTTCCTAAATATGTAATTGAGTAACATCTTTGTTGTAACAAAGAGCAGTGGCAAGAGGGAGTCCCCTAGAAGATGCCTCATTGGATTTTTACCTATGCTAGCGTTTGTCCTCCTGCTGTTAATTCTACTTTTCAGTTGTCTACAACTTCTGACTTACGAGATAAGAAAAAAGCTGGCCAATCAAGCGTTTGATATGCGTGAGATGTATTCAGATGGTGAGATGTTAATTGCCCAGACATCTGCCCGAAAAAATATAAAATGCTTAGGTGTTATTATACGTGACATTCAAACGATATTCTTTCTCTGACAGTCTAAAATAGTGTAAAGTATGGTATTAATCAGAATTAGGTGGTAAATCACAAGTTATGTCTACACCTGGAAACTAATACGCTTTTTTGTTTAGTACATTTTTAATCAGCAAGTTGTACAATGCATAGTTTTTCTTCCAGACACAATCTGAAGTTATAGTCACCTGATTTGTAAGGTTGGGATGTTTCAGAAAATTCAATTATATATATATATATATATATATATATATATATATATAATGTGTGTGTCATAAAAGTATCGGGATTGAAGCTGTATTTACCAAGATAGAAATGAACAATGAATCAAATGTGTCTATTATGCATTCGAGAAAGAAAAATAAAGGGCAAGATTACGAACAATATATACCTTTGTATAATTAAGTAGAAGTTTGCTGGTATGCTTTTCAAGAGCACTTTGTATTGAGGATACTTTGAAACCAATGGTAACAAACGCCTTTTAAATTTATAGTACACTATAACAAATTAAATATATATGCACACTTACGTATATATATATATATATAATATATATATATATATATATATATATATATATATAACGTTATATTGACATAATTATCAGCATATATCCGTAATCATCACAGTAGATTTATTGGAAAACATACTCTTTCACCCCAGTAGCAATAGTTTTGTCGCTCATCCTTATTTTTCTTATCTTTTTTTTTTAAGAAAATGGCAATTCCAAAACTAGCAAGGTTTGTTTTCCACTTGTAATATAAAAACAAATAATGTTGAAAATTATAAAATCTCACTTCAAAAGGGCTTTTATTCAAAAGTATTTCACATAATCAAATTCCACAAATACTGTAATGAAATTAATTCAATGAAAAATTTAGACAGAAGATCATTGTCGGCGACGTATATATATATTTTTAATATACACATTGACACCGCCTCTTGTAAATTTCATATATTTCAAGATGTTGACTCCTGACGTGTTACTGATGAAATGCAACGTTATATACTGTGAAAATACTCACTGCATCTTTGTTATCATCTTGACACCATCACTTGACACATCAAAAGAAAACTGCACGCTTAAAACTCACTTGCAGTGAAGGAAGCGCAAAATATAACTTTCACGTTTATTTATCGCATCAGAGAACCAAAATGAATAAATTCGTATGTTTTATAATCTTCTTTTTTATTATGCAAAAGCAAAAACAAATAAAATAACAGTCACCAGCCTACTTCAAAGAAAAGAGCCACGAGAAGCTATTCCGTGTGGTCGAAGGATGAAATGGTAAGTAATTTTTAGTATCTGTTCAGAGCAAGAGACGGTAAAACAAAATAGTTAGTAACTAATCTCTTGATGAGAAGATAAACAAAGTTCTTGTTAGGAAAACTTAGGTTTATTCAATTGAAATATTCTTTTAAGAATTGTAACAGTATTTGAAAAGTCAAGATTTTGCTTCTGCGATTTTGAATACATAAGAAAATATCTTCTTATTATAATGGATATTCAGTGCCTTTCTGTCTGTAACCAAAACTACGTCACAATACCATCAGGAAATGAATACGTTTGTCAATGAGTATTTAATTTGTTTTCAAAATTATTAATACAAAGAATAGAATAAATCTCATTTATTAATGATGTCTGTATGAAAATCCGAGTTAGTGGGCGATTTGGCCATTTTAATTTCGGTATCGATTTGGGTTTTTTTTTTCCATTGATACCGTGAGTTTATGATTACATTTTTAATTTAGTATTCTTTCTTTCAAAGGAAACGATGCATTCCCTTATGTAATTATGATTAGAAGGTATGTGCAATTTTACTCAAGGGGAGGAGGGTAATAAGTTTTTTTTTTAAATAATTTTAAAACAATTACCATAAATCAGGGAATTGTTCAATTTTAATGGAATTTTCAGCACTTTATTCATTAATAACACAATTTCATAATGAATTGGCTTCTGGTAAATTTTATATATTTCAAGATGTTGGCTCCTGATGTATTACCGAGGAAATGCAATGTTATATACAATGAAAACATTCACGTTCATGTTTATTTATCGTAACAGAGAACCAAAATGAATAAATGCGTATGTTTTATAATCTGCTTTTTTTACAATGAAAAGCAAAAAATAAAATAACAGTCACGAGCCTGCTTCAAGGGAAATAGCAACGAGAAGCTATTCAGCGTGGCCGAAGGATGAAATGGTAATTAGTATGTAGAACCTGTTCAGAGCAAGTGGCGGTTCGAATCCTGTCTTGATTTTTGTCTCAAGGAATGAGAGCGAAGAAAGAAATGAGTGAGAAAATCAAAGAAAAGATAATGGAAGAATTAATGAATGAAATTAATGAATGCATGACGAGCAAACAAGTATAAAAGAAAGAAATAATACAGACAGAAGTCTATACAAAAATATGTTAACTAATGAAAAAAATTAATGTAACAAGAAAATGTAAAAACAAACAAAAAATATAAAGAAGAAGAGACGAAAGAAGAAAGAAAGGAGAAAAGACAGATTGAATGGTAATGTAGAAGTAAAGTGGGCATATAGCATAAAATATGAATGTAGAAATAAATTGGTATATAGAGTAAAATAGTAAGTGGAATTCCGAGTAAAATATTAATGCAGAGGTAAAGTGGTATATAGAATAAAATATTAATGCACAGGTAATGTGGTATATAGAGTAAAATATTAATGCAAAATTAAAGTGGTATATAGAGTAAATATTAATGCAGAGGTAATTGGTATAAGTAAAATATTAATGTAAAAGTGGGATAAAGTGGTATATAGAGTAAAATATTAATGCAAGGTAAAATATAAATTAAAATTTAATAAAGTGTATATAGAGTAAAATATTAATGTACAGGTAAAGTGGTATATAAGTAAATATTAATGCAGAGGTAAAGTGGTATATAGAGTAAAATATTAATGTAATAAAGTGGTATATAGAGTAAAATATTAATATAATGTAAAGTGGTAATATATAGATTAAAATATTAATCAGAGGTAAAGTGGTATATATAGAGTAAAATGATAAAATATTAATGCAGAGGTAAAGTGGTATATAGAGTAAAATATTAATGTAAAGGTAAAGTGGAATATAGAGTAAAATATTAATGCAGAGGTAAAGTGGTATATAGAGTAAAATATTAATGTAAAGGTAAAGTGGAATATAGAGTAAAATTAATGCAGAGGTAAAGTGGTATATAGAGTAAAATATTAATGTAAAGTAAAGTGCAGACCAGACGTAAAGTGGTATAGTTGTAAGTGTTGTAAGTGTAGACAAGGCGGCAAGTTGTTCAATTTCTCAGATTCTTCATATAGCAAAAGATTGTTATATCATAATGTCCTTTGAAAAATGTAATGCACTTTTGATAAACAAAAATATGTTAAAACTTTTGTAAAAAAGTAATTGGTTTAGCTTGCTGTTATAATAACAAACATTCAGCTTATAATGGAAATATTTTCAAAAACATCTGCCTGTCTCTGACCAACATATTTATATTCTAAAATTAATATTTAGAAAAATTATCTTCTGCAATGCGAAATATGTTCTAGTGACTGGGTATATCCACGTTATCGAAGATAATTCAACTCTCCTATTTCTCTATAGGATATATATATATATATATATATATATATATATATATATATATATATATATATATAGATAAATCTCAAAATATAGTAATAGATATCAAGCCTGTCTCACAAGCACTTAATACTCTATGGAGTTCTATCCTCATTAGATGACATGATTTTAGCTTTGAATCGTAACCAAACGACTGACTGCCAAACAGATAGATAGATAGGTAGGAATAAAGTGAAATAGATATTTATTTGGGCAGGAATCAAAGGGACATATATATATATATATATATATATATATATAGAGAGAGAGAGAGAGAGAGAGAGAGAGAGAGAATTGAGAGAGAGATGAATTGATTAGATAGATAGGAAGAAAGGAAATAGATTTGATGCTCGAATCTTAAGTGATAGATTTATGGAACTGTAGGTATATATCTTAACCCATTCACCACAAGTAGGAAGTAACACAAGGTAGACTCCATCGTTGTCCGGCTGATACCGACAATAGGCCACTTCGCTAAGTTTCCTTTTTTTTTACTTGGTCCTCGTGTTTAATACGGACCCTAAATTTGGTTTGAAAATTCTGGAAGAATAGTACGACTTATACATTAAATAATTATGGTAGTCTTCAAAGTTAGAGTAGATGTCTTTTGCAAAGCCCGAGTACAAAATAAAGAGAAAAAAATAGACGTCATTGAGCAGCATTAAACTGAAAGACGTTGTTTGTTTGGTAGTTGCTTGATTCTATGTAATACAAATCGATAAAAACGAAAGAAAAATTACAGAATATGTTTTTCCGGAGACTTCCGCACTTCGCGCGACGACGCCATTGTCCAAGATATCAAGTCGGCTTTTTCTTCAAGCTTTCACTGGTTTCATTCTTTTTTCTTTATTGTTCTTTTCTTTTTTCTTCCTTTATTTTTCTTCACTGCTCTTGCCATATTGTGCAAGGAATCTCTTACAGACATTGTGCTGAGAAATTGTAAAAAGAGAGTATGAAAAAAAGGGACACGACAATGATGTCATACGGAGAATAATACGCCTGGCCAAAAAGCTAGAATAATGATATGAAACTTTGTGTCTCATGAACAAACCTAGTCAGATGAGAGGTAAAAAGAAAAAGGTTATGATTTAATCTATTTTGTACCGAATGTTTTGCTTTTCCGAAACTGAGACAAAATATTGTGTTTAAAATAATTCATTTGATATGATTGCAAAAATAAGGGATTCTCATGTACGAATTAAAAACGTTTCAATTTTTCCTATTTTTAAATTTTTTTACTCTATTGCACAAATCACTTTTCAGGCTGTCACTTTCTCACACTTTTTATCTATCTATCTATCTATCTATCTATCTATCGATGTTATTCTGCTAATCATCTATCTATGATCCATTATCTATACAAATAGATAGATGATTAGCAGAATAACATCGATAGATAGATAGAAAAATAGATAGATAGATTGATAAATAAAAAAGAGAAAGTGGGAGAAAGTGACAGCTTAAAAAGTGATTTGTGCAATAGAGTAAAAAAATTAAAAAATAGGAAAAATTGAAACGTTTTTAATTCGTACATGAAAATCCCTTATTTTTGCGATCATATCAAATGAAATATTTTAAACACACTATTTATCTATCTATCTATCTATTTATCTATTTATCATGTATATGTCGTTGGATCGAGCGGTTTCTTTCCGGTTTTGTCTATTTGTACATCGAATTCTGCTTCTCTCTCAATATATCTATCTACCTATCCAACTAGCTTCCCCCGCTCTCTCTCTCTCTCTCTCTCTCTCTCTCTCTCTCTCTCTCTCTCTCTCTCTCTCTCTCTCTAAATATATATTATATATATATATATATATAAAACGTATGTTAAAAAAGTTTCGAGATTTTTGTACTTTTTGACACACCTTGTATTCTGAAAAATTAACATTCCCTTCAAGTTTGTATAATACTTTCTTATTTCTTATTCCATTCCTCTCTGGTCATCAACCTTTACCATTCTGCTTTTATATATGTACACACACACACACACACACACACACACACACACATATATATATATATATATATATATATATATATATATATATATATGTATTACTAGTGGCTACCCGGCGAAGCCCGGGTAGAGTGGAAAACATGGTTTAATAGTTTGCAGATCTTTTACTACTGAATAGCGAGTTCGATACTCGCAGGATGACCCATAAAAATCACCACGTAAAAAAGATTTATTTCAATCCGATCTGGTGGAAGATCAGGGTTTTTTTTTTTTTCGTCAAAGTAAAGTGAATGACATCACACTATGATATAGTAAGAAATGTTAATTCAATGATTAACTATATTTTTAAAAATAAAATATAAATGACGCGACCTGCTAAATTTCAAATTAATATTTCAAAGCAATACAAAAAAATTAAATAAAGTAATAAAATTAATGTAAAACGATAAATGATCTTTTAAAAAAAATAACATTATTAATTCAAAGTGTAGCTAATCGAATATCAAATTATCATAGTATAGTATACTATACTATGAATTTGATAACGATTTGATAAAAATAATATACTGTACTAAGTATAATATTATATTTTTTAAATGGAAAAGTGCACTGACTTAAAAACATTACAAAAAGAAATGAAAACTAAATGCAGAAAAAAACAAAAAAAACGGAACATACTTTTTTAAATAGAATTTTCAAAGTGCTTAAAAGTTAAATATCAAACTACAGTTCTGATTTTGGTATAAATACAGAATAGCGCGCAATAGATAATATCATTAGAATCGTATTTTACGAATAAATAACATTAGATTACGGAAACTCGCGAAATAAATATTGTATAATTAAAAAAGAGAAAAAAAGATTAATAAATGATTTGGGCCGGGTTAGCTCAGTCGGTAGAGCGTTCGGCTAGAAACCACAAGGTCCCTAGTTCGATACTGGTCCTCGCCAACTCAGCGTATGAGTAGCACATGGATCTGTGCGGTAAAGTAAGGAGCTGATGGAAGGTGTGGCCCCCCACCTCAGATGCTGAAAAAAAAACAATCTCCTTGGTCTAGCGCTATTGAAAAGGGGATAGACTCGCTCGCTGATGGCTGATACCGACTTTAAGCCGCCCCGTCGACTTTACTTTATCATGTACAATCAAATATTTAATACAACTTTGAATCAGTAAAAATGTAGATTTAACGTGAAAAAAATCAAAAGAAAAGCTGTGTTTACTTTTTAGCGAGAAACGAAAATGGCAGAGTATAATTTTAACGTTATGATATAATGCTGTTTAATTTTTTGATGTATTCGAAAATAATTAAAATCATCATTATCTTTGCCCAAAAACCATGCCCTGGTAATATTTAATGAGTATATATATATAATTTGTCATTAATTGTTTAATTTTCGAAGTTTCCTCAGGACATACAGATTCATACAACTACCCCTTATATATGTATAGATAGATGGTAGCGTAGACATTTAGTCAAGGCCTCTTGGTAACTGCCAGTTTCTAGCCTATAAATATATATATATATATATATATATATATATATATATATATGTGTGTGTGTGTGTGTGTGTGTGTGTTTGTGTGTATGTGTTTGTGTATGCCTTCTTTATTTCGCTAATAATTACTTATATATCTATGTATTTACTCATTCTGTTTGTTTAATTCATGGCGGTAGGAAAAGCCAAGGTAAACACAATTAAAAATTCACTTTTATTTCATTGTTTGAAATAGCTAGCTTCCTACAACTCTTTCCAGTTTTTCCTTATCTTTCCTAACAAATTCAATACATAATCTTTGAACCTCATAAAGATACGTACACACACACACACACACACACACACACGTATATATATATATATATATATATATATATATATATATATATATATATATATATATCTTTCAACAGACACGCACACACACATATATATATATGTGTGTGTGTGTGTGTGTAAAAACATATCAGGATATAAATATTTAGACAGTTGGTTGATGTGTACATATATTCGCGCGTGCATACACAAGTAGGCATGCTCATATATTTCAGTTGTTTTCTCTCTCTCTCTCTCTCTCTCTCTCTCTCTCTCTCTCTCTCTCTCTCTCTCTCTCTCTCTCTCTCTCTCTCTCTCTCTCTCTCTCTCTGTCGGCTTTTCACGATGACAGAAAAGAAAACATGAAAACCTTTTCTAAAATGTTTGGTTTCGGATGCACCTTTTCATTGTGAAATTGTTCTTTGTCGTGACGACATGTCGAACAAAAATGGCGGCGATAACTTTTTTCTTCCCGAAAGACAATTGACGAAAGGAAAATATTTCTGATATTGTGTCAAAATATATATTCAGGAAAACCTTTTCAATGTTCCTGTTTATTTGATTCAACTGTGAATGGCACAAGGACAAGAAAGAAATACATTTTCTTCTCGGGTGTTGTTCGGTTATTGTAGCGAATTTATAAAACCAGCGTTCGTGTCGTAAAGTTTAAATGTTCTTCTAAATATACTTTATATATATATATATATATATAATATATATATATATATATATATATATATATATATATATATCACTTCAAAAGACTTTAAATTGGTCGAAATAAATTTCTAATAACCAAATGATAGTTTAAGTTTTTCTTGAATATATATATATATATATATATATATATATATATATATATATATATATATAAAGGGTTATGTAAAAACGTATCTAGATCTTTTGTACCTTTTTACTTTTACACACCTTGTATTCTGAAAAATGACGTTCAATTAATTTTTCCAAAATACAAGGTGTGTCAAAAATTAACAAGTTTAAAGCTATATTTACCAAGATAGAAATGAAGAATGAATGGAACATTATTTAAGTACAAGAAGCTCGATACTTTTTGACATACCTTATATATATATATATATATATATATATATATATATATATATATATATATATATATATTATCCAATTGCCGCTTTAATTTTGCCGTTGCAGTGGCATCAGTAAATAATCCAAAAGTGCTCAATATATTATAAAACTGTCGACTGGGGCTGTAGAATATGCTGACTTAACCTTTGAAGGAGGATAAGTCCCCACCCCATTAAGGTCAGCAGTTGGCTGTGGGTGGTGACCCGTGATGTTTAAGGAGGAATCCATGACATGTAATAATCCGCTTTGGCCCTTACTTAGGTAAGGCGAGTGATCAAAGTTTATCCTTTCGATCAATCATCCATCCACGGCCAATAGCCAACCCCATTGCGGGCGGGATTACCCGTTGACGGAGGTACAATCGGCCTATTCAACAGCCCCAGCCGACAGGGCTCAATATATTCAGAGGACGATTTCATTATAGTTTGAAGTATTAGCCAACATTAAAAGTTCCGTCATTTCTATATTAAACCATCATCAGGAAATTGTTTATATGTGATATAGCTTCTGAATAATATTCAATATGTTTACCAACCCCTCCTCATGAGTAGGATGCTACACACGGTCAATTTCTTAAACAGAGTTTAACAGGTTTAAATTCAGAGTTTTCATTATCCTAGATTGATTACCTAGACAAGCTTAAAGAATCCAGTCTGCCCTACGATTTTTCCATAGTTGGAGGGAGAGTAGTTGGATGCATACCATTCACAATGTTATTAATGTATGTGAAATGCAAACAGCCTCGTCCAAGATATGAACTTGTGTTGACGAGTCTATTTGCTATGACTCTAACCATTAAACCACTCGCCTCCAAATAATATTCCATCTAAATATGGAAAGAAAATAGAGACAGAAATGAACATTCTACGAAAGAGGAACAGAGAAGCCCTATATGAGCACGAAGAAGACACTGCAAAAGCCACACAACAATGTCAAAAGGTTTTAGCGGTAAATTCTTAGCATTGAATTGGAATCAGACCGTTATTTAGTATAAAACACGTTTTTAGCTCAGGGGTAGAAACTTTGTTACCCAGTTTAATCAAAGACTAATTGAATCAATTAATCAGATAATTGATAGTATTAGTTCGCACATTCTGACTGAAGAGAATAACTATGTGTCCTTGTATCTTGCAGGGTAATAATATTATGAAAAGAAAAATTATCAAAATTACAGCTCTAGGGCTCTGAATGTAGACTTAGCGTCTTTGTTATTGGTCAGATTAAATACGTTTATGTAATATTGCTGGCTAAGACTTATTAAAAATTAAACAAGATTGATATTTATGCACTTAGCCTTAATTCATTGTCCTGGACAAACATTAAATGCGATTTATCGCCATTAAAGACACTGAAAACCTGCATAGAATCAACAGGTTAGTTGCTTGGTTGGATTTTACGGCACTTTGGGTGATTTTATTTCGAAAACTTTCAGTTTATTTCATTCTTTTTGGATATTAAATTTTTTTCAAACTCAAATTATTAACAGACCAATTCATCTGTTTAACCCGAGGATGGGACCGTAACAGGTACTACCTCTCCAAATCAGAGTTGACTTGTGAGTAAGTGTGATGAAGACGTACTCCACACTACCCTGAACTCCAGAATTGTAGCCACTAGATTCAGTTTAATGTCATACCCAGGATACTAAGACGCTCAGCCACCGCCTTCTTGCACATATATAATGAATACGGTTGGGGGTTTGCCATAAGAATGATAGGTTTGTGACAATCATATAGATGCTTGGGTTTGACGTGATCAACCGATTGATTGGAGGGGGCTTCTCAAGCGAAAGTGGAGTGGTGTAGGTTATGGACTACTTAGCCATCAGGATTCCATCCTTAAGCACTATGAGTCGCCACTCAGGGTCAACAGGTGGACCCATATGGCATAACATAACCTTATGCAGTGGTACAGCCGGCGTATACGACTGCCTCACACGGAATATACTACTTCCACCTAGGAATCAGTACGTTTATTAATAACAGATATTTAAAAAGATACAATTGAAAATATAAGAAAGAACAACAGAAAAAATTATACAAAAAAAAGAAACAATAAAAAAGACAACAAAAAACAAATTTTAGACAAAAATGAATTATAGAAAAGAAAACATGTATCCATTAGTCTAAAAGACCAAACGTGCGAGCTGAAATACATTATTCAACTACGTGTCATGATTGAAAGATGTCTTTTGCTGATTTACTTCCGAGTGTGCGCAATATCGCGAGACCTACTTCCTGTACTAAGGAAAGGTATAAAGTGTAAAAGGAAATAAAAGAATTTAAAAAAGAAACAGAAAAAATACTTAACAGAGACATTTACTGTAACAGGGCATAGATTGCGATTAATAGATAAAAATAGATTTCAATAATCATTAAAATACATTTGTAATTACATTGGCAGGTGAACTATCGAACATATGTATATAAAATATTCATTTAAACCGGAAAATATAGACTTATAATTCAGATTTTACATCATAAATGATAAGTAACTTGTTGAAGTACTCGTCTACGCAGGGTAAGACATCAAACATCGATCACACCGGGTTGATTGTTTAGTTGTTTTGTTTTAAGGCATATCAACATTTTTCAGGTCATTTAATGCCGAACCAAGTTTTTTTTGATAACTAAAAGACTTCGGTTGTGTAATGTGGAATTGAGAGTTACCTCCCCTATTTTATAATTACCTTCCCTTTCGAGAACTCTCTAGTGAATACTAGACTATATAAACTCTCAGTGAGTGTACCAATTATTCTAAGTAGAATAAAGCTTTCCAAAGTCTATCATTATCATCGTTTGTTAGAGGTTGCTTACAGTTGCTGTTGCTTAAATGGTCACCCAATTAGTTTATTGAACAGTCTCATTGCTGCTTAATTTGACCGGTGCTTTCGCCGTGATTTACAGCTGGTAATTGACTTCACAGTTGGTTATTTTATAATTAAAATCGAAGCAAAAAAGAAATACCATCCGTACACTAATGCTACTAAAAAAAGCTTGAATACTGATAAGTGTGACTTGTGTGACTTGCTGTCACTTTTTCTATGTGTGTCACCGAGCAGTAAAACAATATTACGAGGGCGAGTCAAAAAGTAATGCCATTTTGTTTAGGACAGGTATAATTACCAACACAGGAACATGTATCATACATCAAAATGTAGCTGGCCATCTGTGTATCACATAATGACTTCTCGCATAGTCACCGTTTCTGTCAATAGCAATGTTCCACCTTCGAATGAGAACATGTATCACTGCTCCGTAAGATTCTGTTGTCTGTTCTTTGAGCCATTCTTCACTACAAATTTCACTTCCTTTTCACTGAAATAACTTTGCCTTCAGACTATCATCTGCCCAGCCATATGGAAGAGGGTTTTGTTGGAAATTTTGGATATAAAGTGTGCTCTAGTTCCGCGCACGGATTTATAGATTATTATGTGGTCTATTCCTTAGCCAATCACTGGCGATACTGCGTGGCTGATACATTACTGAAGCACTGATTCTTTCTCAGTATGCTTGCGACATTGACGAAGGAACTTAGGATTCTCTACCCGAGGTTTACCAAAGGACTCATTAGCGGAGGTCTCTTTACCAAGGACCCAATTCCACTGGACAAGGATGGCCCTTAAAAACTTAACAGGTTGAGAGACAAAAATTATTCCAGTGACGAGGAAGTGAAATCTGTTGTGCAGAGGTGGCTAAAAGAACGGTCAACAGAATTTTAAGGTGTAGGGATACATGCTCTTATTCGAAGGTGGAACATTGTTATTGAGAGAAACGGTGATTAAGAAGTAGGAATGTAATCCACAGAGGACTAGCTTCATTTTGATGTATGATACATGTTCCTGTGTTGGTAATTATACCTGTTATAAACAAAATGGCATTACTTTTTGAATCACCCTTGTAGTACAATTTCAATTAGTATTCTTTTTCTTTTTTACTCAAATAACGAATGCCGGACGAATGAAGTATATTTTGAATGCAATTCTACACATCAACAAAATAAATATGTGATCAGTCGCAAAAATTAGGTTTTCTAGTCACTTCTGAATTTAGACGAAAAGAGATCAGAAAACGTGCACTGCCTATTGATGCCTTTTATCTTTCTTTCAACAGACACATATTTGATACAAGGTCGTTTTTATATGGACTCTTTCCGGATATAGGAGGTTAGTAACAAAAATGGTAATGAATGAATAACAGGACCTGCGTATATACCACAGTATGATAATCTAATTGCAAATATTTCAATATGTAATAAAATAGTATAATAATCTTCATATAATTCTTTCACTCTTTTTTTCTTTCCTTCTTTTCATCTTTTTTTTAATTACGTTCGATTGAAACAGATTAGCGTTGTCAATTTAGCGCACTCACCTTCTCTCTCTGTCTCTTCCCTAATGGCATTTTTCCTTACTTATCTATCTTCCAGCGGACACAAATTTTATATAATGTCGTTTTTATATGAACTCTTCCCTGGTATAGGAGGGTAGTAACAAAGATGTTATTAAACAAATAACAGGACCTGTAGATATACCACAGTATGATAATTCAATTATTACAACGTCTGATATGATTACTTAAGAGCTATTGCAAAATACTTAAATAAATAAAGAATATAATAATCTTGATTTAATTTTCTCACTCTTTTTTTCCTTCTTTTCATCTTTTAATTACATTCGATTGAACCCGATAAGCGTTGTCGCTTTTGCGCACTCAACCCTCTCTCTATTTTCCCTACTCTCTTTCTTTCTTGAATTTTTTCTGTGTAGCCTCTCCTTTATCTTCTCTTTCTTTCTTTCTTCATAATAACAACGGAATGGTCTATTATTTAGCTGAGGTGACAACACTCATAAAAATAAGAATTAACCAGATAATCAGGATTTACATTTTTGCATCTCATCTTGGATGATTTAGATGGTCTCATTTGTAACCAGAGAGTTTGCAATGTGATAACGGTCGTACAATTAAGGACCACGAGTATTAATATATAGATTCCTTACACCATAGAGATGATTGTTTAGTTGGTTGGTTGGTTATTTTTTTAATGGCATATCAACACTTGTGGGATATTTCATGCAAAATATTTTTTCTTGCATATATTATTTGTACGTAAATATTTTGATTTGATTTGGTTTGGTTTGAACTGGTAGAAATAATTTTCATTAACTTAGAAACCACAAGATCCGTGATTCGATACTGGTTCTCGCCAACTCAGCGCATGAGTAGCACAGCTTGGATTTGTGCAGTCAAATGTGAAACTGATGGTAGGTGTCGCGCTGCCTTTCAAACGCATAAACAATCCACCTGGTCTAGCGCTAGTAAAAAGGAGATAGACTTCTTCGCCGTCAGGCTAAAACTAATTTAGGCCACACCACATACTTTACTTGCTACTACCTTGCAAACGAATTTATTGGAGTCAAAAAAGGGACCCTGGCAGATTCTACCACTCTAGATCAATGTACACCGGGAGTTATGATAATGAGGGATACTCGACAATCCTCAGAGATACAGAATTGGAACCTCACCATTAGATGCAGTTTAGCGTTATACTTAGGACAATATAGAGATGATTTTGACAAGCATTAGCTAAATCAGGATAAACATAATTGTTCAGAAGAGATAATCATTTAGATATCGGCTATAAA
>CM042143.1:72267850-72317850 GCA_023376005.1 Doryteuthis pealeii
ACAAGCAGAAATACATTTAAAAACAAAAAAAGAATCGGAAGAAAAACAATACATGGGTACTTCAAGTGACAAACTCAAGAGATATCACGTCAGAAGACATAGACATGGCTAAGAAGAGGTCACCTCAAGAGAGAAAATGAATCTCTCATAATCACAGCCCGAGACAAACTATATAACGTCAAAAATAGATAACACGCAGCAGAATAGCAAGTGTAGAATGTGTGGATACAGAGATGAAACGGTTAATAATATAATAAGCGAATGCAGCAAACTAGCACAAAGAGAGTACAAGACTAGGCGAGACTCGGTGGGAAAGGTAATCCACTGGGAATTCAATTTTCACCATAAAACTAAATGGTATATGTACAAGCCTGTCTTGGAGAAAGATACATATACTCTGGGGTTTCGAGATACAGACGGATCCCCTAATCCCGACCAAAAGACCAGACCTAGTATTCATTGACAAGAAGGGATTCTGTCATCCCGTGGATTTTGCCATCCAGGCCGACCACTGAGTGAAAATGAAAGAAAGCGAAAAGATTGACAAATACTTGGATCTTGCCAGAGAACTGAGAAAACTGAGTAACATGAAGCTGAAGGTCTTACAAATTGTAATTTGTGACCTTGGAACGATCGCCAAAGCTCTGGAAAAGAATTTAGGTGAATTGGAAAGAGGAAAAATCGAACCATCCTAACTACAGCACATCGGCTAGAATACTCAGAAGAGTTCTGAGACATGAGACTTGTTGTCACACAGCATCCAGTAAACTATCGGCTACAGCAGGTGTGAAAAACTCCATTTTGATATAATAATAATAGGTTTTATTTAAAAATCAGTGATATGAAAGAGGAATACTTAAAGCCATTTAATTGAGTGCAAATTATTTGTATTAGGAATAGTTACTTAAGTGATTAATTTTAACGGCATTTCAACTCGTCTAAGATAATTTAATTCTAGAGGTTAGCGACTCGTTTCCTTTCTATATTTGTATTTCCGTTTTTACTCAGTTAGAAGAGCATTCACCTAGGAACCACAAGGTTCCGGGTTCTATATCGGCCCGAGCCAACATTCATCTGCTGAGTTCGCTCCATCCCAGGCGCAAAAAGAATCTCCTGGTCTAGAGCTATTGAAAAGGAGATATAATCTTGCTGTCCGGCTGATACCAGCAGTAGGCTATTTCGCCGACTTATACATACGTGTGTTAGGGCACCTCACGTGGTGTAATGATTAGGAAACTAGATTAGCGGACCATTGTTAGTGAGTTCGATTCTCACTGCACCCCATACTTCTGTCCATATGCCACATCTTAGTAAATAACTATATAAGCTTAGTTGGTAGAACGTTCGACTTGGAACCACAAGGTTCCGGGTTAGATACCGGTCCCACAACAGTAGCACAGGATGTGTGCGGTAAAGTAATGAGCAGATGGTAGGTGTGACGCTCCACCTAAGATGCTAAAATAATCTCCTTGATCTAACGCTAGTGAAAAGGGGATAGACTCCCTCGCTGTTTGGCTGATACCGACTTTAGGCCACCCCGACGACTTACTTGTGATAAGAGTGAATCTCTCAATTAGATGTTAGATTATATACCTTAAACTATAAAACCCCTGATCATTGAATTCTATTCGATCTTCAAAATTGGCAGTAATGTGTTCTTGAATCTCTTATTCGCTTAGAGTTAAATGACTTTTGATTGAGGAGATCTGGTGCCCAACTTGTACACTTCAGAATTCAGTTGTGCCACCGTGGACAACGACATTTCATATATCAGTGGAAATGGTTCATCAATCGGGGCCCACGGCGGCCAATATCATGTGGTGGATTTAGAGGGCATTCATCATCGAACATTGAAGTCTGCGCTTCGCTGTCGCGTGGAAGATGACCAATTTGGACAAGACGTGTCTATTGAGTTCCTGCAGCCTAGCAAGACGCACCACGGACCCGGAGTACAGTGAGATCAATCACAATGCAGCCAGGATAACATATTTACTAATGCTGAAGAAAATTCGACGATCAAAATTACTGCTTGATGTAGGACTGTCTCAAACTATGAACGATCCTTTGTTGGACTTGAATCGGGAACAAGAGATTTGCCCAAATAGAATAATGTCATTAAGTGCTAATTACAAATTATCTTAAAAGACTACAATATATCAAATAATCAAAAGTCTACAGTATATCTGTTAAATCATCTATGATAAAGAAGATGACTTACCGGGGAATATTCAGGTCCACAATTGCCTGTAATTAATCAATATCTTGATTAGTTCATTGCAATTAAACATGAAGATCCTTTATGGTGAAACTTGTATAGGTTATTTCTATATACACATTAAAATTAAATGATCTATTAATATTTCGTAGCTTGACCGTTATTGCGAATTATAGCATGTAATGTTTTACAGTAGTCCCTTAAAATTTCTTGTGTGTTTTTTGGCTCATATTTCTTTCATTCTTCACGATAAAATTCCTTTATTTCATACAGGTTTATGGGTTTCTTCCTAAACTTGATAGCACAATATATTACTTCCGGAGTGGGTAACATGTTAATTATAAAAGCTCTCTTGTACCTCAGATTTTAAGTCACATCACTAAGTAACTCAGAGAAGCCCCAAGTTTATGCACTCGTAAACCAAAGTAGCATTATATATATATATATATATATATATATATATATATAGTTTCTTTCTGGAGTCAGCTAGGGCCCGTATATGACCCTGAAACCATGAAGTCAAATTGGCTAACTCTTTGCCAACCAAATTTACCGTACGTCTGTACCAAACTTTCGATGTATTTTTTACCTGTATGATGGGATATTTCAGAGTTCACTATCTTTTCACCTCAGAACTGATTCTATTAAAATAAAACCCTATTATTATTGTAACCTGAGTACTTCTGCTTAATTATAATGAAACATCAGATTTTTTACCTAGTTTTGGGAGAGCCACTGTGAGCAGCTTAAAGTAAACAAAGTGTTAATTTTTAAAATTCACTTAATCGCAAGTTGTGATAAAAAAAGGAATCGGCTTTTTAAACCAATGCAGCAATTAAAGGTTTTACCGGCAAAAATGCTGAGTAGTTGGGAATTTTGAATTTCCAAACAGCATAAAGTCAACTTGGTTAATATGACCGTAACACATGTTACACACGTTAAAGTGAATGGCTGAATAATTTTCTTTTCGTTGGCTCTCAGCTTGAACAGTGAGAATTCGATATATAAAATAATAAAAAAGCACTATCATGGATATATTGATCATGATATATTACACTTCTTAGAATTCCTTAGATTTAAAATCCCATATACTAGCCAGAATATACACCCTCCGGGCGTAAGTATCTAAGTTTTATGTAATAAAATTTATTAAATTAAAGAGACTAATGAAATTAAATAATAACGCATATAAAAAGAGTATAATCATGTTTTAATTGGTTTCTATATTCATTGATTTTAATACGCTGGAGAATAAATAATAATATTGAAGATCAACAGCAAGGACTTATTTATTAAACTCGATTTTGTTAAAACCAGTATGCAAATTAAGCACTCCATATATAATGTAATCTTTATTTCTTACAGATATATAAGGCACATTGCAGGATTTTAAACGTACTTATAACATGGACTAAACAGCAAATCTAACTCATATTTTCATTGCGACCCTTTAATAAATAAGATTTATTCTGTGTATTAATTAATGATTTTTACCATAAATTCAATATTCATGAATAAACATACGCAATTCATGTGTATATTGTGACATAAGCAGTGACGTCGTTTCTCTTACAGAGTGACAGACAGTGAATCTTCACTATCATAATATATACAGAGCCACATAAAAGTTTACAGCGTATTACTGAAATGTTTTTAGGCATTTCTAACAATCTCTAGTGTTATTATTGAGACCAACATAATCAAATATTCCTGACACCAGAAAAACAAAACATTAAAGAAAAACAAACACAAGAAAAAAAAACATTAAAAATCAACACCTCAGTTCAAAACATAAAAACATAAACACAGACAACACGAATTTAGAGAATCCTATGTTAAAAAGGTTGAAATTTATGAGGTTTCTAGAAGAGAAGCACTGGAGAAGGAAAGAAACGGTTTGCTGAAAATGACTGGACAAAAAATGAAAAATAAAAAAGTAATAAAGAAATTTTTTTTTTTAATTAACAGCCAGAGGAGCAAGGTAGCCAATCCATCTGATTAAGAATTTATTGAGGGGACAAAACCACCCAGATTGACACCCTCATCACCGCCTGGCTAATTAATCCCCAGTCATAAACACTGCCCCCTATGGTGATGAAAAGAACACATACCGAAACCTTTTCAGGATTTCCCAGAAAAATTTATATAAAGCCTCATGGAAATTTTCTATTTATCATTTTCAATAAAGTTAGCGGTATGATTAAACTGATAGGTATACACAAATTACCGTGGGTAGAAATAGATTTATAACTGCAAAATGGCGATTCTTTAAGCCTTTTTCTTTACTTAATGTTTTGCTCTGTTCAATAAATTGAACATCGAGCTCTCAAATTGGACTTGAACAACTCTAACATTCCGCTGTTGGAGGAAAGATCCAACTTATAATCATCCTAATTCCAACTTACCTGGTAACTCACCTCCATATATATATATATATATATATATATGTGTGTGTGTGTGTGTGTGTGTGTGTGTGTGTGTGTGTGTGTGTAAGCAGACATTCGAAAGCCTAATTTTCATTGAAAAAATAATGAATGCAAAATAAAAGTTTGATTTAAATGTTAAAGTCTATTCTGAATATTTCTAAAGCGCCAGATTTGTTTATCCCTCATCAGAGTTTCCTAAAGGACAGCTGCGTTTATTCTGAAACACCACTAATGACAAAAGAAGGTGAAAAAGATATTAGCGATTTGTCAGATATTGAATCAAAGTTTTTGTTTCGTGATGGAGAGATCTCTGGTGACTCTGCAAGACATTGATTCAGTAGGCCAAAGGGAAGATGATGCTTCTTCAGGCATGAAGGTGACATCGTTCTCAATGTTCGATAACGGTGTAAATTATCGACCTGCTAATTACAAATCCTGCCTTTCCACACTTTTCCTTTTTAGCGTTGCTCCAGGTGTGAAAACCAATATCAACGATGCAATTACTCTCATTTTAATTATTCTTTTTTTTATTAAGATCTGAAAAAAAAATCGTATTTGTGAAGAAACTAATAATTTTACTGCTTTCAAATTCAAACTGAGGTTGCACATTGTAAAGACGTTTTATCCACAGAATTGAGAGTTTGTTTTTTTTTAAATATTGAAAACATCCCAGAAATCTTTGACAGTATATCTCAGAATAATCTTTAAGTTCTTTTTTGGGGTGGGGGTGTTATATATCCTACCTATGAACATTAATGTGTATCTCCCAATCCTCATAAATATGGGAGTATTATGCTGACTGAATATACTTACAACACTAGCAGTTGTTTACCTTCTTCGCGCCGCTTCGAGTATTGTATTTTGTTTATGTTATAAAGATTCCATTTCATTTCCAATCTCCGTTTAGTTATTTTTCCTTTAGTTACCTTGATTTGGTTACAACAGGGGGTGAAAATCAATCTGTTGCGGACAATTGGTTGGATTTTACAACCAACCCATTGGGTTATTTTATGCCAAATACGTTTTTGTTTCAATCATTCAATTTTTTAAATTTTAATTTATTTTGATCTATTTAATCCATAGATAGGACCCTAACATTTACTACCATTCTGAGTCACCAATATCATCAACAGTTAATTTAAAGAAGAAGGGGTTGGTTGGTTGGTTTGGGTTATTTTCTGCTAAACAACTTTTATTTTATTCTGTCTTGTTCTAATTTTTTAAACTCATTTTTAAATTTATTTAATCCATAGATGGGACCCTAAAAGTTACTAACACTGCGGGTTAGAGTGGATTTGGTAGTAATGGAAATTATGGGGTACTCCACTCTCCCAAGAGCTCCTGAATTTGACCTCACCATAGATGTAGTTTAACATCATGTCCAGGACACTAAGAACCTCAGCCACTGCATTATAACTCATTTCTATAAAAGGTAGAGGGTTGCCATAAGAGCAATACAATTGGAATAATCATATAGGTGCTAGGACTTAACGTAATCAGTCCATTGATCACAGGAGGCCTCTGCGACCGCCCGTCTAGCCTAAATAAGGCCTAAAAAAGAGTTTTGTCTGTCATGGACTGCTCAGCAACCAGGATTCTGTCTTTAAGCATCACAGATCGCCACCCACTCATCCGTAAAGTATGGCCGCTTAACCGACAGACTTTCACATTGTTTTGCTTTAGGATGATGGGTGCTCGAAATTACTAAGACCACAGGTTCAGTCCACAATGCCAAAAAAGCCATTGCCACGTCACATTGCCATCTATATATTAATACTGGTGTTCCTAAACCTTACGTCCGTTATCACCCAGCAACACCCTCTTGTTTAAAATGAGACCGTCCAAATTTTTCAAGATGTGATGCAAAAATGTAAATCCAGATAATCTGGTGTCACTTAATCTCATATTTCTTATTTTTCCCATTTTATTTAGCCTAATTTTAAAAATGAAATATTCCAAATTATTTTGCGTCGCTTAAATGTCCAACGTAAAATTTAAATGAATTGATAAAAAAAAAAGTTATATGTTTGTTGTATTTTTTATATTGAAATTGTGAATTACGGAATGTATTTTGGTAATTTTAATCTTATGACGTCCCGGCCTCCTGCCTTATTTCATGCTATGTTTTTGCGAGCAAGCCCAACTTAATATTTTCTGAGTCGTGTTTTTGTCACTTTTTTGTCGGCAAATAATTGTAAAATCAATTATAAGGTCGCATTTCCATCTTTATTATTAGCTGTTCTTGGTTCACCCATACCGATATTACCAGTTGTTATTTACCAACAGTTAGGATGGGACACGAGGTTGCAAGTATGGGACATCGAGCGAGGATCGAACTTGCTATGCAGTAGGAATTTATATGCGAGACTAGCTTGTTAAATCTTACGCCACGATTGGATGCTCAGAAATGTTTACCTGTACCCATGAATGATCGTTTTTTTTTTTTGTTTTTTTTTAGCTTCAAGGAAGACCTTGAGTGTTTAAGGTGATTTAATCGTGGTGACAACTTCTGCATTTAGTATAATATATTTCGAATGGAGCCAGGATTAGAAGAATGCTACGTTCATATCCTTAATACTTTATTAAATCGAGCTCTATTTTATAAAGCGAATAAAACTACAACAACAGTTGCTATAACAATGATAAAATTGTCGAATTTTAATTAGAGCCAATAACGACACTGGAAATTGCTTGAGGGTTTCTACCTCTTGCCTTAGCAACAGATCGATTGACATTAACGAGTTCAATTAATAGATTCCCACCTCTAACGCCCACCCAAAAAAGGGGGTGGTCTCATGTTAGTGAAGACGGTTAGAAATTTCGGGATGTTTTTGTCCTTTTTTAATTTGGGACTCTAAGAAATCGTAGGTTTGTCTACTAGATTTTTTTTTTTTTTTTTGTCGAAAAAAAGTTAATATTTCTAAATTACTGGAGGCAAAACTCAATATATCTGTAATCAATTCATAATTTTGCTTATATATATATATATATATATATATATATATATATATATAAGGTGTGTCATAAAAATATCGAGATTGAAGCTGTATTATACCAAGATATGAATGAACAATTAATGGAACGTTAATTTTTTCACAATGAAAGGTGTGTCAAAAATTCTCGATAATTTTTGACACACCTTTTATATATATATATACATATATATTTGTGTGCGTGTGTGTGCGTATATATATATATATATATATATATATATATATATATATATATATTCGTGTGTGTGTTTTGAAGAGAGTGTGATAACCGAGAAAACAAGAATAAATCGAGTGAGTCAGAATTTTGACTGCCCTAAAAAAATGAATAAATCGGAATAATGAATGAATATAAAAAAGTGCTCAATGTATATGTAGACTTTGTTTAGATTATATTCTGCTATAATCGATTTTCTAAAACAGCTCGGAGAGTGAATGTTTGATTAAAGAATAGACGAGATGATGCGTTACAGAGATTACCATGAGACGGATAAAGCGTTCAAGAAGAAGGTTACGGAAAAGATTTTGGAAAAAGAAGAAAGAGACAATTTGGAGACTGCTGGACCGGTAAAAATGCTGAGACTTGGAGTTATTTTGCAGAAGAATCTTGCAGGGAATTTACGTTTTTTTTCCTCCGGAATGAAAAGAAAATTTCTATAAAGTTTAATGCTTAATTATATTTTTGTGCCTTGTGTTTAAAAGAAGAGTCGGCTGCCGTAAACACATTCGGTAACAAGATGTCCCTCTCTAGAGAAGGAAAATATTTTCTAAAAACACTTACGAACCTATATGCCGTTTATCATCACGTTTTGCTCGTATGTTGGAATAAATTATTTAAAGAAATAGTAATTTCAAGTTTTGTTGTTTTCTGAATTTCCTGGAGTTTGATATGTGTTAAAACATTTTTTAACTACATCTTTCCAAATTTTCCCAAGGAAATAGGCGCAATTCAAAATGCAAACAGCCTCATCCAGGATTAAAACTCGCCCCCGTGCCCATTTCATACGACGGTAACCATGACACAACGAACCTCCAAATATACTTCTATACTATTTATTTGTTATAGTTACTGTATGTCGTAGTCTGCTATAAACATATGGATATCCGATCTCAATGACAAGTTAAAGCAACAGTTCTTCCTAGCAGTCGTTTATTAGTGCTACTGTACGGCTGCACCACCTGGATCCTATCGAAACGCCTACAGAATAAGCCTAATGGGAGATGTACAAGAATTTTGCGTGCAATCTTAAACAAGACGTGGAAACAACACCCCCAGAAAACAGCTGTACGGCCACCTGCCCAATATTACACAAGCCATCCGTATAAGGCGAACAGGCCACACTGGACACTGCTGTAGAAGCAGAGATGAACACATAAGTGACGTTCTTCTGTGGAAGCCAGTATATGGGCACGCCTGTGTGGATCGTCCAGCAAAGACGTACATTGACCAGCTATGCGCGAATAGTGGATGCTACACAGATGACCTTCCGGGTGGCAATGAATGATAGGGGCTATTGGTGAGAGATTGCCATGGATATCCGTGCTGCTACCGCGAGATGATGATAATGATGATGATGTAATGTTATTAAGTGAAAAGTCGTCAGGACCTCCCGGGGCAATGAATGATAGGGGTGATTGGCGAGAGATTTCCATGGATATCCGTGCTGTTACCCTGAGATGATGATGATCATGACCATGATGATGATGATCATGATGATTGTAAGTAAAAAGTCGTCACGACCTCCTGGAGGCAATGAATGATAGGGATGATTGGCGAAAGATTTCCATGGATATACCTACTGCTACCCCGAGATGATGATGATGATGATGATGATGATGATGATGATATAATGTTAGTAAGGGAAAAGCCGTCAGCTAATTTTTAAAAGAATCTATTTTATCCGTACTTTTGTAAATATAACTTTTGTTAAACTTTTGTTAAACTTCTTCGAGAATTATAAAAGTTAATGTCCTGCTCAGTATTCTCTTCATAAACGATATTTACTGAAATCCAAGAACTGGAATGTTTTTTTAACCTCTTGATCTCCGTATCATTGATCCGACGTTATCTGCACTAACCACTACCGCTCTGCCCCACCCCCCACTCCAGCTTTGCCCCACACCCCCAGCTTTGTCAAATGTTGACAGGAATTGTTTACGCTCATGAATATTTGATGTTTGGATGTCTCAAACAAAAAACAGATCCGAATTCCGTCATCTACAGAACACTCCAAAAATGCTTGTTTACACACTGAGAGGGAATGTTATTGCTATGCCAGTAGGCAGTCATGTAACATTCAATATCATTGCATGTTACACTAAAAATTCTTTAAACTAATCAGTCACTCTATTATAGTTTTATATACTAGTACAGTTTTTTGGAGGCGCGTGGTGTAGGGGTAACGTCGTAAGAAACAGTTGGTTGTTTGGTTGGACTTTACGGCATGTCAAACCTTGTTAGGTCATTTTGTGCCGAAGACGTTTTTGTTTTATTTATTCTTGATGGGTACTCAATTTGTTTTAAAAACCTTTTTCTATTTAACCCACAGATGGGACTCTAAAAGGTACTACCACTCCAGTAAAGGGAACTGAATTAGAGTAGTTAGATTTTGGTGGTTAGTCGAAGGTGCCAGACGTAATGATTGTCTGTTCTCCAGTAAGCCATCTTCTCATTGCGCGGTTGAACCCTTTTGGTCTTCGGCTTAATAAAGACGTCTGTAATGACAGACAATAACACCGATAGGCTTCGGAAAGCGTTATTCTACTTAGAATAATTGGTATACTTATTGAGAGTTTATATAGTCTAGCATTGACTAGAAAGTTCTCCAAAGGGGAGGTATTCATAAAATAGGGGAGGTAACTCTCAATTACTTATTACTATGAAGAATAAACAAACAAGATGAACACAGACAGCCGGAGCCCAGAATAAAGGGATGCTGAATCATCTAGAGGAAGAAATCAACCCCAAAAAAGGATGACCGATCGGCGAAATAGAACCCTCCTAAGAATTCCTCTTACCATTTATATACCCGATACAAAGGGAGTATATAAAATCTTAAACACACACAGGGCACAACAACAAAATGTCCAACACAGGACGCCCTTTTTTGTGGGGTCTGACTTTTCTGCAGGGGATATAGTAGGCATATTCTAAGCCCCATCGATATGAGTTAAAAAGTACCTTTACTATTCTTATACAAAAATTACTTTGACATCAAATAACCCACGAAAATTAATGTCAGTAAAGAAAGCGCACATAACCAAACAAAACCATTTTCATTTTCATTTTGTTTTGATATAATGGAGATTGTGAGTCTGTAACCGAAACTATATTACAACTCAAGGTATAATTCCATATATTATTTACATCACATTCTTCATGATTTTATTTTTTATTAAACCCCAATCATTAATAAAATTGTTTTACATAATTAATACTGTTGAACATATCTACATACTAGATATTTACCACGTACCCCATGTGTACGGGTTAGGCACAAGGCCATATTAATGTGGGACCACCCACAAACCGAAGCTCATGGGTGGCGGGTGCAAAAAATTCGTTGATCCCGTCGGCATTCCCCCTCAAGGGGGCGCCTCAGCATTGGGCAATAAACACAGCCCTGCATTTAAATCGAGGGGACGTGTTGCCAGGAGGGATGGCCCCTGGGATCAACGATATTAGCTTGTAAGGTCCAGGACCGAAGCTGCTGGACCCCCCGGTCAAAACCGGATTTAGATATGTTGGACGTATCAACATACTAATAACATGCAATTGTACTTATATATACAACAAAATAATGGTTTACAATGTGAACGGGAAGGCTTATTTGAATATTGATATTAAAAATTTGATTTTAATAAATATGTGCTTATTATTATTATTGACTTCTAATGGTTTAGATTTATCTTAATGAATATGAGCAAAATCTCGGGGATAAATCTTAAAAGAAACCCATTAGCAAGAAGAAATAACTGTAATTTTATTCTTTACTTCCTATTTTAACCAAATACTTAAATCCGGAAAATTAACAACGAAAGACGGGAGTGATGGAAAATGATGGAAGAGTTAGTTTCAAAGTTGTTTTATTTTTCGATTATACGCCCACAGTTTTAAATAAATATATCTGAATTCTTATTTAGTTTAATTTGTATTTCTAATTTAATATATATCATTACATTAAAACTTAAATACTTGCGCCCGGAGGGTGCATATTTTGCTAGTTGTTTTTATTTAACTTTTTCACAAATTCTATCAGTGTCTCTTATCTTTGAACATGTGTCTGTTATTGGATAAAAGATATGTCAAACAAGATGGCGATAGATCTAACAAATTTGATAAAAGCCAGTCTCGTAAATTCCAGTATTTCTGATTAGACAATTATTCAACTAATTAGTACATGCGATGTTGAAGTAAATTTGATATATCTGAATGGTGTTTGAGAAAGTCATATCGTGGTGTAATGGTTAGCACGTTGGTATCACAGATCCGTTACTACTGAATAGCAAGTTTGATCCTCGCTGGATGCCCCATACTTGCGACTTTGTGTCACATGATACCCGTGATTAATGGGTTGGATAAATACTTACCTGAACAGTGTTTGTTTTGGAAGCTTAATTTTACGGCATCTTAAACTTCTTTGGGTTATTTAAGGCCGATGCCTGTTCTTTTCTTTTTTTTTTTTTTTTTTTTTGAAAGCAATTTTATGTTTTCCTGAAATTATTTGTATTTAATAGTAATATGAAAATGATTATAACTTCATATATATTTTGAATAAAACTAATTTGCACAAAGTTATACAGATAAATAACTAGACCTTGCTTGAGAGTTTAAAAAGTTGTGGAACATGCCGGTGACAATAATAGCAATCATAGTTGAAACCCTTTGAACAATTCGCAAGAACTTTTGAAATCGTGAAAAAAATAATAACGTCATTATTTAAATCAGATCTTCATAAATTCTGCAGTGCTTTGTTTGCACAACAGTCAAGTTATTGAATATTATTTCCCAGGCTGAATCATTACTACGCTCGGATGAATAATGTCTTGACGCGCGGGGAAGTGAAAGCAGTCTACCCCAATGGATTACAAGAATCATATGTGAGGTGTCCATCAACCGAAAGGGTGTGTTTGTGTATTTCACAATAAAGATGAGGACAACAGTCAGAAAAATCAAAATAATACATATCAAGCCTGATCTTAAATATGCAGACAAACTAGTTGCACTTTTGAAGGCCGAAGGTTAAATCGGCCGAAACGTTGTATATGTGTATTTAACAATAAAGATAAGGACAACAGCCCGAAAAATCAAAATAGTACATATCATTAAGATGTATCGAAAACATTCAGACAAATTTTAGTAAAATAGTCGCACTTTTGAAGGGCGAATGTTAAATCAGTCGGAATGAGTATTTAACACTAAAATGGGGACAACTGTCAAAAAAAAAAACAAAGTAATATATATTATCAAAACACATCTAAAAACATTCTGACAAAATTTTGGAAATTAGTTGCACTTTTGAAGTTTAAATTGGCCGTAATGATATTTAACAATAAAATGAGGACAACAGTCCGAAAATCAAAGTAATACATATTATCAAGCCTCATCTAAAAAAAAATCCGACTCATAGTAGGAAATTAGTTGCACTTCTTGTCGCTTGTAAACGTGACAAAGAAAACCAATGGAAAATCTACCAGTACCGTAAAGAAGAGAATAGTGACAAACGACAGATGGAATGGTTTTCCTTGCTTGTCATAATGAAACTGTTTGTATGTTGTTAGTCAATGGCGCATTCAGCATTTGCAGATGATTGATGACGTCAGAAAGCAGCTGCGAGCAAGAAGCGCCTATGTCCTTTCGTATGTATTGAGGCAGATAATTTGATCAATACGTCAAGTCAGTTAACTGTCAGCTTCTTTTCTATACTCCTTATTCGATTCATCGGTCAGTATATGTCTCGTTCCTCCACTTTTTCATACCCTCTCTCACTCTCTCTCTTTCACTCTCTCCCTCCCCCTCTCTCTCTCTCTCTCTCTATCTATCTATCTATCTCGTTATATATATATATATATATATATATATATATATATACCTGACAAAATGTGATCCGTTGGGTCTCCTATTGAGCTCTAGGTAGATAATTGTAGTTGCAAAGTGAATCATTTTTTTTAAATAAATACGGCCGGAGAATTAAAGTAAAAACATTAAAATCATTTTGTAAGGGAACGTTTGGCCTAATTTAAATTTATTAAGAGTCAAGATTTTGGCCGATATGACTGCTTATTAAACTTAACATACAAATACATTTCACTCTCTCTCTCTCTCTCTCTCTCTCTCTCTCTCTCTCTCTCTCTCTCTCTCTCTCTCTCTCTCTCTCTCTACGCTCAGAGAGAAACTAACATATATAATGAGAAGGTAATCAAGATATACATAGAGAGGGGGGAAATTGACAGGCAGAATGTGAAATAAGAGACTGATCAGTTTTTGACTTAATTGCAAATTACGACTTATTAGTATCAATTAAAATGGAATTCTTTCATAATTAATTCAATCTTAAAACTAAGGAATAATTTAGTATAACTTTTGCTTCATTAAACTAAACAGTAAATAGAAGACAAACATTGATTCGCTCAGCTTTAGAATAAGAAAAGTTACCTATGAAGATGTGCTTAGTGGTACAGAATTTGTATATAAGTTTATATAGGAGGTTAGCACTGAGGGCATTTTTGTCTATCATTTGTGGGGGAGGAATTGATGAAATTAAGAGACGGTAGAAAGAGGTGCTTTTTTATTGGAATAAGCTAACGAAAAATAAAACGTTTAGATTGAGTAAATATAAACGCTTCATTTTCTAGTATTATCTGCGTTATTCGGACTATTATTCTCATCTTCATTGTTATCTGTACAACGTTTCGGCCGATATGCCCTCCGGCCTTCTTCAGGTATTTCTTGTCGGACTTGGGAACCTTCTCGGACTCGGGAACCTTCTTTTTGAACCCGGGAACATTCTTGTTGTAGTCGGGAACCTTCTTGTCGTAATCGGGAGCCACCACGGAACTTGGAACCTAACCCTTTATTCAGTCCACGGGGGTATCCTGTTCTCATTCCGCTAACCATAATCATCAAGCCTCATCTCAAACATTCAGAGAAATAGCTTGATTTTCTATTGGAGATGTGTTGTGTCCTTAAAGGGATACAATCAGACAAGGTTGTAGTCGAGATGGAAGGACCAGTCAACACGTTCGTAGATTTAAGATAGAGGTTTTATAGCAGAGAGATACAATAAGGCAAACAACGAATAGTGAGTGCGCTACTAATCCTCGAAACCAACCCAGCATAATGCCGTGCTCACTATATATATAGTCAGACCACTTGTGTGAGAGAGAGTGTGGAATATTCCATTACAACAAGAGAAATATAAATGAGATATTTATTTTTTACTTACTGAATCTCGAACGAATGTTGTGTAGCTGTGCTAGTATATCATAAGCGATGGGAAAACTGGAAAACTTTGCATTTGACAGATATTGAAGAATTTGGTTCAGATTTGTTTGCCGTCTGCAAACCGATTACAATGAAACAATATTTATAGAAATTTCGTTTTTTTTAAACAACGAAGATAACTTAGACAATCAAAACATATCATAGTGATGAAATGAATGATAGTTGGTGTCTATCAATTCCTCAAACATAGTATAAACATAAATATTGAACAAATCCCTTCAAAAGTTTTTTAAAAAAAAGACTTTATTGTTTAAGCAAATTCTAAGAGAAACAATACAAAACAGGATAAATGAATATCCTGAAAGAGTCTTTGTTGTGGTCTTGAGTCGACTAAATGGAGAATAAATTTGGTCACTTACTATATAAAAAAGCAATATTGTCTAACAGGTAGACGGTAAGACACAACTGGTGCGTGAAGCCTCTATGAAACTATCGAGTGTAGAAGGGCCCGTGTAAAGGAATGCCTGTGGCTGAGGTGGCGGGAGAATAACATATGATGGAAGCAAAGAGCCACGGGAAATAACCCACTCTAAGGCCCTTTTTTGAAAAAAAAATATTAACAAACGCCCTTAAAAAATAAACAAAGAAAATAGGCGCCCTGGCTTACTGGTCTAACTGGCTCCCCGTTTAATGCACAGTTTAATACAAATCTTGTACTAAGCAAACAGAGGACAAGCTCCTTAGTCCTAATCGACAGAGATACAACTTGCGTGTTATATTACCGGTCGCAACGCCAACTAACGGGAAACCGTAAGGGAAAATAACCCAACAATAGTATTTAAAAAAGAGTTGGGTTTGTACTCCAATTATTCCTTTAGTTAGTCTACCAGATTTTATTTTAAAGAATTATTATTACATAGCAATGCTGGTCCAAATATACGTTACCCTGGCCATAATAAACGAATCAAATCAAAACACGATTACATACGGCTGAATTTATTCCTACAAAAAGGGTCCTGTTATGCTCTTGGCCCTAATAATCAGTGGTTCAATTAAACTAAAGACACTGTATTTCATATCATTTCCCCAACTCAGCGCATGAGTAGCACTGCTTGGATATGTGCAGTTATGTCAAGCGCTGATGGTAGAAGTTGTGCACCACCTCAAACGAAAAAAATATCCCTGGTCTAGCGCTAGTTAAAAGGGGTATAGGTTCCACCGCTATCCGGCTGATGCCGACAATAGGCCACTCCACCTACTTTACTCTTATAATATCTCTTAATCCTAATAATTATAGTAGGTGTGACATTCCACCCCAGACACAAAAACAATCTCCCTGGTCTAGTGCTAGTGAAAATGGAATAGGTTCCCTCGCTGGACGGCTGATACCGTCAATAGGCCACTCCACCTACTTTATTTTACTTTAATAATATTCTTAATATAAAAATAATGGAAGGACACTCCACCCCTGTCGCAAAAACAATCTCCCTGGTCTACCCCTAGGGGAAAGGGAATAGGTTCCCTCGCTGGCTGGCTAGTACCAACAATAGGCTGCTCCACCTTCTTTACATATTGTGTATGCAATCCTAACAACACTAGAGGCTCGTCTGAAATGCTGTATTCCCTGACGTTTGTGAAATGTGCAAAATTGACGAAATTGTTGACAGTGAGAGAATTAAGCCAGCCAATCTTGTTTTGTTGTTTGAGAGTCTACAATAGAAATAATTACGCAATGCTCTTCTCTATAAGATCTGGTCACAGATAAACGTTTTTCTTGTGGCTTCAAACGGTGTCATCAAACACGTGTTTATTTTGACGATTTTCCTCTTAAAACGACGACGCTGTTTTTGCTCGAGGAATGTAATTCATGCAATCGAATCGATTAAAGAAAACATTCGGCCGCGTCTCTTTTTTAAAAAGGCAAAAAAGTTGCGGAGAATTATGGCTCTTGAAACTTTTAACGTAAATATTCTTTAAAATGCGGCCGTCCAATTATATCGAGAGACGCATATCAATATGTTTATCGATGAAGGAGAATTTGATACATAAACTTTCAAACAAATGAAAATAGGAGGAATGATATAGAGAAAGAGAGAAATAACGCGATTTTAAATCCATGATTTGGATATGAGAAAATATCGCTATATATATATATATAAAATCAAGTCATATATATATATATATATATATATATATATATATATAATATATATATATATATAGATATATATATATATATATATATATATATATATATATATATATATATATATATATATATAATGGAACTTAATTTTGCGCGTAAGTATCTAAATTAGTTCGTCAAATATTTATTTTTTTAAATTTTAAATTTAATATTTGTTTAAATTATTTCAAGAAGAAATTTTTTTTTATAAAAATTATTTTAGAAATTCTTGACCAACTATATATATATATATATATATATATATATATATATATATATATATATATATATATATAAAGGTCCGCAAAATGTATTTTTTTCTCAGAAAAAATTTTTAACTCTTTTAAAATAATTTTCTGAGAACAAAATACATTTTGCGGACTTTCCTTTTTTTATAAAATATTGAAATTTCTCCCGTTGGAACCAGAACAACATTTATATATATATATATATATATATATATATATATATATATATATATATATATATACGAAGGTTACCTGGTAATACTATGAAATAATACGATAAGTCAATAGGTAGACCCTAATGGGGCCACCTGTTGGCAGTGTGTGGCGACCCAAGATACTTAAGGACGGATCATTGGTTGCTGAGCAGTCTGACACAACACTCCACTTTCGTCCATTCTTAGGCTTAAAGTAATATTTGAATTCCATTAAATTACACCAGTCAGTTACTGTTAGACGTAAAGTCAATTAGAGCACTACTAACGGTTCGGTCAGCTATAGTTAGTCTGATTGACGTAGGGTGAAAAGCTAAGTGTCGCACATGTCGCAACAATATTATTCTCCTATACAGGTTACTTAGTCTAGGTTAAAAAGCCTAGTCTTCCCTTCTATTTACAGATAGTTGGAGGGAAGGTAGTTGGATGCATATCTTTCCCAAGGGTATTACAGCTAGGTTAAATGCAAACAGCCTTGTCCAGTATTTGAACTCAGGTCTAGATATCCATTTTACTATGACTAACCATTACACCACCAACCTTCCATGTAAGTACGTATATATATATATATATATATATATATATATATATATATATATATATATATATAAACACACACACACATACACACATACATACACATACACACACACACACACATATATATATATGAATCCCTCCAGCTATGAGTTAAATAGTAGGGCAGACTGGGTCCTTCAGCCTTGGCTAGGTAACCAGTCTAGGAGAGGGATAACTCTGAATTCAAAATTCCTGAGGTCGGTCGTTGATTGGGTTTGTGGCAACCCTTGATGCACCAATCTTTCTATCGACAGTGCCAAAAAGTGTGGATGGTCCAACACAAGCCTTCACCACTATAAACAAATCACTGTGTGGTTGTTCATTGTGTGTGTGAAATCGTCGAAAATCGACGAGAGAGTCCATAATATACATGAATATGTTGATATGAGATAACCAACAGCAGCTAATAATAAAGATGGAAATGCTACCTTATAATCGACTTCGCTTTTTTTTTGGACTGTGAACATGCCCCGCGGCTTCTGTAGTTTTAATTAACACAGGCAGTCATCATCTTAAAAGAAAACAATGTGAAAGTATGTCGGTTAGCCGGTTATACTGTACGGCTGTTTGGGTTTCGACCTGTGTGGCAGAATCCTGGTTGCTGAGCATGACAGCAAAACTTCTCTTTAGCCATTACTTGGGCTAAACGGGCGGTCGGAGAGGCTTCCTTCGCCAATATGCTTGTCACTTCAAGTCCTAGCACCTATATTGTTGTTTAGACCCTATTGCCCGTATAGCAAACCCAACCCTCCTTATCATATATGTGCTAGAGGGTCTTAGTGTCCTGCGTATGATGTTAAATTTCATCTGGTGGTGATGTTCCAATTCTGGTGCTCTGGGAAGTGTGGCGTAACCCTATATTGCTATTACACCCAGGTCCATTATACCTCGGAGGGTCAGGTATGCTATGTTAGGGTATAGATAATATTTAATGTTAATATATAGATACATCTCCCAAATTGTACGGAGTTTGAATGCATCATCATTTGGCCCTTAGATCATAAGAGTTAACATGCAAACATAGATAGATAGATATAATATAGAATGATTGATATCTTATTGAATACGTGACTATTAGGAGCGAAATATTACCCACATTAAATTATATGTATTAGTTTTGGGTAAAAGTGTCCAGGTATTTCATCATGAAACAATTTTCTCTAGTCTATTCCTTATCTAGTGGCGTGTTGGAGACTTTTAAACATACTTAAAATATACGCTATTAAGTCTCTCTCTTTCTCTCCCTCCCTTCTCTCTCTTGCCTCCACACACACACTCTCTCTCTCCTCTCTCTCTCTCTCTTCATAATCGGCCTCTCTCTTTCTTTCTCTATAATTCTTTCTCTCTATTTCTTCATATTTATCTCCGTTTCTCCCTGTCTCTGTCTCTCTGCTCCTCTCCCCTCTCTCCATTCTTCTTTATTTATCTTCCTTTCTCTTTATATCTCTCTTTCTCTCCTGGCATTCTCCTTTCCTCTCATTTATTTCTCCTTGTCTTTTTGATATTTCTCTCTTTCTCTCTTTTCTTTCTCTTTACTCTTATTCTCTTTTTCTATCTCTATTTTTTCACTTTATTTTTCTTTCTCTATATATTAATTTCTCTCTTTGTTTCTTTTTACTCTCTCTCTCTCTCTATATATATATATATATATATATATATAATCTTTATTTCTCTTCATCTCTCCCTTTTTCTCTCTTTCTTTATCTTTTTCAATATCTTTCTCTCTCTCCCGTTCTCTCTTGTTATATCTCTTATTATAATGGAGATTGTGTGTTTTTCTGTCTGTAACCGAAACTATATTACTACTCAAGTCACAATTCCCTTAGTTATTTACGTCACATTCTCCATGATTCTATTTCTATTTAGACCTCAATTAATAATAAAACTGTTTGACATTATTAATACTGTTGGCCTTACCTAAATAATAATAACATGCAATTGTATTTATATATACAACAAAATACCAGTTTTCAGTGTAAACGTAAAGCTAATTTGCATATTGATATTAAAAAAACTGATTTTAATAAAAATGTGCTTGGTATTATTGATTTCTAATTGTTTGGTTTTATCTTAATGAATATGAGTAAAAATCTCTTCAATAAATCCTAAAAGAAATTCATTAACAAGAAGAAATAACTGTAATTTTATTCTTTACTTCCTATTTTAAATAAATAGTTAAATTAGCAAAATTTAGCATTGAAGTGATGAAAGAGTAAGTTTCAGTTGTTCTATTTTCCGATTATACCCCCTCCGTTTCAAATCTTTTTATCTGAATTCTTAATTAGTTTCATTAGCCTTTCTGATTTAATCTAATATTTTATTACATTTAAACTTAAATACTTACACCCGGAGGGTGCATATATTTGCTAGTATCTATAATGTATGCTTTATAATCTGAAATATGTCAAAAATGCGAGTCCTCGGAATTAAGATTGCAACAAGGTGTGTCAAAAACGTATCGAGGTTTTTGTACTTTTTGACACACCTTGTTTTCTGAAAAAAAAAAAAACGTTCCATTCATTCTTCATTTCTATCTTGGTAAATACAGCTTTAAACTTGGTACTTTTTGACACACCTTTATTCTGAAAAAATAACGTTCCATTCATTCTTCATTTCTATCTTGGTAAATACAGCTTTAAACTTGGTACTTTTTGACACACCTTGTATTCTGAAAAAAAATAATGAATGGAATTTTCTTTCAGAATACAAGGTTTGTCAAAAAGTGCAAAAAAAATCTCGATACTTTTTTTTACATACATTGTACATTATTTGCATATGAACAATATTAGCCGAAGGTTTTGAAAATCATAAATATCTGTCAAGAGACTAAATATTTTACAAGCACCAAGAAAATGTGTGCCATTGTATATGAAATGGATTGAAGATCATTTAAAGCGATGAAACTTTTCAAATCAAAACAGAAGGAATTTAACTCTATGAATCTTAGGTGGTTTTTATTGGATTGATTTTCTTTCCTTGATCTAAATCAACAAAATTTTAATAAAAATCAGTTAAAACACCCGGGCTCTACACATTAATGTGCGCGCTAAATTATCTGTTAAACTGAGACTTTTACAATATCTGACTTTCGCTTTTAGAAGAAGTTCTGGGAAGAATTTGTTAAAAAATAAATCAACCAATACAACTCAAAATAAATTTCGTATTTTAAAAATAACCATCAATTAATTCAGGAGACAGACTGTCAAAGTTGAGTTTTCATGTTTTTTTTTTTGTTTTTTGTTTTTTCATTCACTTGTAAAAAGGTAAATGGAAAATAAAGACATTGATAAACACCAAAGATATAGAAATGTTTTTGGACTTCAAAGACATCATTGTCTGAACAAAATACAAATATGCGCAATTATATGTTGAGACAAATTGTCACTTGTAAAACTATATATGTCTCATGAAAAAAGTACATCTGTACATATATAAAGAATAATTGTGCTTATGTATGTATGTATGTGGAGGTGCGCGGTGTAATGGTCAGAGACTTAAGAAATGAACTCGTCGACACGTGTTCAAAAACCTGGACGAGGCCGTTTACATTTCACATAGCATTATTACCCGTGGGCAAGGTATGGATCCAACGAGCTATACGTAAATAGTAGGGCAGATTGGGCCTTTGACATTGAAAAGGCAACCAGTCTAGGACAAGGAAAACTCTAAATTAAAATCTGTTAAATTCCGCTAAGAAATTGACCTTGTGTCACATCCTCGTCGTGCGGAGGGGTTGGAATATATATATATATATATATATATATATATATATATATATGTGTGTGTGTGTGTGTGTCCGGAGTAAACTACGAACACAAAACAATTAACGACAATGTAATTATATATTGTTGGCATCCTTCCGTCTGCTAAAAACGATGGCGTAGTATCCATTTTTTTTAAATTATGTAGCCTGCGTGGGTTGATGTGGAAAATTTGCTTTTATCCAAGCAGCAGATTCCCTTTTCCACACTACCGCTGTGCTCCAAAGGAAAGGTAAGAAACCATTGCAGTTTGGTAACAGCAGTGTCGCAGGAGTTGATGTGCAGCATTGAAATTCAGTGTTACCCCAGCTTGGGGACTCCGACTCCGGATTTGTTTTCGGGGTTTACTCCATTAGTCTTTTCTCGGGATCATGTAAAGCCGCTCGGCAGTGGTGGTTTTATTCTTGCTGGTATTATTGTCGTTATTGCTGTTGCATGCACAATCACTATCACCAGAGCTTGCTTTTTGTGCAAAAAGAATGGAGATGTTTTTATATCTGGAAAGATATTTAAAAATTAGGATTTAAATAGTAATAGATGGGAAAGTCATTGGTTGTGTTCAGGAGTAAAGCATGAATCAATTATGTGGGCTCCAAACAATCAATGGATCTGTGGGGATTAATATAAGATTATTGAACATTATTTGTACCAAAAAGATAGTTTGATTTTTGCTCAGAATAGGTTTCCAAAAGGTCGCCATTTTTCGTGACTCCCCCTTAAATTTGGAGAGCTAAAACTCGACATAGCTCCGATTATATTGGGAATTGGAAGCTCAGATTTTGGGGATTGCCTAACTTTATCATAATCCACACTTGGACAAAATTTCAGAAAAACTGAAGGGGATGGGTGACATGGCCTGGATGATTTGATATGGAATTATCGGATTGGCTTTTTATTCAGTTACTTGAGGTTCTACTTGAGATCTTTTGAATTTCATATCAGCAGAGATGTTCGTCACCGGAAAGCGTTCAGTCACCCATCTTTTTTATTTCAGTAAATCGAGGAATAGAAACAAGTTCGATAAGCAAACTTAACTCCTAATGATTAATTGGAAATCGAATAATACGACCTTGCAATATCATTGCAAAATGCCTCAAGAATTTCGAAAAGATGTTTCCTCAAAATTTCACATAGAATTCTTCATCTTTTTAATTTAATTCAGTTTATTTATCAATTTATTAATCAATTTCAGAAAACTGAAGTTGATTTTAAAAGTATTTATTTCTAAAAGCCAAAATGTATATATAGATTTCAAGTTTTAGATTAGAGACTTTGGTAAACTTTTACCATAAACAAAAATAATTGCGTCCATTTAGGAGCCAAGTTAAAGTCAATCAGTTTAAATTGCAATTTGAGGAAACTTATGGAATTGACAAATCGTAATGAGAGAAAATCGAATGATAAATTCTCAATATTTCTTACGATTTAGATTGACTATCGATAGAGAAGTGTCTACTCGAAGCGTTTACAAGTGAATGCCATTGTCTTAAAACTCCGGCAGAACTTTTACTCTTTCCTTTTGTCGATTTCACTTTAGAGGAAATTCTTGATGGCATGAATCTTGTGTCGAGGAGGCCGTATTTGGAAAAAAGCATATGGGATATTCGTCTTGATTTTCACAAAAGTCACGCACAGCGGCTGAAGGAGGCAGTCACAGCAGCTAGCTAGGGGCACGAGGAGGAGGACGACGACGATAAGAAAGGAGAAACTTTGCGTCTATCCAAAGCAGATCTTTGTTGAATCCATTATGTTTGGTCAGATAGCTAATACCTGGCTTAGGTAGACTGAACAACAGATCTTGAAGGAACCATCTTATACAATCTTTCGCACACAATCAAAAAACAAAGATATATATATATATATATATATATATATATATATATATAAAGTTAGGAGATTTATGTCTAAACAAACCCATGGGTAAGGATGTATGAAATGAAACATAAAAATACTGACTAAATACAATTTTCACATTTTACCTACGCTGATACTTATATATATTTACCCACCCCTTCGCAAGAGTAGGATGAGACACAAGGTCAATTTCTTAAGCAGAGTTTAACAGGTGTGAATTCAGAGTTTTCCTTCTCCTAAACTGGTTACCTAGCCATGATTAAAGAGCCCAGTCTGCCCTACTATTTATCCATAGCTAGAGGGAAAGTAGTTGGATGTATAACTTCCTCAAGGGTATTAGCGCTATTTGAAATGTAAATAGCCTCGTCCAGGATTTGAACTCGGGTCCACGAGTCCATTTCCAACGACTCTTACCATTACATCACGCACCTCCAATACTGATACTTATAAAGTAAGTCTTTGGGGTGACCTAAAATCGGTATCAGCCTGACAGTGAGGGAGTCAGCCCCTTCTCGCTAGTGTTTGACCAAGGAGATGGTTTTCAGTGTCTGGGATGGAGCATCAACCTCTCACTTTACCGCACAGATCTCTGTGCTACTCACATACTGAGTTGGCGAGGGCCGGTATCAAACCCGGAAACTTCTGGTTCCAAGTTGAGTGCTCTACCAACTGATTTGGTTAAATTTAATGACATGTCAATCCTTGTTGAGTTATTTTATGCCGAAGACATTTTTTCATTCATTCTTATTGAGTATTCAATATTTTAACTCAAATATTTGTGCACAGTTTTAATACACATTTTTTTTTATCTATTCATCCCATAGAGTTATTTTATGCCGAAGACATTTTTTCATTCATTCTTATATATATATATATATATATATATATATATATATATAAAGTTAGGAGATTTATATGAAAATCATACTGCAAGAAACTGTTCCTAAACGCTGTTGAATTTTTCTACGCAACCCTAATTCATATATAATTACACACACACACTCCCCGACACACAAGACATATATATATAACATGTTCTATCGTTGATATTGAGGACTCGTTTGTTCTGAATATATCTACAAATATCAACTATTGTATGCATATATATATACATTTACGCATACATGCACACATTTATAGATGTATATATGTGTGTGTGGGCACGCGGGTGCGTATATTTATATATATTATCACATCATGTATATATATATGAATGTGGGAGTATATATATATATATATATATATATATATATATATACTCCCACCTTCATTCCTACAGACATATATGCAACGGATTTCTGCGGATTTTCATAGACACACACACATACACACACACAGACACATACAAAGGCACACACATAGACCCCCAACACAGGAATATATATTATTATTATTATTATTATTATTATATATTATTATATTTTAATTGATTTGTATACAAAATCATTCGTAGAATTTATTTTAATACGTTGGAGAATAAAATAATAATATTAGAGATCAAATAACACCAAGTAAATATTTATTAACCCCGGTTTTGTTAAAAACAGTATGTAAATTAACCGCACCATATATTATGTAAACCTTTATTTCTTAGTGATACTTAAAAAATATTCGAAGATTTTAAATACACTAATAACATGGGTTGTTTTAAGGTAAATCCAACTTAGATTTTCATGGAAATCTCGATAATGAATAAGATTTATTCAATGTATTCATGATTTTGACAATAAATTAAATATTCATTGACTAAGTTACGCAATTCCTGAGGGTTATTCAGATGTAAGCAGTGACGTAGTTTCGGTTACAGACAAACACCGAATCTCCATTATATATATATATATATATAGTTAAGAATCAATGGCAAAATGAATGAATGGGTGAAATAAAAATGAATTAAATGAATGGAATAAATGAAAAAATCCTTTCAAAAGGACCTCTCTCGAAGTAAAAAAAAAAGGTAATAAAAATACAATAAATTGAGAGAGAGAACTCCCTAATGGAAAGCCTTCCTCATCTATTACTGGACTCATTTGAAGCATTGAATTAATATGATTATTATATAAGCCATTGGAGAAGATAAGTTAGGTCTCTTACCTTTGTGAGAAATGATTTAATTCTTTAAATATCTAATGTAGTCTGGTTCACATCCGGTGTAAATAGCACAATATATACTTTTGGAATTTAAGATAAAGACGGTCAATTTGAAGATTTTGAATGACTTTCACAGTTATTAAATAAAATAAGTAAATAAATACGTAAATAAATAAAAAAGACTATCTTCAATTATATATTAGAAAAAATTGTTAAATGATTTAAAAATCTATATTTTATGGTTTTTTTTAATTGAATAGATGAAATAGAATAAAAGAAAATATTTAAACTATAAATGGCAAAGTGTTATTTTTCCTTTTATCAACAGCCCTAGACTAAATACTTTTAAGAGGTTATGATATTTTAAAGAATTAACTATATATAAAGATAAATATTATTATTATAGATATATAACATAATTTGAAATTGTAACCATAAGTGTACACCTTGAACTTATTCCTTCAGGAAACAACGTAAATATATGTAAATAGTTACCTAGTGAAGGGGTTTGTTTGTGATATTTTAAATTTAAAATAGATGAAATAGAATAAAATAAAATAGTTAAACAATCAAGGTAAAATGTTCTGAATATATATAAATAATAATTTATTCAACGGTGCTATCTGCTTCTATAAAAACAACATCCAAAAATCTATTCACTTCGCCGAAGAGCTTACGGCCGAGTTTGTTTACTACTCATAAAACATCCACTTACCTACTATGGTAGAGGCGTGTAGTATCATTACAAGGTTAATTTCGCAGGCATTGTTCGCTATGTACCGGCGGCCGAACGGATATGGTCTCTGACTATGCCTGTGAAGTCCCGGTTTCGATTCCTGTCGGAGGGAGTCGTTAGTATACATCGCTGAAGAGACTTAATATAGTCGAAACAGTCTGTACGGTGTTCTGCATGCGAGCCATCCTTTGCGGGATTCTTGTCAAGATTATTTTCTATAATTATCGAATTTTATGCGATACTGCATTATAATTGCCTTCAAGCAAAATATATATATAATATATATATATTATATATGTATATATCACACCATATATATATATATATATATATATATATCATGTTTTATAGTAATATATATAAGAAATATACTCCCACATTTAATAAAATATTATTGTGTGTGGATAATATATACATATATATATATATAATATATTAATATATATATCACATACCATATTTATATATAATATATATATATATATATATATATAATATATATATTGTGTGTGTGTGGTGTGTGTGTGTGTTGTGTGTGTGAGTAATAGAAAATAAAAAATAAATTCTTCTTTTTGGAATAGTTTTTTTTTCTACTTCTACTTATTGTCGATATATTTACATATTTTACTCTTATATGTGAGTTAGTTTGTATGTCTGTGTGTGTGCGTGCTGTGCGTGTGTGTGTGTGTTGTTGTGTGTGTGTGTGTCAATACGTGTCAGTAGATGGAAAGTGAACACCGCTGAAATGTATGTATATTAACCTTAGATGCCGCTAAATACCTTTTAGTGTGGGGCTTCTTCTTGAAAAAAAAAAAGAACACGATTTATGTAAAAAAAGAACGTGATTCCTGTGAATGTACATAAATCTAAACTAGCCCTACAAATCGGTAAACGCTTGCGTATGAAAGCTGTCCGTTGTGAAACATTAAAGAGTGCAGGTTTGCTTTTCGGTAAGTAAACCCTTTAAGTCTTAAATTTTGACTTCTCATTCTATCAAATGACGTCACTGCATTCGCTGTTGGCATTGACGTCACGAGTTGCAGTGAATGAATGACAAAACCTGCCATTCACTAACAAGTAAACCCTTTATATAAAATCTGCTTTTGAAAATTAGGTTTAATATTCCGCTCAAGCCCTCTTTACATTTATGAACTGAGGATTTTCGTAAATGTCAATAATTATTTTGCGTCACTGACGGATCAATAGGAAAAAGAGAAACCCAAAGAAACATCGAAAGTAAGTTTTTTGTCATTTACTGTTAGCATGTTGAGAGGCAGTCTAGAAAAGAGGCGTCGGTAGAAAGCATATTGTTAGATATGTCAAAGGACAACATAAGATTTCATGAAATAAAAAAAATTCGATTGCCTATAAACTTGGCGGCAGAGATTTCGCAAGCAAATCAGAAGCATTATATTTAAAACGTAATTAAGAACTGTGACAAACCAGAGTCCGCCAATACCCTACAATCTATTTACTGAGGAAACAATCAAGCATTGTATTAAACTCAGCAAATGCGGTAGAAATTTTCTACAAAATCTATTTAACATAAAATAGGGAAGAGAATGAGAAAGGAAAAAGCAGGAATATAAAGATTACGTGTACTTTATCAGAGAGAGTCTTTTGATGATAAGCAACAACGCCACATGGCTTTTCTTACTGATCAAGAGACGTCACGTGGTGATGCGTGGAAGAGTAAGAGTGGAGGTGAGAATGTAAGGTCAGTTTAGAACAAAGCGGTGGCTGGGTCAGAACGTAAGTCTGGAATTTTTTGACTCAGGAAATAAAAAATATCTTATGAAAAAAAAGATATGTTCGTTGGGGTGTTATTATATAACTCTATAAAGGCATAAGGCAAGATATTCCTCCAACATTCCCAAGTTGGTTCCATACTCAAAACAATACAAAGAATGTCAACCCACTCAAAATCAGCCCAAACGTCAGATCCAGCAACCAGATTCGAGCCTCTCGAAGTAGAACAGGACTAAGAGATCACTACCATGATTTTTTATTATCATCAACACGGCATCAACCCCATTCCAAATGACAGCCGCTACATAAGACATGTCGTCACTTTGATCTGTTGGAGACAGTATAATCTCGTGTAGTTGTTTAGTCTTTGTACCGTCCCATAATTCGTAATTTAAATCTCATTGTCATATCAACAATATATTTTTTCATGTTCTGGGCCACAAACATCTTATGGTAATGTAGCTAGTGATAAAACTCCTCTGTGCTACCATAATTTGAATGTCAATGAAATCTCTGTGGAAAGTATCTATTTAGTCTTATATTTTGACTTTTCATTCTGTCAATTACGTCACTGCAGTGAATGAATGACAAAACACTGCCATTCACTAACAGGTGAATACTTCATATAAAGTATGTTGATTTGTTATTAGGTGGTTGGTTGTGTAAATTCCTTGCTGGATTTTTAATATCGATATCAGTCCTTTTTATCTCAATTAGTAGAGTTTAGAGTAACTCATGATTAATGATTAACTTATAAACGATTATACGATTATAGCAATACGGTTGGACACTGATTAGTGCTAACGCTTGGGAGTGATCATTAGGGTGCTCCGACTGATATCTAGAACCAAGTAAGGTCCAAAGGGGTCTTGCATATTGTGGACACTGAACCACCAGGATCTCACCTTTAAGCATCATGGGTCACCTCCACAGCGGATCTTACTCTCTGCAGAATTTATATGAATTGCACGTGGGTTTTTTTTACTTACTTATTAAGAACTCAATTACTTATTAAGAAATCGGTTGACTTTTAGTTATTGAATTATAAATAAAATCAAAACTAAATGTTGCTCTTTTCTTAATAAACATATTAAAGTGTTGTGTGATATTAATACTCAATGACACCGGCTTTTCGATGTATGCAAGATGTGTACAGTCGGTGTATAATTAAAGCCCTAGCCGAGAGGGCGTCTTGTATTTGGTTCATAAAATTTTCTATTTTTATTATATAAAATTTATTTTGTTTCGTCACCGGCCAACACTATGGGTACTTATTAACGATTCAAATTTAGTTTTGTAATGATACACGAGAATGTTCCTTCAGCATTTCCCGTGACTTAAGAACTTCCTTATAAACATTTATCTCCGCTCTTTATTGCCCTCGAATAATTAATTTCTTAGTTTAGGCTGAGTTTCACCACCATCCAAATCATAGATTTTATTTTTATGATTAATACAAATAGAGATATAAATTTAAAATAACTAAATCAAAAGTTACTCTATATTTTACTATAAGTATTAAATGAATCTTCCTTGAGAAATTAATTTAACACTAGCGAGAATACCCGTTCTATGACTAAAGAGAATTAGAAAAACATGGAATAGGCCGGTTTAGCTAGTCGTAGATTGTCGGCTGAGAACTGTCAAGGTTCTGTTCTATACTGGCCTCGCCAACTCCAGCGTATGAGTAGTACATGCCGTCACAGAACAATATCAGAGATAGTATTTTAGTCTGTTTATTGATGTTGATAATTAATTGTTGTCATAGCCTTTTCTACTTCTCCCTTTTTGCTTTATCTTCTACTTGTTCTCTTCTATCGTGATTGAATCGCTTAGTAATTACTAGTACAAATAAAAAAAACACCCTCCGGGCGATGTAAATATATATTTTTGAAATATTTTGCCCTGAGGATGGGAGTAAAAAATTCAATGTCAGCGAGTTTTGTACTCCTACAAGTAAAATCATCAAATCATTAAAAGAATTAAAAAATAAACAATTTGAAATAAACTTAAATATTTATTAAAATAAAAAACTATATATATAGATATATAATACCAGTCATGTATTTATTAAAACTTGTTTTAAAAAAACAACTGTCTAATGTTGCATGTTCAAATTTTGAGTGTATTTTATTCTGTTTATGACGATTTGGGTAATGTGACGTAAGCAGTGGCGTAATTTTTGTTAACAACAAAACCGGAAGCGAATTTCCATTATAAATAGATGTAATGAACTTCTTGGGTTACTTGTTTGGCTTGGTTTATCTTGGATTTATCCTAATCTCTGTGTCCACTTCCGTTGGTCCTATTGTAAGGAACAAAAAGACACATTTCGCGCGTCTTTATTTTCTCAAGTTACAACTTAATTGTACGGGAGGAAAAGCATTTTACGCGTCGTTCGCTACGCCGAGTGGAATACCTAGAACTTCATTATCCGTTCTCAGATCAAACACAACAATCAGAGAACTGCTAAAAGGTCAGCAAAAGATTATTATTATCTATTCTTGTGTTGAGTTGGGTTGGCTTAGGTTGTCTTAATTCATGTGTCCACCTTCTTGTTGGTTCTTATTTTAATTAAATACAAAGACATGAGGTGTTTTCGACCTCTTTATTCACCCAAATCCCATGACGGCTGACGTAGACGAAACTCTCGGAGACGCCTTTATGTCTGATTCCTTCATCACCATGTTAACTTTTAATTTCTAACTACACCGTTCTCACGACCAAAACGACTAATCAGAGAACTGCTAATAGGTCGACCTAGGTTAATCTTGTCAATAGAATGCCAGGATTTGCTAAGTATATACTCATTGAAAATATTATTTTCAAATTCAGTTTAGTGAGATTGAATAAAAACAGTTTTACTAGAGCAGGCCAGTGAGAAGATCCATTCGGCGCATAATCTCTGGCTGCCAATTTAAGAACGGATTAATACCAATTTCCTGCACGATCTTTTCATCTTTCTTTTCATGTCAAGTGAATGCTGCAAGAAGGAAAAGAAAAATATCAATTTCATGACTTTTTATGGGAATTTAATGACCTTTTCTAATCCTTAGTATAAAACAGCGGTTTTCTTCTGTAACATTTTCTTTTTCTATGCATTTCGTTTATGGCGGCAAATGTCAAACATATATCAAGTTGATTAGGACATCAGATCTAAAGGTCAATTTGCAATATATTTAAATCGGAAAAAAAGTTGATCGAAAATTCATTCATCAATAAAGTGGAAATCCGCATGTTGTTAATTCATGTTTTTGTTCCGATTGAAAATCATCAGCCATTATTATTATTATTATTATTATATTTTTATTATTATTATTATTATTATTATTATTATTATTCACTCCATGTGCGTTTTTCACAAGAGCGTTAGCTGATGGTCTTTCACAGGAGTCTGAGTGACAACAAGTCTACTTGGGTCTCCAGGATTCTTCTGGATATTTTAGCTGATCTTAGCAATGTTGCAGTCTGGATGACCTCAATTATTTATTATTATATTATTATTATTATTATTATTATTATTATTATTATTCCTTGTTCATTTTCACACCAGATCTAACTGGTGGTTTTCCAATGAAGTGCAAGTGACAACAAGGTTCCTCTGTTCTCCAGTATTCAAGCCGATATTAGTAGTGCTATGGCCTGGATGGTTTCCATTCTTCCTCTAATCTCCAGTAATCCTAAATCTTTTTCATATTTTGGGGGACTATTCCAACTACTATTGGTATCACTGTCACATTTATGTTATTCAACTTTTTCAGTTCTCTGGCGAGGTCCAACTATTTACTCAGCATTTCATGTTCCTTCATTTTCCCTCTGTTGTCAACTGGAACGAGAAAATCCGCTTCAGAAGTTATTTTTCTTGGTAATGAACACTTTTTCTGGTCTTCCGGTGTAGATTTGATTATCCATTTGTATGTCTCAAAGAATTATATGTTTCATTTTCCAGGATAGATTTTGGTTTGTGCTGTTGAAATCTTTCGTAATTTTCAGGTGTGCTGAAGTCCACCACTTAAACTCATAGACTTTGCGTGGGCGCGTGAATTAAAGCAAGCCAATCAACAGCTCGAATACGTGGTTAGTTAACTATTTAATCACCGATCTTGAAAGCCGTTCATTTGCACGTATTCGCCATGGACGAACGGATCAGAAACCAAAGGATACTGACTAACAGCGAGGAACAACCAAGGACTCTGCTTAACACACAGATTCTTTACTAAGACACAATCGAAGGATTCTACCTAACACTAAGGAATACAGGCTCTCCGCTGTAGACTGCACTCACATACAGCCGAAAAATAGCGAAAAGAATCTTAATGTGTACATATACCATATTTTAATGTGCTAAAATGTTAGTTTCTTGCACAATTCCCAGTTGATCACAGTACCTACACTGTCATAAGGGCCGGGTTAGCTCAGTCGGTAGAGCGTTCGGCTAGAAACCACAAGGTTCCTAGTTCGATACCGGTCATCGCCAACTCAGCGTATGAGTAGCACAGGGATTTGTGCGGTAAAGTAAGGAGCTGATGGTAGATGTGGTGCTCCATTTCAGATACTAAAACAATCTCCTTGGTCTAGCGCTATTGAAAAGAGGATAGACTCCCTCGCTGACTGGCTGATACCGACTTTAGGCCGCCCCGACGACTTTACTTTTACTTTTACACTGTCGTACCTGTTCTGGTATTAATTTTATATTATTTTGCTGCAATTACTTTTCAAGTGCCAGCCCTGTGGACGGGAGTCGTGGAATACACCGACTGCACCTCTGCAGAAGGGTAAGACTCCCTTAATGGGACTACCAGTTGGCTGTGAATGGCAACACATGATACGTAAGGACGGAATCCTGGTGCATGAGTAATACATGACATGCAACACTCCACTTAGGCCCTTACTTAGGCTAGACGGGCGGTTGAAGAGGCCCATTCCGATCAATCGGTGGGTTACGTCAAGCCCTAGCACCTATATATATTTACCAACCCCTCCGCACGAGCAGGATGTGACACAATGTCAATTTCTTAAACGGAGTTCAACAGGTTTGAATTCAGTTTTCCTTCTCCTAGACCGGTTGCCTAACCAAGGTTAAAGAGCCCAGTCTGCCCTACTATTTATCCATAGCTGGAGAGAGAGTAGGATTCATACCTTTCCCAGGGGTATTAGCGCTAAGGGAAATGCAATTACCACATCCAGGATTTGAACTCGTGGCGACAAGTCCATTTCCCATGACTTTAACCATTACACCACGCGCTTCCTAGCACCTATATTATTGTCACAACCCTATTCTCCTAATGGCAAGCCCCAAACCTTTTATCATATATGTGCTAGAAGGCGGTGTCTGAGGGTCTTCATATTCTGGGTATGATGTTAAACTCTAACTGATGGTAAGGGTTCAGTTCTAGAGGTCTGGGGTATGAACATTGCTCCCTGGTCCACTCTGACCCGGAGTGGTTGTACATCTTAGAGTCCCATCCATGGTTTAAGTAGAAAAATGTGTATATAAAAAATTTAGTATCCAATAAGAATGAATTTATTTCAAAACTTTCTCGGCATTAAATGACCCACCCAGGTTGATATGCCGTAAAACAAGACAAACTGATCATGTGCACTTAGAGACCACACAATGTAATACGGTCACATCGTGGGAATGCCAGATCATGATGCAGTATCTTCGTATAATCTTTTGTTGTACTCACAACCCTTCATAAACGATGCGTTAATTCAATTACGTAAGATTCAAATTAACTGACAAGATGACACGTCAAAACACTGAACGTGAAAGAGTATAGCATTTGATCGAAATTCCCTTGCGAAATCAAGATACAGGAATTTGATAATGAATCGTTAAGTCAATGATGCCAATTTAAATTATATTACAACTTGATCAATTTATTTGGAAAGTCGAGAAAATCGAGTTTCATATCAATCATAACTACACTTGCCATCATCATCATCATCATCATCATCATCTTTTTTTAGTTTGGTTTATTGTATAATATATATATATATATTATATTATATATTATATATATATATATGTGTGTGTGTGTGTGTGTGTGTGTGTGTGTGTATGTGTGTGTGTGATTTGTCTAACTTTATGTTTATCGTTAAACTAGTAGAAATAATTTTCAATAACTTGTTATTAAATATATTTGCTCCTTAGATGGAATTCGAACATGTAATATCAAAGTGAACCTGGGATTAATGATAATAAGGGTTATTCCACAGTCTCCAGAGGTCCAAAACTGGAACCTCAACACTATATGCATTTTAGTATCATACTCAGAAAACATTATTATTATATTATTATTATTATTATTTATTATTATTCCGTTCTCTCTCTCTCTCTCTCTCTCTCTCTCTCTCTCTCTCTCTATCTATCTATCTATCTATCTATCTATCTCTCTTTATTTATTTATATAGATATATTATACGAGGGTAATCACAAAGGTAATATCTCCAAAATACTTAGAAATCACAGAATGTTTTATTGTTTGTTGTCAATGATATTTGCATGTATCTATACTTCTACATGATTGCCATTTTGCTAGATGAATTTTTCTTGGTGCCGTGGCAGTTTTTGTGTACCCATGTCATACCAGCTCGCTGCCATGTCGTTGAGAAAGCCTTCGTCGCTGCAAAGTCCCTACACCACTGGCGGACATTTTTTTAGATCAGGCAAGACTCGCCATACACTTCCGATAATTGGCGAAGCAATTTAATCGGATAATTTTACAACTTTACTCAGAAAATACACAAACACGCCTAAAAACACCTACGCATTGATTTCAACATCTACGCATTATTTTTGGTTTTTGATAACGTTATTAAAGTCTGGCGGCAGGTCAAATAGATGAATTTCACACCTATAGGATTTCTCAGCAGTATTAATTCTTTCACTATTTCCATAGCCACAGGTTTCCTGTTAGGTTTTAGAGCCACATGTGGCTCTCAAAGAGCATTTAAAATATACAAGATGTATTTAAAAAAGTATCGAGATATCTTGTATATTTTGACACACCTCGTATTCTGAAAAAAAATAACGTTCTATTCATTATTTTTTTCAGGATACAGGTTGTGTCAAAAAAGTACCAAGTTTAAAGCTATATTTACCAAGATAAAAATGATGATTGAATGAATTTTTTTTTTCAGAATACAAGGTGCGTCAAAAAGTACAAATAATCACGATACTTTTTGACGCACCTTATATGATAAAATCGTATGAAAACGTGTGAGTAATTTTCATTAAACAGTGAAAGGATTAATGATACAGAGCTTAAGAATTCTATCATCATGAGTGCCCTTATGTTTGTGCTCTTACGTCTGCTTTAACTGCATTTAGCTAATATCCAATTGCTGTTTCCATTACGCTCGAACTTTACTGAAGAAAAAAACGAACAAATAAGACATAAGTGTTTGCAATTGGTGCTAGATTTTTGCGTATCTTAATCCACACCTCGCAATTATCACCGTTCACATCTGCTTTTACGTACATGTCTTCAGATCATAATCAATAAGTAAATAAGAATTTTTTTAAAAAGACATTGCAACGAATGCATTTCTAGGATATGAAAGTTTGTGCATTTTTGTCTTTTTTTTTTTTAGTTTTGAAGATCACGATAAACAAATCATTCGTTAGTGTTGGCTGTTTCTCTTTCCTAACAAAATACTTATAAACACGACAGACAGATTTGAATGACAGAAGAGAACTGATGATTATCAATTCACTTCAATATATTGCTTATGTGTGGGTTGAATGTTTGTCAAAATAGAAGAGTTTCATTTGGCTTCGAAAGCAGAATCATTTTGCATCTGACGTGGAGCACCATACCTACCATCAACTCCTTTACCAAAACTCGAATATATAAATACAGTTGTTACATAGTTTAGGAGCAGTCATAATTTATGAACGTACTTGCAGTTAGAATTTGAATTAGAGCCGTTAACTTAAAAATAACGGGGACCTATGGAAAATTACCAGTGACAGTTAATAAACCTCGACCCCTTAAAAGGCTCGTTATAGGACGCGTGGGAATAGTTTCTAGTTTAGAGCTCTTTCAAGGAGCGTAGATGTATTGTAAGCACCGGGATCCATTAGATAGATAGATGGATAGATAGATAGATTTGGTTTGGTTTCTTTGTTAAATGGTATATCAACCTTATTCAATGTCAAAGTCACCCTTGTAGAAAAACAGTCACAGTAATTTTTAAACCATAGATGGGGGACGAATTGTTTTATAAATTTCTCAAGGGTATTAGTACAAAAGTGAACGTTAAAGCGCGACAGGAATTCGAATTCACTTACTGCGATGTCGCAGTCCAGGACGTTAGCCACTACTCCACTGTGACTCCTCCACCCACCCACCCCCAGATAGATAGATAGATAGTACTTCGATAATGAGAATGCAATCGTCTGTTTTCCCTATAAATAATGTCTGACGAATTTTAGATTAGTAAAATAGATCACTAATTAGGACTGAGCCTATTCTAGTAGTGACCATCCCAAGCGTAGTTTAATAGGTTTGAATTCAGAATTTCCTTCTACAAGTCTGGTTGCCTAACCAAGGTTAACAAGCACAGTCTGCCCTACTATTTACCCATAGCTGGAGGTAGAGTAGTTGGTTTGTCCATCTATGCGAAGGTTGTGTGTTAGTATACTGAATACCAAAAATTAGATATTTTACTTGCACCATTGTTTGAGGAAATAGCATCAAATATCATCTATTAAAATGCACTAAAAATATTTGTTTTCTAAAGGCTGAATTTATAAAAACGAGGATTTTTAGTGCATTTTAGTAGACGATCTTTGATGTTATTTCCTCAAACAATGGTGTAATTAAAAGATCTAATTTTTGGTATCAGTATTCGGTATACTAACACAACTTTCACATAGATGGACAATTTGATATTTTTTAAAGTGAAAAATCGACCTACCCTAATGGCCATGGCTCTCTCCGACATCTATCAGCTTCAGAAAGACATATACATTGCTATTACTGTGGTACATTATTTATATGGTATAGATTTGTCGCAGTTATTGTATTTGAAATTGCAGAGTATTTTTCTTCTCAAGGTTTTACACTAATTTGCCGTCTCGAATGATCTGATAATGGAAGCTCTAATTCTCAATAAAGAATCGATAAGATCATCACTTAATGCAATTAAAATAGTCTGATTCATTGTAGAAGAATTAAAGTACCAGTTTCAGCGAATTAAACATAATACGTATTATAATTGAGTATAAAAAATAACTTAAAAATTTCAAAAGTTAATGTACTGGCACTATGCGAAAGTTTGGAAGTAAAACTTACTAAGTTGATAACATACGAGGGAGACTCAAAAATTATCTGTAGTTTCAGCACAAAGTAAAGTCGACAGTTGCCACATGTCGGTATCAGCCATACAGCAAGGAAGTCTATCACCTTTTCGCTAGCACTAGACCAGTGGGGTTGTTTTTGCATCAGGTAGAGCACCATACATATGATCAGCTTCCCACTTTACTGCACAGATCCAAGATGTACTACTCATACACTTAGTTGGCGAGGGTCGGGATTAAACCCGGCAGTAATGTGGTTCCTAGCGAGGAACCTTAATTGGACCCTAAAAGCTACTACCACTCCGGGTCAGAGTGGACCTAGGAGATGAGGTGATGAGGGGTATTTCATATTCACTAGAGCACCAAAATTAGAAATTCACTATTAGATGCAGTTAAAAGTTGTACACAGGACACTAAGATCCTCAGCCACCGCCTTCTAGCACATTTATGATAAAAGGAGCTTACGATAAGGACTATAGGGTCGAGATAAATCATATGGGTGCTAGGGTTTGACGTGACCAGCCGATTGATCGGAGGGTCACTTCGACCACCCATCTAGCCTAAGTAAGGGACAAAATGAAGTGTTGCATGTCATGGACTGCGCAGTCAACAGGATTCCATCCTTAAGCATCATATAACATCACACAGGGCCAACAGATGGTCCCATTGAGGGGGATTTAACCCCCTGTAGAGATGCAGTCGGTGTATTCTATATATATTACCGGTTTAGCTCAGTCGGTAAAGCGGCCGCCTAGGAACCACAAGGTTCCTGGTTCTGTACCGGCCTTCGCCATCTCAGCGAATGAGTAGTTCTGGGATATGTGCGGTAAAGTAAGGAGCAGATAGTAGGTGTGTTGCCCTACAACAGACGCCAAAACAATTTCCTTGGTCTAGCGCTACTGAAAAGGGTATAGCCACCCTCGTTGTCTGGCTGATACCGACTTTAGGTACCCTGAAGACTTTACTTTTTACCTTTACACACACACACACACACACACACACTATATATATATATATATATATATATATATATATATATATATGCCCTTCTTAATCGCATAGCATCTCATGATAAATAAATATAACTCATACACCTGTAATCGAGCACTTCGTCTTTCTTTCGCCAATATATATATATATATATATATATATAATATATATATATATATATATATATTATATACTAATAGGTTCTAACAGAAACAAATCATTTTTGATTCGTTCTTTTCTAATCGGACAGCATTGTAGATTAAATAATTTTCAAGTATCCCATATATAATACAAATAAAACATTTTCGAATGCCTTTAATTATTTTGTAAAATATTTGTATAAAAATGGGATTAAATTGCCAAATACATTACATAAATTTTAAGTATTTTCACCAAAAACAAAAATGTTCTGTCTGGAATTGATGAAATTTCTTAAACAGCAAAAAAAAAAAGAAAAAAGAAAAGATCTTTAAATTTATTGCTTGAATTAAATATTGATAGAAGAGTTTTGGCTAATAAAAATATTTTATTTTTACAAACTAAGCAGGTTTTAATTTGTAAGTTCTTCTTTTGCACATCTTGATATTTAGAAGCCGATTTCTGTAATTCATTATTTTGAGAGTCTTTCAATGACCAGCTGCAGTTTTTTTTATGTTCATCATGCTTTATATCTGAAGCACTACTAAATTTACAAATGTTTATAGATTTATAGATTAGTCGAAAATAAGAATTTTCCCTTCTTCTTCTTCTTCTTCTTCTTCTTCTTCTTCTTCTTCTTCTTCTTCTTCTTCTATTTCTATTATTATTATTATTATTATTATTATTATTATTATTATTATTATCATCACACCAGACATAACCGATGGTTTTTCACTGTAGTCTGAATGACATCAATTCTCTCCAGGTTTCCAGGACTCTTCGGAATATTCTAGCCAATCTTAGCATTGTTGTTGCAGGGACGCTCTCCATTCTTGCTCTAATTCATTAGGGACCGTTCCAAGAGCACAAATTACAATTGGTATCTTATTCACCTTCATATTTCAGTTTTTTTAGTTCTCGACTTTTTCTCCTTTGTGTATCAATAAAACACGGAGGAATACGTAACGCCAACATTGGGTATTGCGTAGATGCAACAATCCGAGAAACCGAAGTAGACCAGCCAATAAAAGCAATTGCAAAAACAACCAAAAACTAGAAAAAGAAATGGGAAGAAAAACAACTATATGGATATTTCAAGTGACATACTGAAGAGATTGCACATGAGAAGATAAGGACTCGGCTAGCATAGGTAAATCCTAGGAGAGAAACTAAAAATATTATAGTTGCAGCATCAAACAATGTCACATGAAAAAAAAATGTATACCAAAACAAAAATAGATAAGACGCAATAGAACAGCAAGTGTAGGATATGTGAAGACAGACGAAACGGTTTACCATATCATAAAAGAATGCAGCAAAATTGAACAAAGAGGGTACAAGACTAGGTATGACTGAGTGGGAAAATGATCCACTGGGAATTATGCAAGGAACGAAATTTTGACAATGCTAACAAATGGTATATACACAAACCTGGATCTTTCCTAGAGAATGTGACGCATAAAATTTCTGGTACATTGAGATACAGAAGAATCCCCTTATCCTGGCCTGAAGCCCTGCCCCAATGTTAATCAACTGGAATAAGAAAAAATTGCCATCTAGCGGATTTTGCAGCCCCGGCGGACCACAGAAGGAAAATGAAACAAAACTAAAAGATACACTACTAGGACCTTACAAGATAAATGAAAAAATATGTGGAACATAAGGGTAAATGTGGTACAAATTGTAGCTGGTGCATTTTTAACGGTCCCGAAGGGTTTGGAAGAGAGACTGGAGGAACTGGAATTAAGAGGAAGAACCGGGATCATCCAGATAACCACATTGATTAGATTGGCTAGAATACTCAGAAGAGACATGGAGATCTTAAGAAACTTGCTGTCACTCAGACTCCAATAAAAAAAAACAAGGAGCTAAATAATAATAATAATAATAATAATAATAATAATAATAATAATAATAATCTGTTCTAGACAACGAGACGCATCAAATTCTCTGGGACATCAAGGGACAGACGGATTGACAAGTAAAAATGAAAGAAAGCGAAAAGATTGACAAACACTTAGACCTTGCCGGAGAACTGAGGAAACTGTAGAATATGAAAGTGGTGGTAGTACTAATCGTAATTGGTGCCCTTGGAACAAGAACCCAAAGCTCTGGAAAAGAATTTGGGTGAACTGGAAATCAGAACAGAGACCATCCGAAATACAGTACTGTTGGGATCGGCTAGAATAATCAGAAGAGTCATGGAGACTTGCTGTCACTCAGCCTCCAGTGAACTACTAGCTACGGCAAGTGTGAAAAATTATGATAATAATAATAATAATGTATTTGCACAGTTTGCACAAATTATGATGATAATAATAATAATGTATTTGCATAGTTATATAGTTTCAAGTATTACAAATAATTTTCAAACCAGATTCATTTGACCGAGTGCTGGATGCTGGGATTAATGGTAATGAAGGGCTACACCGCATTCTCCCAGAAGTTCAGAATTAGAACATCTATACTAGAAGCAGATTAGTGTCATACCTTATTCATTTTTTCATCGAATGTTCTTACCCCTCACCAGAGAATGCAGTCAGTTAAAATCCAAGTCTTCGCTTACAGGACTTTCTTTGGTTGAGATTATCAACTATGAAGATGAAAAATGAATTAGTCTTACAAATACGATTATTGCTTAATCCTGTCCCTGAAAATAATGCGTTGCTTTCCATTTAAAGTAATGGACTAGATAATGACACATCCACCTGTCTATTTACCTAACTTTCTATACCATCAAAATAAACTCACACATTATATATATATATATATATATATATATATATATATATATATATATATATATATATATATAGGGCTTGGACTAATCTGATACAAGATAAAGAAAAGTCTTGAATATTTTGTAAGGCTACAAAGTGCCAAGCCAGTCTCAACTGATTACATAAAGAAAATGAAACCAAAAGAACAACAACAATAATAATAATAATAATAATAATAATAATAATAATAATAATAATATAGATAAAGATGGATCACCCTATCCCAGCCAGGAGACCAGACCTAGTTCTGATTAACAAAAAAAAAGAGAACATGTCAACTGGTGGACTTTGCGGTTCCCGCAGATGACAGGGTGAAGATGAAGGAAAATGAAGAGATGAATAAATACTTGGATCATGCCAGAGAATTGAAAATGCTATTGAATATGCGAGTGAAAGTGATACCAATTGTAGTTGGTGCACTTGGAACGGTCCCAATAAACATGAAAAAAGACTGCAGGATCTGGAAATCAGAGACCATTCAGACTACTTCACTGCTGCAATTGGCTAGAATACTCAGAAGAGTCTTGGAGACCTGAGGAGACTTGTTTTCACTCAGACTCCAGTGAAATACCGTCACCCAACGCTGATGTGAAAAACTCAAAAGAAGTGAAAATAATAATGATAATTGGAAATCAGAGGAAGAATCGAGACCATCCAAACTACAGGATCGGCTAGAATAATTAGAAGAGTCCTGAAGAACTGGAGACTTGCCACCAGTGAACCACCAGCTATAGCAGGTCTGAAAACCTCATAATAATTTTAAAAAAAACCGTCTGGTTATCAGTCTGGATGAATTGGAAATCAGAGGAAGAATCAAGACCATCAAAACAACATATATATATATATATATATATATATATATATATATATATATATTAAAGTCATGGGAAATGGACTTGTTGGCCCGAGTTCAAATCCTAGGCGTGGTAATTGCATTTCACTTAGCGCTAATACCCTTGGGAAAGGTATGAATCCAACTCTCCCTCCAGCTATGGATAAATAGTAGGACAGATTGGGCTCTTTAACCTTGATTAGGCAACCGGTCTAGGAGAAGGAAAACTCTTAAATTCAAACCTATTAAACTCCGCTTAAAAAATTGACCTTGTGTCACATCTTGCCCGTGCGGAGGGGTTGGTAAATATATATATATAAGCGGCTAGAATACTCAGAAGAGTCCTGATGAGACATGCTGTCAAGCAAATTTGAAAAGAAGGTTTTTTTTTCATTTAATGTTAAAGAATAGAATTGCGGTTTTGTATTCGATTGTAGGTCCTTTTATCTATGTACTATTTGTAAATGTAAAATGAGTTTTGGAGGTGAGATTTCGAGGTAGAGACGGATCACCTAATCCCGGCCAAAAGATCGGAACTAGTATTGATTGACAAGAAGAACCTTTCATCTCGTGGATTTTGTCGTCCCTTCCGACCACCGAGTGAAAATGAAAGAAAGCGAAAAGAGATACTAATACGTGGACCTTGCCAGAGAACTAAGAAAACTGTGGAACATGAAGGTGAAAGCCGTACCAATTGTAATTGGTGCCCTTGGAACAGTCCCCAAAGCTATGGAAAAGAATTTGGGTGAATGGGAAACCAGAGGAGGAATCGAGACCATCCAAACTCCAGCACAGTTAAGATCGGCAAGAATACACAGAAGAGTACTGGAGACCTGAGGAGACTTACTGTCACGCAGCCTCCAGTGAACCACTAGCTACGGCAGGTGTGAAAATCGAATAATAACAATAATAACAAGTCACGTTAATCTTTAGGCAATTTGTCAGAAAGATGTGAATGTAAGAACCTTCTTCTGCACTCAACACGGAAGATAAACAACATTTAAATAAGAGGTAAATAACCTGAAGTCATTTTCATTCTTTCCGTACATAACAAATAATGTAAACAAAATACATAGCTTGTTGACCTCTGCCTTCATATCTTATATTTACATATTAACACTCTATGGAGGCATGTGTTGTAATGGTTACAGTTGTAGCAAATAGACTCGTCGACCCGAGATCAAATCCTAGACGGGACTTTTTACATTTTCACATAGCGCTAATACGCTTGACAAAGGTACGCATCCAGCTACAGATAAATATTAGGGCAGACTGGGTTCTTCAACCATGGCTAGGTAACCAGTCTAGGAGAAGGAATTGAAACCTGTTAAACTTATCTTAAGAAATTGACCTTCTCTCACACCCTGCTCTTGCGGAGGGCTTGGTATATATGTATATTAATACGCTTGTTCCTTAATCTTCCGACCGTTATCATCTTGCGATACCCACTGGTTAAAAATGAGATCGTCCAAGATGAAATGCAAAATGTAAATCCTGATTATCTGGCGTTGTTATCCGCCGAATTCATATTTCTTATGAGTGTCATCACCTCAGGTAGATACTGGAGCATTCTGTTTCATTCCTTTAGAAAGGAGAAAAGGGAAAGATAGAAAGAAAGAATGAGAGTAGGGGAAATATAGAGAAAGAGGGAGTGATAACGCTAATCTGTTTCAATCGAACTTAATGAAAAGAAGGAAAGAAAGATAAAATTGTGAGAGAGAGTTGATTCAAGATTATTATACTTTTTACATATTGAACTATATCGCAATAGCTCTTAAATAATCATATCAGACGTTGTAATAATTAAATGATCATACTGTGTTATATCTACATGTCCTCCTAGTCTATATATTAATAATATTGCTCCTAAATCTACCGACGGTTATCATCTTGCAACACTCTCTAGTTAAATATGAGACCGTCCAAATCGTCCAAGATTTAATGCAACAATATAAATCTTGATAATCTGGTGTTGCTTATCTGCCGACTTCTTATTTCTTATGAGTGTTGTCACTTCAGCTAAATGTGGATCATTCCGTTTTTATTCGAAAGAAAAAAAGGTAAGAAAAAAAAAACATGCTACTATAATAAGAAAGAAAGTAAGAAATAGAGTAGGGGAAAGAGTGAGATAGTGGGTAAGCGTACGGAAGCGATAACGCTAATCTTATCAAAAGATGAAAGGTAGGAAAGAAAGAAAAAATTATCGTTCCATTCATTCTTTATTTCTATCTTGGTAAATACAGCTTTAAAATTGGTACTTTTTTTACACACCTTGTATTCTGAAAAAAAAATTAATGAATGGAACGTTATTTTTTTCAGAATACAAGGTGAGTCAAAAAGTAAGAAAAATGTAGATACTTTTTTACACACCTTGTATATATACATATATATATATTATATTATATATATATATATATATATGTGTGTGTGTGTGTGTGTGTGTGTTTCTTTAAGCGCTCTGTTTGAATCTAAGTGGTGCAGCCGTGCAGTAATACTGCCACAGCTACAGTATGGAAAGATTTTCGCTTTAAGGATCCGGGTTTGATTTTTATTTTTTTTATTTTTTTTTAATTCGACATAAGAAGACATAATAACACACAATAAAAGTATCTCTTTGGATATTTTTGTTTGAGTAGGACGAAGTAAGGCACAGACAAATTAAATCGATTTGAGGTGTTTCTTTGTGAAAACGAACACACATAAAATAGGACAGGAAACATTGTATATTACAAAAATAATCAAATATTTGGACAGAGAACGTTGTTTGAATGAAAGAAAAAAAATGAAAGAAAATTGCAGTAAAAGAGAGAAGAAAAAAACGAAACTTTTAAGAGAAAGAAAAGGAAGGGAAAGATAAAGCTTCTTTTTTTTACTTCTTTAAAGAAAGTAAGAAGAAAATACGGAAATAATTGATTCTAAACCTAATAAATAATAAAAGATGGCAAACAGGGCAATGTGTGAACTTCCGTTTGACACAAGAGACAAAAAGATGCGTATTCGAAACTAATGGATAAATTTTCACTATAAAAGCGAAAGTCATTTTTTTTAACTGCCGGGCGCCTCGAGCAACGCACCGCATTATTTGTAAGTGAGCAGAAATTATCTTTATTGTTGTTGTTGTTATTATTATTGTTGTTGTTGTTGCTCCTTTTGTGGTTGTTGCATTAAATTACTCAATATATTTTTCTGGCTTTGTTAATCAATAAAAATACCTCATTTTATTGTAGACAGACAGATTATTTATTCAGCCCGACTAGTCATCTCTTGAGTTGATTCCAAAACCATTTTTATCTACATTTTACAAACATTCATGCGACGATAAAAGCTCCAAAGCACTGAGATATTTAAAGTCGTCTCAAAGTGAGAGTGCGTTATTTTCTTCAATATGATTATAAAACCAAGGAAAATCTTCGGGGTGGCCTAAAGTCGGTATCAGCTAAAGAGCGAGAGAGTCTATCCACTTTTCACTAGCACTAGACCAAGGAGATTGTTTTTCTAGCGTCTGATGCGAAGTGCCACACCCATCATTAGCTCCTCACTTTACCTCACGGATCCCTGGGCACCGAGTGTGAATTCTTAGATGGGGTCCTAACACTTTCACATCAAACCCTAGCACCTATATGATTGTCCCAATCCTATTTCCCTTATGGCAAATCTCCGATCCTTTTTATCATATATGTGCTAGAATGCAGTGGCTGGGGAAATTAGTTTCTTAAACAGCATCTAATGGTAGAACACTGGTGAGTGTGGAGTGCCCTTTCATCGACTCCCGGTACCTATTAGGGTCCCATCTATGAGTTCAATAGGAAAAATGAGATTTAAAAAACTGTCTTTTAACAAATTTTGAGTTTGAATATAAACAATACTTGAATATTTGAATACTCATCAAGAATGAATAAAAAAAACACGTCTTTGGTATAAAATAATCCAACAAAGGTTGATATGCCCAAAAATCCATCCAACCAACCAACCAATATTCATTTTTAGATGTAACAATATACGATGATCAAATCTCATTGCTTTTACAAAGTTTATATTTTAAAAAAAGGTGGGAAAGCAGACCGTTTTACTATACAATTGGCTAAATTGTCCGTTTCCTTGACATTTGGATGTAATATTGTAAAAATCCAAAGCAAATTCGACCGAGTGTTACATTTAAAAGCGGAGGTAGATAATTTTCCATACCCGTTTGGAAATATGAATGACATTTAATTGATCCCAAATTCACCTTCCGGTAGAAAGCGCTCGATTGGACGTATGAGAATAAGTTAGTTTGGTTAGAGATTCGACCAGGCTTCCAAATAGTGCAGACGCGAGTCGGCTCTGGTGAGTGGGTCGGTCTCCCTGCGGTGGAATCAAATGGGTTGGGGAAATAAAAGACTTGATCAAGAAACCTCAAGTCTTGTTGTTAATTAGATTATTAAACAAGGAATGTCCAGCCTATAACGAAGAAAATCAACCCAGCCGAAAGCCCTGAAGAGAGGTCAGCCCAGTGAAGATGGCAACCGAAGTAGAAGCAGTAAGCAATGAGTTAGTAACCAGAAGTGTATCTAGTTAGACTAAGAACTATCATCTCTAATCTATAACTATCTGTCTCTCTCTTATATCATATACCTAAATCATGTTAGAGGTATATAACTGTGGATAGCCTGCGAATTATATAAGTGTAGCTAGATTTTTTAATTAAATTTTGTTGAAAATCCAAAATCATAGGGGTTAAGTGGAAAGTTACCGTAGTTATTATAGTTATGATTGGCAGGTAATGACCTTTACTTCACCCCTTCCCCGACTTCGGCCAAGAAACGTCGTGTGAAAAGAAATTAAGTTACTTAAGCAGATCTCGGCAGTTAATTAACGGGAGTAGACACTAGGATCGTCGCTCCCAAGATGCCGGCTTTTCATCATGCAGTTAGAAAACCTTTTGGGCTGTGTGTTTTTTTATTAAAGAATAAAAAAAAACAAGTTTTGCTTATTCATTACAAATAAGACATAAGCACAGACGACCGGCCCAACAGAGAAGATATCAGCCCAGAGGAAGATGGTAGCTGACGAAGTATAACAAGCAGAAAAGTAAGAACCCATCTCATATCATCTCATCTCAACTCTCTCCTAATTATATACCCGATATATAAGTAAAAGTAAAGTCGTCGGCGTGGCCTAATGACGGTATCAGCCAGACATCGAGGGGGTCTATGCTCTTTTCACTAGCGAAAGACCAAGGAGATTTTTTTTGCGTCTGAGGTGGGGCACCACACCTACCATCAGCTCCTCACTTCCCCGCACAGATCCCTGTGCTACTCATAAGCTGAGTTGGCGAGGGGCGGTATCGAACCAGGAACCTTGCGATTCCTAGTCAACTGCTCTACCGACTGAGCTAAACCGGCTACGGGCCCTAAATCGGAAAACTCTGTTAGAGCGCTTGTAAGTCAAGGTACCACTGTATTTCCTTCTTTAATTGACCGCATCAAAAAATTTTCAAATAGAATAAAATGACGAGCATGGTCTCAATAATATCCGCTATAATGGCAAACAGTTTTGGCTCAACGTGATCAACTCTCATTAGTTTACTGCTAGTTTGTATTTTAATTCCACAGGGAAGTAAGTATTTCACCTAAAGTTTATGAAAAACAATGGATTTTTTTCTTATTCGTGTTCTCGTGTGATGCATATTTGGATTTTTTTAAACATTTTAAAACTGTTTTGCTTATTTTTTTAGTTTTTGTTAAAGAAATAGTTTTTTTTTAATTTCTAAACAGGGAAAATGAATTCTAGTAAACAAACAAATTAAAAAAATAATTACTTTTTGACTTCTAGAGCAAAATCTTCTCAGCAAAAACATATGTAAATATGATACACACAAAAACCCAAACACACACATACACAAACACACGCGCATATATATATATATATATATATATATATATATATATATATATATATAAGTTTTAGTTTAATTTTAGTTTATATTTATTATCATTGGAACAATTTTACTCAACGTGATTAAAAAATTTATACACACAGTAAATTAAATTCCTCTCTTCTCTCTCTCTCTCTCTCTATATATTATATATTATATATATATATATATATATATATATACTGTGTGTACAAATTAAAAAATTGCATTCAAAAGTGGATTCTTCTCATGAAAAACATCTTTTTTATCGTTTTCTTACACCAAGTAGAGGACAAAACAAAATGAATCGAGTGAAACTATTTTTGTGGCCATTTTTAAGCTTCAAGTGAGAGCACTTTACAGTGGAGATACCTTGTGTTCCTTAGTGAGGAATCCTTCGTTGTGCCTTGGTGTTAGGTAGAATCCTTTGGTTGTTCCTTAGTGAAGAATCCTTTGGTTGTTCCTTAGTGAAGAATCCTTGTGTTAAGCAGAGGCTCATCCGTTCGTCTGTGTCTAATACGTGCAAATGAACGGCTTTCAAGATTTGCGGTTAAGTAGTTAACAAACCACGTATCCGGGCGTGTTGATTGGCTGGCTTTAATCCACGCTCACACGCAGAGTCTATAATTTTAAGTGGTGGACTTCAGCACATAGATATAAAAACTTCAACATCGAGAGATAGAGTTGGAGGGAGGAAAAGAAAAAGTAAGGAAGGATTGGGTGGAGGCGGATTTTACCAATCCCTTGAGGTGTAGTCGAGTTATTCTATATCTCAAACCGAGAGGGCAGATTTTATTTTTGGATTGCTACACGTAGTTTTCCTTCTGCTGAAGAGTTCGGTAATAGATAAAATCTAATTATCTCCGACGACAATCTTCTAAAGACAGTAGAACAATTCACGTGCCTAGGTAGTAATATCTCGTCCACAGAAAGAATTATTAACGCACGCATAGAGAAGGCATGGTCGGCTATAAACAGATTGTCCGTTATATGGAAATCAGATCTCACATACAGATTAAAGTGACAATTCTTCCAGGCCGTGGTGATATCAGTGCTACTATATGGCTGCACCACTTGGACATTGACGAGGCGCCTGGAAAGTAGACTGGATGGAAGCTGTACAAGAATGGTGCGTGCTATATTGAACAAATTGTGGAAATAGCACCCCACAAGAAAGCAGCTATACGGCCACCCGCCTCCTATCACACAAACCACCCAAGAAAGACTGACAAAACATGCTGGACACTGCAGGAGAAGTAAAATTGAACTCGTAAGCGACGTCTTCCTGTGGAAACCAGCATATGGCCATGCTAGTATGGTCGTCGTCCAAAACTGTGCAGATACGGGGTGCTGCGCGGAGGACCTGCCAGGACAATGAGTGACAGGGACGGTTGGCGAGATGTCATGGATATCCATGCCTCTGTTCTGCTGCTGCTACTGATGATGAGGATGATGATGACGAGGATGATGATGATGATCCCCGTTTTGATTGTATCTTTCACTAGAAATAGTAAAATCAAGAAAGTCAAGATACCACTGTATTTTTATTTACCGTCGGTGTATT
>CM042143.1:72325350-72377850 GCA_023376005.1 Doryteuthis pealeii
ATATATATATATATATATATATATATATATATATATATATATATACGAGGTGTGTCAAAAAAGTATCGAGATTTTTTTGTATTTTTTGACACTCCTTGAATTCTGAAAAAATAACCTTCCATTCATTATTTTTTTCCGAATACAAGTTATTTCAAAAAAGTACCAAGTTTAAAGCTGTATTTACCTGGATTGAAATGAAGCGTGAATGGAACTTTTTTTTCTTCGGACTACAATGTGTGTCAAAAAGTACAAAAAATGTCGATACTTTTTGACACACCTTGTATTTATGTGTATGTGTATGCACGCATTTGTGTTTGTGTGTGTGATTGTGTGTTTCACCCACATCAAATTTAAAAGGAATTGCTCACAAACCTAATATTTTTTTTTAAAGTCATTAGCCAGGTGCCTTCACCACAGAGACATATGCATATATAAAAAGATAATTTAATCAAAAGATGGTTTTCACTCAACATATAGATATAGCACTTCGCCATTACATATTTCCTTCCTTCTCTTGTGTCTTATCAAATACTTTTAAAACTTAAAATAAAACTATATATATATATATATATATTTATAAGGACCTACATGAGTGAGAAACTATCTAGTAGGTTTCACCCGAATGGTTCTTTAGGATAATCATGCTCTACTTAGCTTATTGAGCACTTTTTACCTATATAACTTAGAAACTCACTACATACGATACTGATGAATATTTCAGAAAGTCTTATCTTTTTTTTTAAAATTTTCCCCTGATGTTAGTTTGAATTTTTTTATCTTGAAAAACTAATTTATCTGTTTTTTTCTCACACCGGTAAAGTTGAAAGTTAAAAATAATATATATATATATATATATATATATATATATATATATATATATATATATATATATATATATATATATATATATTTACAAGCAAAAGATGAAAGATGTTCAGTCAGTGTATGTTGAACATCTTTCATATTTTGCTCATACAAATATTCAATGTCCTGAAGAAGGTTTTAATTTTTAAATAAACGAAATACTTATATATATATATATATATATATATATATATATATATATATATATATGCAAAAGATGAAAGATGTTCAGTCAGTGTATGTTGAACATCTTTCATATTTTGCTCATACAAATATTCAATGTCCTGAAGAAGGTTTTATTTTAAATAAACGAAATACTTATATATATATATATATATATATATATATATATATATATATATATATATATCCTAAACTTTATTTTATTTTCCTTCTTTTGTTTATTTTTTTCCTTTTTATTTTAAATGACTATTTAACATATTGATACTCACAATACTCAGTTTTGTAGTGAAATATATTATTTTCTGCAACTTGCATATGTGCTGCCTTAGTCACAGGGCATATATCATTGTTACCTCAGATGATATGATATGTTTAAACGTCCTTTCCAAGAAATTGATTACTGTCTAGTTATATGCTGCATGATGTGAGGTGAACATATCGAGTAACAGTAACATGGTCTTTCTTTTCAAAACTATATATAGTGCGTATTAAAGAGATTTTTCACATAAAAATTATATATAGTGTGTGTCTTCATATTTAAGAGATTTTTCACATAAAAATTTGAAAAACTATTTATTTAGTAGATATTTCGGCATTAATACACAAATTTTTCAAAAAATACAGGTTTTATTCAGTCGGCAAAGTACCTGTCGGGGAATCGCAAGATTTTGAGTTTTGTAATGGTCCTCGCCAACTCAGTGTTCGAGTTGCACATATTGTATAATACGATTCATGCGTTAAAGCAAGGATCTTACAGTAAGTGAGGGCTTCCACCTCAGCAAAAACCTTGCTTTAACGCAAGCAAAAGTTATGGATAAAATGATAGAAATCAATAACAATAATAAGACCACTCAGACCGCGATAAAGAAACGCTTCCTCCGCTAAAGTTCGGGTTTTTGTTCTCTAATTCTATGTTATACTAATCAGTGAGATATTCGTTTGGGATAACGTATTACCTCCCGACACACCAGACGGTTTGAGGGCAAACGTGTAGAGTGCAGTTTTACCACCTATGATTTATGGCTAAATGCCGGCCCCGGACTTCATCAAAGAAAACACAAAATTTGTGTAAAAAAAAGTATCGAGATTTATTGTACTATGTGACACACCTTGTATTCTGAAAAATTAACGTTCCATTCATTGTTCATTTTTATCTTGGTAAATACAGCTTCGATCTCGATACTTTTATGACACACCTTGTACATCACAGTACAATATTACTAATTTAATTCCTGAATTATTTTTACCAAATTTGACGCCCCTAATTAGTACCACTCCGAGTAAAAACCATACTAATATTGTCATGCTATGCCACTTGGTGAGGAGCAAACAAGATGACCATTTTGTCTAAATAATGAAGATGAGGCTTGATAATTTGCAAATTTTAAATTCATAAAGGGTTCGGTTCTTAGTTCCGTGAAGTCCCGATTACGACCTGAAGGCTCTCGAGTACGAGCAGAAGTGTCCCAAGTTCGAAAAGAAACACTTGAAAAAGGCCGGAGGGCAAATCGGCCGAAACGTGTGTATATAACAATAAAGATGAGACAACGCTCCTTAAAATCTAAATAACACAAATTACTAAGCCTCATCTCAAAATTAAAGATGAATAAATCTGATCTTTGTTACGAAACCGTAGTCGTATGAAGAATTATCAGTAAACAGACAGATTGCAAGATTATGTCAACGGTTACTTTTTACTCATCGCATTTTCACGGCAGTTATGTGATGATTACATACGCTAATCATACGCATATTTTCATATTACAAACTTTCAATCTTTCATCGCTGGTGGTTTAAGTTAAATACTAAATTTTTGATTAAATCAAACGCTAGAAAGTAAAACACAAACCCACCATATTATCAGAGATGTCCATATAATATTCACACTGACTTTCTTCCTCAATTCACGCACAATTTACTCGAATATATATGCATATTTATGTCTGTTTTTGTTTTTTTTTTTTGTTTTTTTTTCATTTCAAGAAAATCGAAGCTGAATTTATTCCACTTTTTAGCCGAGATTCTTGTATGATAATATTTCCCGTTTACTTTATTTTATTTAATTAAACAGTCAATTATTATTTAAATCTTAATTCATTTTTCCTATTCAATTCTACACCTCGGCACTTTATTCATTATTCGTTATGAACCGAACCTTTTGTTTCTGACGTCGTCCATCTTTTTATGCAAATTAAACAGACAACGACACTTGTTATTTTGTTCATTTTGCCTCGTCAACGAGAGAAAACTTCAACCATTTTTAATAATTTTCATTCCCACTGCGTTCCTTTCCATAATTCATTGATAAGTCACCTTATAGAATGTCTAAACATTCGTTTTTAACTTCGGCATTAAAAACACATCATGCTTTAAAAATTGAATCACTGACTTAATTCCGAAGCATCGTGAATAGCGGCTTTTCATCTGATTTCGTCTACTAATAATTCTAGAATAGAAATCGGTATAATCGTTTGGTCTTTTTTGTCTCTTCTCTTCTAGTCTTTATGAAGGAATAGAGTCGATTTCTTTTCAGAGAGAATACACTTGAATATAACCCAGTCAGTTGCCGCGTTTTACAAGGGAAACCGTGATTGTTTGATTCCAGAGAAGATCAACGGGGAGTCACTGCAGCTAAAGAATCTTAAGGGAAAAGTTATTCATATATTATGAATATATTTGAGAATGTGTGACAATACAGACTATGTCGACGAATACACTTTTATGAATTTGCTTACTGTCTTTAGACGTCTGAATGAATGCTTTTGATTTTGTTTTTTTTTGTATTATTTTCTTGATGCTTTTCAAAATTTGTTAGAAATTCTATGCAATATATTCTCTGATTTTCAAATGACAGTTTGTTTTTTTGTTTTTTGTTTTTGTTTTTATTTATTTATTTTTTATTTTTTATTTTTTTCGTTTTAATCTTTCATTCGATTTCCAATAAAATACTTTGGGGCTTATGAATAATTTTGATCAATCGACAAAACGATCACTCACGTACTAATTCAGAATACGTAAAGATAATAAAGAATTTCAAAGCGCATTTTGGACATCATTTTCCAAACTATCATGAGAGAAAATATATTCAAATTTCTTTCGAAATATCTTTTAACAGTTTTGTATGTTTTACCGTAAAACGTATTTGTTAATATTTGGAAAGTTTGTGAAAGTAACGGCGATAAATGAATGTACATAATTAAACATTTTTGAATAAATTCATTTAGTCAATGCCAGTTTTAACTACGTTGATGACAGAAGTAATTATATACAGTAAGCAACTGAAATGTGAAGACATTTTCCTTTTATAATCAATTATTCATTTTACTTTGAAAAGCAAAATTCCACACAGAATTGGCTTCTTCGACAAGAAATTAATAGGTTGTCAGTGCCAGAATCGTAAAAGAATTATAATTTAAAACATTACTTTTAAAACCCTTTTCTGATTGATTGATTTTAACGACGTGTCAACACGTCTCGGGTTAATTCATGCCAACAGGTTAGAAATTTGTGTCTAAGTTCATATTTATATTTTTGTATAGTTTTTACCTAAGAGTTTTGTTTTATTTGTTGTTGTTTTTGTTTGTTTTTTTGTATGGGTTCCTATCGAATACAAATAATTTGCACACAGATCTATCTGACCCACATGAGGGACCTTAACTGATCGATTTTAACGGCATGTCAACCCGTCTAGGGTTATTTTATGCCAAGAAGTTAGAAAACCGCATTCATATTTAAATCTTCGTGGAGTTGTTACCTAAGAGTGTGTTTGTTTGTTTGTCAATTGTTTTCGGTTTTGGGGGGCATGGTTATATTGAACACATATAATTTGCAATTAATAATAATAATAATAATAATAATAATAATAATAATAACGAAGAAGAAGAAGAAGAAGAAGAAGAAGAAGAAGAAGAAGAAGAAGAAGAAGAAGAAGAAGAAGAAGACTGGAATATAAAAGTGGCAGTGATACCAATCATAGTGAGAGGCTCTGGAACGAGTCTCAAAAACCTGCAGAAGAGACTCGAAGAATAGGAGATTAGAGGAAGACTTAAAACTATCAAAATCGCGTCACGGTTAAAATCAGAGTTTGTTTCAATTTGACCGATAAATGGAAACCTAACAGTCACTACCACACCCCTTAAGAGTTATGCTGAGAATAATGGCAATGAAGGGATACTTCACACTCCCCAAATCTCCAGAACTTGAGCCGCACCATTAGATGCAGTTTAGAACCATACACAGGAAACATTTTAGGAAATTCAATCAGCGTATTCCATGTTCTATCGTCAAGTTGTATACAAAAATTGCTTCTTCGATTAAAGCTTTCTCAGTAAGAAAGTGGTAAGAAAAATACATTAAAGACACTAGCAAATTTATGCACCCTCCGGGTGCAAGTTTTTAAGATTTAATATAATAAAATATCATGTTAAATTAAAAAGGCTAATAAAACTAAATAAGAATGCAGATAAACGATTTGGAACAGAGGGGGTATTATCGAAAAATAGAACAGCTTTGAAACTAACTCTTCCATCATTTTCCATTACTCCCGTCTTTCATTGGTAAATTTTCCTAATTTAACTCTTTACTTAAAATAGGAATTAAAGGATAATGTTACAGTTATTTCTTCTTCTTAATGAATTTCTTTTAAGATTTATCCCAGAGATTTTTGCTCATATTCAATAAGATAAAACCAAACAATTAGAAATCAATAATACTTAGCATATATTTATTAAAATCAATTTTTTAAAATCAATATGCAAATTAGCCTTCCCATTCACACTGTAAACCACTATTTTGTTGTATATATAAATACAATTGCGTATTATTAGTATGTAGATATGGTCAACAGTCTTAATAATGTAAAACAATTTTATTATTCATTGAGGTTTAAATAAAAATAAAATCATGGAGAATGTGATGTAAATAACTAAGGGAACTGTGAATTGAGTAGTAATATAGTTTCGGTTACAGACAGACAAACACACAATCTCCATTATAATAAGATAAGATATTGGGACAGTGCCCTCGGCGTAGTTGCTAGCGTGATGCATTACGAGATCCTGGTAATCGAGTTCGAACTTTATTTGCGCTATTACATTTAATTTTGACTTGAACCCTTGAGAAAGATATGAACCCTCTCATCCACCAGCTTTAGAGTAGATAGGACCACCTCTGTTCTTCTACAAGGATAGCTTTGGTATTAAATAACCGACAAAGTTTTATATGCAATTAAACAAAGAAAGCAAACCTTAAAACATGTTATATTTTTAATCTTTTTACCTAAAATCTACTGAGACAAAAGTTGGTAGAATAAGAACAAGATCAAGAAGAGCAGAAATTTTGGTTTGCTGATTGGTTTTTTGAGGGTTATTTTATGCCGAAGCTGCCTTTGTTTTATTTATTCTTGTTGGGTGACCAAAATCATTTTAAAACTCATTCTTAAAATAGTTTAAACGTTTTTAAAGCTCATTTCTTATCTAGTTAACCCATAGATTTTAACACCTGCTTTAGCTGAGAGTTTTTCTCAGGATTCTGATATCTCTTTTAAGTATTCCAGATGATTTTAATATTGATGGGTCCGGATGGTTGCAATTCTTCCTCTAATTTCCTTTTCTTCAAGTCCACTTTGCAAGTTCCCAGGGCTCATTCCGGAGGCTCCCACTACGATTGGTATCACTGCTACTTTCATGTTCTATTATTATTGTTCACTCCTTTTGAGTTTCACATCAGCGTTAGCTGATGGCCTTTCACCGGAGTCTGAGTGACAACAAGTCTCTCAGTTCTCCAGGACTCTTCTGAGTATTTAGACAGATTGCAGCAGTGCAGTATTCTGGATGGCCTCGATTCTCCCTCTGATTCCCAGAGTTTCCAATCTTTTTTCCAATCTTTTTGGGACCATTCCAACTTTGGCTTTCATATTCCATAACTTTTTCAGTTCTCTGGCAAGGTCCAGGTATTTGTCCATTTTTTCATTTTCCTTCAGCTTCAACCTGTGATCTGGTCTCCAGGACTCTTCTGAGTATTCTGGCAGATTGCAGCAGTGCAGTGTTCTGAATCGTTTCAACCCTTCCTCTGATTTCCAAACATTCCAGACCCTTTTCCTATCCTTTTGGGACTGTTCCAAGTGCACCAACTACAATTGGTATCACCTTCACTTTCATATTCCATAAATTTTTTAGTTCTCTGGCAAGGTCCAGGTATTTTTCCATTTTTTCATTTTCCTTCAGCTTCAACCTGTGATCTGCTGGAACTGCAAAATCCACCAGTTGACAACTTCTTTCTTTTTTGTTTATCAACACTAGATCAACAAGAAGAAGAAGAAGAAGAAGAAGAAGAAGAAGAAGAAGAAGAAGAAGAAGAAGAAGAATGAAACAATGAAACAAAGAAACAAAGAAAAAGAAGATAATAACAGCAGCAATAACAATAATTAGAAGAAGAGATAAAAAAAGGGAAATCTTTATCTTATTCCAAAAATTCTTTTAGGTTTGGTTTCTCTCTTTAATGGCACATCAACGTTCGTGGGTTATTTAATGCAACCGCTAACCTCACAGATGAACAGGAGTGGTACTATTTAACACATAGCTAAATGTTTTAGTCTGAAATAAATGTGATAGTGACTCCCAAAGCGTTTTTGTTCGTATCCGTATACGACGCCTGAGATTCTTAAGGTGACACAAAAACAAAAGCAGGAAAATTGCTGAATAGACTGAAGGGAATAACGTGCAAATATGTAAGAAACCAATACATTTTTATTGGCATGTTCAGCTCTTTTCTTCCCTTTCACAAATTTAGACAAGAATCAACCGTTAACAGCTGATCGTATCGCGTCAGCAAATTCCCATTCTCTTGGAACACGTTAGCATATGTTTCTTTTTTTCCCTTGCTTAATTATTAATGGTTTGCATTCGTAACAATAGAAAGGACACATTCACCTCTAGAGCCACGTCTTCCCAAATCGGTGGCATGCATCCGCGAGATTCTAACCTCATGGGAAAAGAAATATATCTCTATTATTTACTATCACGCTCTACAGCAATCTGTAAGCAGTCTTTATCTAGAAAATGATCAAGATAAATCTTGAGTTCTATTGTATAGTTCTTTTTTATTCAGAATTATGTGTATTATATACAGAGAAGAAAAAAGAGAGAAAAAAAAACTAATTAGAAAGAGATGTAAATGTGAACGAAAAATGACGAGGAAGGAGAATACAAAAGATAAAGTGAAAAGAATGCTTTTATAATTCCAATGGGAGAACCATTAAAATGATAAAAAGATTGACGTTAGTAAGGTCATTGTCAAACAGGTCTCCAGTGAACTGAAAACAATCATCTCTGACGGGGAATCAGCACATTTTCCCCTTAAAAGGCAAGAATTGCTCTCTTTTCATCTTCTTCATTAGACGCTGAAACTGAATCCCTTAAGGAAAGGTACGTATTTTTTATTCTTTCGTTTTTTGGCCAAACATTGCTTCTGATAATTATCTTGTTTGTTTCTTCTGGTTCACATTGAGAGGAATTACCGTAGTGTAGTGGGTAATGTGCTGGAGGCGAAATCGTAGTAAGCGGGTTCGAATTCAAGCCACGCTAAGACGTTCACGTTTGGACTAATGCCCTTGGAAAAAGTATAGACTGCCTCATCCACCCGCTATGAGTTGAATAGTATCACTACTGTTCTTCTACAAGGATGGCTTTGTGTTGTAAGGAAGTTATTTTCCCTACAATTTACACATACGAATACGAGTAGCTAGTCATATTGTCGGAGAACTGTGCCTTGACTCTATTATCTATATTCCTGTACAACAAGAAATAAAACTGTTCCGTATTTTCAATCTTGTTAATTGATAAATTCAGTCACAACACTTTGGAATTAAATAACTCATTAAGATTGATATGCCATTAAACAAAGAAACGAAATTAACCACCTGTATTACTTTCGCTACACTGTTCTATTTCTGTATCTATTACTGTTATCTTTTTTCTTTCTGTCTTTCTATTTCTCTTCTTTTTTCTGTCTCTTTTTCTTCTTTAATGTTTTCTCCTTTTTCTTTCTATTCTTATTTCTTTCTTTCTATTTTTCTTTTTCTTCTTCATCTTTGTTATGTTATTTTCTTCTTTTGTGTCTTTCTCTCCGTTTTCTTTCTTCTATTTTTCCTTTTCACCATTTTTCTTTACATCCTTTTCACTTCTTTGTTCATCACGTTTTTTCTTTCTCTTTTTTTCTTTTTCAATTTCTTCGTCTTCCGTTTCACCTTGTTCCCCTTCTCCTCGTACTAATACTCCTTCCCCATCTTGTTGTTTTTGTTGTTGTTGTTGTTGTTGTTGTTGTTCTTCTTCTTCTTCTTCTTCTTCTTCTTCTTCTTCTTCTTCTTCTTCTTCTTCTTTATTACTTTCTTCTTTCTTCTTTTTCCATTCTTTCTCTTTTTCCATTCTTCTTCTTTTTCACCTTCTTCTTTTTCACCTTCATCCTCTTCTTTTTCACCTTCATCCTCTTCTTCTTTTTCACCTTCATCTTCTTCTTTTTCACCTACATCCTCTTCTTTTTCAACATCTTTTTGACACTGTATTGTTTTATATTTCTACAAAAACAACGATCTCATGAAATATACAATCTGTTTGTTATTATACAAATATATGAAAGCTTATCAATGGATGTTGAAAACATCTTTTCTATTCTGTTTGTCTTTATCATCGAGACATTTAAAAAATATTAAAAATAATCTTTCAATTTTAACATTTTCCTATTCTAAATATGATCATCTCGTCTCAAACGCCCACATGATATAACTTGTATAATATCGTCTCATCTTATTAATTATGGGGATTGGGTCACTATTTCTCTATAACCAAAACTACGTCACTGCTTACGTCATATTTCCCAAATTCGTCGAATATAGAATAAAGAGCAATATTGTATGAATTAATTTGATTTTAACTGTGAGAAATTTGATCTTATTAGAAAGAAAACATATTTATTTGAAATTTGACAGGAAAACTATTTTATGTCTATTATTAAAAAAAAATTTTTTCAAAGGTCTGTTTACATTTGTTTTACGAAAGAACGTGGTCAAAATTGTTTTAGATTCTTTTGGACGTCGATAAAAGTAAGATAATTTTTTAAAATATTTTTTTACACTGAAATTAAAATATTCATTCAATTCTAATAATATTTTGTTAATTAATAATTAAAAATAATTACTTTTTAAACCCAGTTCTGTTAGAATCATTATGCAAATTAAATGTAGATCTTTTTTTAGCGATATATGATATATTTCGGAATTTTAAATGCATCAATAACATGGACAGTTTTGAGGCAAATCTAACTCAGCTAGACTTTAATAGATACATCGTTAATAATAAAAAAGATGCTAATTAAGATTAAATCATGACTATTTCATAATCGTTGAGAATATAAATTAAATAACTAAGGAAATCACATGACATAGTTTTGGTAACAGACAAACCGTTACACATTCTCCCTTGCAATAAGATATTCACACATACCGTGCCGTCAAATCTGCCGTTTTATCAATACTCGGATCTATGCCTGTTTATAAATAAACACCATTTTACTCAAGTATACAATATATAAAAGACATAAATTTAACAATCCTATATATATACGGATACAATTATTTTTCTCCCTCTATGGAGACAAGAGTTTATGTATATCCGTTCTTTAATATGAAAATCGGTTGATAGATTGATGTATTCTTTGTTGCAACTCGGTGAATTCGAAAAGAAACATACATAGTGAGGAACAGGTAAGGCAGAAAAAGGGAGAGCAAACGATATACAATAAAGGAAAGGTATTCTATGCTTGTGTTTCTTTATTATATATCCCGTCTTTGTTGTGTATCTGTATTTTCCTTTCTTTATCTACGTCCTGCGTGTCATTGTTTACTTTAGCAATTTAGTCGATCGCTGGTTTCCCTCTATTCCATGAATAGAAAATTCCTTGTTTTATCCGGCCTCTTCTTCTCAAACAGCCATTGGAACATGACATTTTGATATTCTCTCTTGATTCTTTTTAAAACTATTCTCGGTTCGTGGCATTTCGTTTTTCTCATTCCTAGTCTTTGTTTGTTGTTTTTTTTTATCTATTTTTCCTGTGTATCTCTTCTGGTCGTCGCTCGCCCGCCCTTTTTCTCTTAATGCATTATTTTGGAAGTTCGCTAACGTGAAAGATGGCCGCATATATTTTCAGCAGAGATATTATGAAAACGCGAGAATAATCCGTGGAAAGCATCTATCATCATGGAAAACGTTGTTATTGAAGGACATCAAACGTAATATTTTCTCTACCTCAGATACCGACAGTCAAGAGATGTGATTATCCTTTTATATCATATCATGTCCCTCTCTTTTTCTTTCTCTCTCTCTCCTCTCTCTCTCCCTCTCTCTCTCTCTCTCAGTATCTATCTATCTATATATCTATCTGTATATATATATATATATATGTGTGTGTGTGTGTGGGCGTGTGTGTGTGTGTGTGTGTGTAGATGGGTGTCTTTGTCTGTGTAGGTGTGCGTCTGTGGGTGTGTGATTATGCCACATTCTCTTTCATAGTCAATGCATTCATCCATCCGCACGCATTTCTACACATACTTAGATAAGGATCAATCTATTTCAAGATTTATATATATATGTATATATATATATATATATATGTGTGTGTGTGTGTGTGCGCGTGTGGGGGGTATGTTTAAGTGTGTGTGCACGTGCGTGTGTAAGCACTAACACCTACAAATATATTAAAATTTTTACCTTGTACAAATAAAGATTTACTCATGAAAATCTTTCCCCAGCATACATATACACATATATATATATATATTCACTTATACACCTTTATATATATATATTTATCTATATCTATTACTATATATATATATATATATATGTGTGTGTGTGTGTGTGTGTGTGTGTGTGTGTGTGTCTGTATACATATACATATATATAGACGCACACAGATACATACAACACTCACACATACATATATGTACACACACACATACACACACACACACCACACACACACACAATATATATATATATTATATATATATATATATATCAACTTACCTATTTGTATAAATGTCTTAATCAAGTTATTCTCGGAACAATATCCAAGTTTCTCTTGCGTGCATTGCTTTTCGTAAAGCTAATATATTTGAATGCAACAACTACTAATACTAATACTACTAATACACATGCACAAACGCGCCCACCCAACGCACACACACACACACACACACACACACACACATATATATATATATATATATATATATATATATATATATATATATATATATATATACTCATTCTATATTTGCCCAGAAATATTTCTTTGGTGTATGTCTCGTTGAAAATGACTGACAAGTTGCGCTTCGTGAGTTTTCTTTGTGGCTATTTTTGTGTAATCTTTTCGGGAAGGAGCATATAAATCAGATGTCCGAATGATAGTTCATTCTTAGAGCGTTCATCTAATTCATTAGCTTTTTTTAAATGCACTAGTTGGAATTTTCTTATCAATGTGCCGTGAAAAGGAATTCATATTGACATGTGAGAAGTGTCTTTTATTACTAATTATAAAGGAATTTCAATGACCAAGCGCCACTGTTACATAATGAATGGGTTAACCTATTCATTTTATAATGTAGTGTAGAATATTTAAATTCAACGTTTAATTCTGGATATAAATCGTGTAAAGTTACAATAGATTCAAATAGGTGCGACAAGCAGCTTTTGACCCTTGATTGACATGTAGTGTGATATTCTGATTGGTTTAGAATGTCAAGTGACTGAACTCGTAGTGAGAGGGAAGATAGTGAGTTGAAGTAAGTGCTCTTCGGAGCTGGATGAGGAAAATGGCGTCTCTGCTGAGTTCTCATCCGCGCGCAAAAGAATTTGATCCTCGGGAAATAAATACATCAAACAACAAATGTGTCCATTAATTATTATTATTATTATTATTATTATTATTATTATTATTATTATTATTATTATTATTATTATTATCACCATAAGGTTTTCACACCTGTCGTAGCTGGTGTTTTACAAGATGCTGAGTGACAGCAAGTTACCTTATGTCTCCAGGACTCTTCTGAGTATTCTAGCCGACCCCAATAGTGCTGTAGTTTGGATGTCTCTATTCTTCCTCTGATTTCCAATTCTCCCAAATTCTTTTCTAGAGATTTGCGGACCGTTCCAAAGGTACCAATTACAATTGGTACGACCATCACCTTCATGTTCCAAACTTTCCTCAATTCTATAGCAAGTTCTAAGTATTTGTCTATCTGTTTTTTGTTTTTTTTTTTGTTTTTTGGGTTTTTTTAATTTATATATCATGAGTATTTTCGATGACAATTTTATTTATCGGAGATTTAGTATTATATATATTTTAGTATTATATATATATATATAAAATCTGAGGGAGCAGATGTTAGTATCTTCGCTCCCAAGATGCCGGCTTCTCACCGCGGTAGAAAATCCTTTTGGGCTTTTTTTGTAATAAAGAATAGACGTAAAAAACAACATTTTGTCTTATTTATTACAAACACGATATAAGCAAAGACGAACCAACAACCCAGAAGAAGATGGTGAGCGATGAAGTGAGAACAAGTATGAAAGTAAGAAATCATCCCATCATCCCTACTCTGATTCTCTCACCCCATTATATACGCGATATGCGAAGGGGTATATAACAACCTTTACTAGTAATGTATTGTTGAAGCACCCTTGGCGATTTGAGTCATAGAACTTGAATTCTTAATGTTATTTTATGCCAATAGCAGTCCATGCCTTTCCTAATGGGATTATGGCATCGCTTTCTGTATATGAGATACTGTTACATAATTCATGAGCAGTTATAGATTATAAGCGTTCCTATAGTTAGAATTTTGAATTAGGATCCGTTAACTTGAAAATGACGGGGTCCGTGGAAAGTTACTGGGGCCGATGAGTGACAATGGTGTCATTCCAACTGACCTCGCGGTAGACGGTTTTAGACGTGGGAATTAGTTTTAGATCAGATGCGACCTGATTTCGAAGGAGTACTGACGCGATTGTCGGCTCTGATGGGTCGGTCTTCCCGCGGCGGAATTAATTGGGCATAGTTGAAAATAAAAGCTTGATCAATAAACAACCGAGTCTGTTGTGTTAATTAAATGTTAAAAACAATGACCAGCCCAGCACAAAGAAGAATTAACGAAAAAGAACCAAGCCTTAACAGCAGAAACCTACGAGACGAAAAAAACATGGCAGCCGATGTAGAACCAACAAGAAAAAGTGTAACAAGTAAGAAAGAGCATCATATCATCTATCTCTCTGTCTCTTGCTGTCTGTCTGTCTGCCTGTCTCTTGCTGTCTGTCTGTCTGTCTGTCTGTCTGTCTGTCTCTCTCTCTCTCTCTCTCTCTCTCTCTCTCTCTCTCTCTCTTCTATTATATACCCGATTATGTTAGAAGGGTATATAACAATATGATTAACACATTTTTGCAATATAATGTATTAGTATACTTAAACACCTTACATGGAGCTTTGGATAATTTAGAACTAATATTAAGAATTTAATCAAAGGTCATTTTTCGAATAACAGATTAAGCTCACATGTTCCAAATGATGATACGATACGGTGTTGATGCGAGGATGATGCAAGTTGATACAGGATACAAACTCTGAGGGTACATCGTTGGTAAGTGATGAATAATCATCTTATGATGGAAAGAAATTAGGTGCAGTTGGTAGACATAGAGAAAGATGGCTACAGGGCGAACTGGGTCCTTTCCCTCGCTCAGTCCCCTAGAGTTAGGGTCTGCTTGATTTATGCAGAAATGGTAAGCGACAGACAGACCATCCAAAACATGTTCTTTCTTTCTTTCTTTCCCTGGTTTATTTGTCTTTTTTTCTGTTTCTTCCTTTGTTTCTTCTTTCTTTTGCTTACTTCACTCCCTTCTTTCTTTCTTTCTTATTTACTTTCTTTTGCTTAACTGTCTCTCTTTTTCTTTCTTTCTTGTTTCTTTCTCTCTTTTGTCTACTTGTCTCCCTTCTTTCTTTTGTCTACTTTTTTTTCTTTCTCTCTTTTGCCTACTTATCTCCATGATTTCTTTCGTCTACTTGTTTTCTTTCTTTCTTACTTTCTTACTTTCTTTTGCCTACTTGTCGCCTTTCTTTCTTTTGCTTACTTGTCACATTTCATTCTTCTTTTCTTTCGTTTGTTTACTTGTGTTCCTTCTTTCTTCTTTCTTTCTTTCTTTCTTTCGTTTATTTGTCTGCCTCCTTTAATTTTCTATCTTTATTTCTATTTATAAATATTATTTATATCTTATTTTTATTTATTTCAGTTTATCATTCTCTTGCATACTTGTCTCTCTCCTTTCTTTCTTACTGTTGTTTACTTCTACCCCCCCTTTCTTTCTTCTTTCTTTCATACTTTCTTTGTCTTGCTTACTTGTCTTTCATTATTTCTCTTTTTCACTTGCTTCCATTCTTTCTTTCTTTCATTTGCTTACTCGTATCTCTGCTTTCTTTCTTTATGTCTTTCTGTCTTTCAATCTTTCTTTGTCTTGCTTACTTATCTTTTTTTCTTTTGCCTCTCTTCTTTCTTTCTTTCTTTCTTTCTTTCTTTCTTTCTGTAACAGTCATCGATAAAGACGGCCATACAATTCTATTCTCGCCTTCGTTTGTTTACTTTTCCTTTATGAACCTAAAATGTGGCTTCTACTGTTTTGACCAGAAACCGGTGACTTAAAAAGAAAAGCACAACGTGGGGGATGTTGGTTAGCCGGCGAGACTAGACAGATTATGGTTCGGTTCGACAACAATTCATATATTTCTAATGTTTTGTTCCTTAAATCATTTATTTTTTATTTTTACTAATCAAAATAATGAACAAATATATTTTCGAAGTGCTTTTATTTTCATCTCATAGATTGACACAATGTTTGTGGTTGCGTCAAAAGGTAACCGAGCAGAAATAATTCTGGAAACCAACCACAGCCAACGTATTATTTATTGGCTTTTTTCCTTTTTCTATGCGTTCTTTTTTTTCTTTTTTTCTTTTTTTTGATTGTTTGGCCTAGCTTTATCGCCGTAGAGACAGACACTAATGAGGTGGAACTCACAACACAAGCGTATCTCCATTGCATTTATCAAAAAACTAGAATAATATTTGCCTACTTCTCAACATCTGATCACTTAGAGCAAGGATACTCAACCTTTTTTAACTCACGCTCCACTGAACAGAGTAGTAAAACTGCTAAAGTAAAGCATCAAGCTGCTAAGGAGATATTTTATCACTAAAAAAATAAATAAAAGACAATAATAATTCAGTTCAATAATCCAATCCCTAGATTTTAATCAATATGCTATTATGAAAAATTGATTTTGTTTCTCTTACGGCATACCAACTACTTCTGAGATATTTAGTACCAGAATTTTTAAATCATATAAATAAACGATTTCAAGTAACGAATGATAATAATAATTTGAAAGCAATTATAATGTCATAATTTGTTTGTTGGTTGGATTTTACGGCATGTCAACCCTTGTTGGGTTATTTTATTTATTCTTGTTGGGTTTTCAACATTATCTTTTTAAAACACATTTTAAAACTAATTTGTTTCTATTCAGCCCTATTTACCATTACAGGTAGTTTAACATCATACCCTGGACATTAAGACTCTCAGCCACTGCCTTCTAGCACATATAAGATAAAAAGGATTGGGGATTTGCCATATGGGCAATAGAGTTGGGACATTCATATAGGTGCTAATGCGTGACAGGAACAGCCGATTGATCAGAGGGGGTCTCTCCGACCGCCCGTCTAGTCTAAATAAGGGCTAAAGTGGAGTGTTGCAAGTCATGGACTGCTTAGCTACCCGGATTCACAGGTCGCCAGACACAGCCAACAGGTGGTCCCATTGGGGGTATCCCTTTGCAGATGTGTAATAGGTGTATTCTACTGCTCCAGCCGACAGGGCGGAATTATAATTTTATGTCCTTATCATTATGTCCCGCTGTCAGCTCGGATACCCATGATTCTTTCTCGCTCACTGTTCCTATCAATCATCGCTCCTAAAAGGTCTTCTGCGCAGCATCCACAATCCGATCAGACCTGAGTGGTTTAGATTTGACCTACACTTGTGTGTCCATATGTAGGTGTCTTTAGCAGAACGACACTTATGATTTCGCCAATGTCCAGCATGTCTTGATCGTGTCACCATGGTGTTTTTGTAATAGGAGGCAGTCATTTTGTTGTGTGGTGCTGTTTCCAAGATTGGTTCAAGACAGCACGCAGCACCCTTGTGTAGCTCCCAACAAGCTTTTTTCTCCAAGTACTTCATGTAACTATTCTTAATACAATAATTTGTACTGTGATACTTTCAAGCAACTATCTTATTATAATGGAGATTGTGTGTTTTTCTGTCTGTAACCGAAACTATATTACTACTCAAGTCACAATTCCCTTCGTTATTTACATCACATTCTCCATGATTTTATTTATATTTAAACCTCAATTATTAATAAAATTGCTTCACTTTTTTATTAGTGTTGTCCATATCTACATACAAATAACATTCAGTTATATTTATATTTACAAAAAATAGCGGTTTACAGTGTGAATGGGAAGGCTAATTTGCATATTGATATTAAGAATGTGATTTTATTAAATATGTGCTTAGTATTATTGATTTCTAACTGTTTGGTTTTATTTTAATGAATATAAGCAAAAATCTCTTCAATGAATCTTAAATGAAATCCATTAACAAGAAAAAATAAGTGTAATTTTATTCTTTATTTCCTAATTTAACTAAATAGTTAAATAAGTAAAATTCAGCAATGAAAGATGGGAGTGATGGAAGAGTAAGTTTCATGTCTATTTTTCTATTATACCCCCACTCTGTTACATATCTTTTTATCTGCCTTCTTATTCGACTTTCTAATTTAATACGATATTTCATTACATTAAAACGTAAATACTTGCACCCGGAGGGTGCATATATTTGCTAGTTCTTATAATTAATGATTTGTTTGCACACAATTATATGTTTTCACATATTCTTATACAATGCAAATAATTTGCTTGCAGTTTTATGGTTTCAAGTTGTTGTGACAGAGTTATCAAATAAGATAGAGTATTTCGGGCAGTTCTTTAATAAGATTAGTTAAAATCTTTGTCGCAAGACTAGCTACTACTCGACAACTCGACCAGTACCTTGTGTAGTCGGTATCATTTATATATTTCGTTGAACGAGTCCGATTTTCTTGCAGTGGAAATATCTTCCCTTACAACACAAACATGAATATGTAATAATTATACTTTTCCTAGATTTATTTGGTTTCAAGTATTCCTAAATAATTCTAATAATTTGTACACATTTATGTGGTTTCATACATTCTTATCTAATTTTTATTCATGTATTATTGTATGGGGTTAAGTATTTATTCATATTTAAAATTGATAATTTATTTATACCTTGGCAATGGTAACCTAAAAACGCTGGCTATATCTCCTACAGAGGCAGAAAGAAGAATCCACCTACCACAGAAAGTGGTAGGCTGCGCACGGCACTAAACTGCATCTTATCGGTAAGGCTCTAGTTCTGATGATCTGAAGAGTGTGGAATACCTTTTCATTGGAATCACTCCCAGGTCCACTCTATGTTAGTACCTGTTAGGTTCCCATCTATGGGTCAAATAGATCTGCTTAAAAATTATTTATATTCGATAGTACTTCACAAAAAGGTCAATATAAACTACAAAGAATATGATTCCCTAATTTCTAGGTATAAAATAACACAAGACGGGTTGTCATGCCATTATAGTTCATAAATCAATCAATACTTTGTTTACAAGGTTTCAAGTATTCGCATGTAATACAAATAATTTGTACCAGTTATATGGTTTCAAATAGCTATTTCTATTTGTTGTACCGGCCGTTCCTACAGTGGAGAATATACACCGGTTCTCACTATAAATAGTGAGACACCGAGTGAAAAGGTTGTACTGTTACCGTTTAGCGGCAAGCTAGCCGTTCTTGTACCTTATTGTAAATACACTTGTCTCATTTTACCCTATCTCGACTTGACTTCTTTTTTACTGTTGAATTAATATCACAACTATTTGATAAAAGCTTACGATCAAGTCACGTGGAAAGCACCGGTTCCCACTAGATCACCGAAGTTAAGCAGGGATGACTCAGTTTGATACTAAGATGGTTGACCATTTAAGCAACTGCGGGTACTGTAAGTAAAGTAATGTCAACATGACTTGATCCGGTATTAAATAACTCGAAGAGCGTTGATATGCATAAAACAAACAACTAACCTATTTGATAATATTAATAATCATTTGTTGGTACATAGTTATATGGCTTCAAGTAAACTTAAAACTGATAATTTGCACAACTATCTGGCTTCAAGTATTTTTAATATTGATCCTTTGTAATTATTATAGCTTCAGGTTACTATTCTTAATACAAATAATTTGCATACAGTTATATTGTTTCAAGTATTTCTGTCAAACGCAAATACTTTGCGCACAGTTACATGGTTTCGAAAAGTTGTAAATGATGTTAAATGCTTTTGGTCTTCGTCTCTCATTGGCCATTTTTTACCAGAAGTGCATGCAGATATTGGGAAAGTTCATAAATCGAAGTGAAGGTTTTGCGTACCTCTTATATCTATAGATAGTACATGTATAACACCAATTTCAAAAGGAAAATATTTTATTACAATTGATCGATCTACTTCTACGATACCGTACATACCGACGTCGCCTTCCCTTTTGTCTAAACGGTGTAAGCATTCACTTTATTTTCTGATGTCTATGGCATCCTCTTTTAATTGAAAATATCAAAATGACTAGCACATTTTTGCGATTACCGACCCAAAATAACCATTTTCCTTCGTTAAAATAACCTTGCATCGGATGCATTGAAGGGAGGTAAATCAGATCAATTTTTAAAAATATCTTTTTAATTTTTCATGTATATTAGTGAGTTCACCTACCTAGATAGTAATATCTTTTCTACAGAAGGCGATGTCAACATATGCTTAAGGAAGTGATGGACTGCTATAGACAAATTATCAATCACCGGGAAGTCTGATCTCTCTGATAAGGTAAGTCGAACATTCTTCCAAGCTGTGACCGTTTCAGTGCTACTATATGGCTCCACCACTTGGAAATTAACGAAACCCTTAGAGAAAAAAGCTATATGGGAACTGTCCAAGGATGCTGCGTTCTGTGTTGAACAAATCCTGGAAGAAGCAGCCCAGAAAAGGGTAACTGTAGAGCACTTGCCTGCTATCACACAAACCATCCAATGAAGACAAACAAGACATGATGGATACGGTTGGTAAATCAAGTACGAGCTCATAAGTGACGTTTGGGAGGTCTGGCAAAAATCTACATCGATCAGCTCTATGCGGATACTGGATGCTGTGCAGAAGACATTCTAGGATCGGTGGTCGATAGGGACGGGTGGGGAGGCAGGGTTTTAGAGATACAGGCTGCCGGCACGACATGATGATGTTGTATAAAATGTAATAACTTCCCTACATTTTTATTAATACTAGCGAGAGAAATTACGTACGTGGTAGCTCAAAGCTATAACGAACATGCCTGGCTTGCAAAATGAGATCGGCGGGTGTAGCGGCCTCCTACAGAGATTGAACTTTCATCCTCCTGATCGTGAGTCGTGGCTCGAAGTCAGACTACCTTGTTGGCGCGTATGCAAGTTTCATACACTAAGATGGCGGCGCTGGGCGCGACTGACCCAGATGTGGGATCCTGGTCAGGGCGGTTAATCATTATTTAAGGCCTGCCTTCCCACACTGAGACAGTTGCGTTCTGATCTTGGTGACGAAAACACTGACGTGCGACGAAGAAGAGGCGAGTGACCTTTGGCGGGGGACTGTTGGAAAAATTGTTGCAGTCGGCAAGGACTTGGTCAGGGGACTTTGGCAATAGAGAGAACGTCTTTTTCGGTGGAGAGATCCCGCTTTCCGACACGACGGAATTCTGTTCACTCATTATAAATTATCATTATTAATATCATTAATATTACATTCATAAAAAGCATTGTAATGAGAGATCTTTGTTCCAAAGCTTATTCCACATACGTATCTATTGTAATTTAGTAGCTGCTACCCAACACCAACGATCCTGGTACACGGCTACGTCAGCGACAGTAAAAAGTCATTCAAGTGAACTCTCATAGTAGATGCAATATGCTGTTAGACACAAGGCTCGGGGATTTTTGAAAAGTATCAGTTAATTAGTCACTGATAGAGCATCAAGTTAAATTTGGGTTACAGTATATGGGAAAACAGCAAAATTGTCACTGTAGCGATTGTCTGCCCCTGTTTGGGCTGGAAGAGTTATCTTCCCTTGTTTTGCAGGTTTGACCGCTAGGCGCCCCTGACTATTTAATCAGGGAAGCGCCAAGTTTGAACTTTTTTGTCTCTGGGACTGAACCAACACAGATGGATTAGACGTTCGCGTCTACACCCTATCATGTGGGTGACGTTCGCCACCTATCCTATCTTTAGTAAGTAACATTACTTTATGGACCCTCCATATCTTCCTTATACACCATAACGTCTTTATAGTACATTTAGGTACCTTCTGTAAACTTCCATATTGTACTTCTATTCATGTATGTGTTGCTTATGTATCTTGTCTCATGTATATATCTACCAACCCCTCCGCACGAGCAGGATATGACACAAGGTAAATTTCTTAAGCGGAGTTTAACAGGTTTGAATTCAGAGTTTTTCTTCTCCTAGACCGGTTGCCTAACCAAGGCTAAGAGCCCAGTCTGCCCTGCTATTTACCTATAGCTGGAGGGAGAGTAGGATTCATACCTTTCCCAAGGGTATTAGCGCTAAGTGAAATGCAATTACCACGTCCAGGATTTGAATTCGGGGCGACGAGTCCATTTCCCATGACTTTAACCATTACACCACGTACTTCCTACTATCTTGTCTCATATATGTATTCCGGTTATATGTAGTTTCTCCACGAGCTCATTAAATTCCGTTGTTATATTTCACACCCTTGTCGGAATATTGTTTGTAATTAATAAGTACCACGTTGGGGGGGGGGGTCTCTAAGCCAACTAACGAACAATAACTAAGTGTAATACCTTTTAAATCTTACATCGCCATAACGGTTGAAAACAACTTACAGATATCATTTACGGAGAGTCCCCTGTAGTTTGGTGGTTAACGTTCACTTTTATTTTGCTAGTTTAGTGGGTTTAATTCTCACTAGATACGTCGGTGTATTGTTGATCCATACCGAGCAAGCTATGGTTAGCAAATAACGGAGAAAAATAAATCGATTCATGGCCATAAAAACACCTTTAAACGATTGCTATTTTTATTAACACATTGAATAAACACTTTAGCACAGGCGAAAGACGAAACACAAACTGATCATACAGATTTGTTTTTCTGTTTTTGTTGTTTTTTATTGTTCGATATTTATTGTACATAGTTTCTAATAAAACCCTAAACGGCCTAAAAGAGAGGAAGAGAGGGAGAGAGTGAGAGAGAGACAGGGAAAGAGAGAGACAGAGACAGAGAGAGAGAAAAGGAAACAGAGACAGAGAGTCTGTCTGTGTGAGAGAGAGAGAGGGAGAGAGAAATAGGGGGGAGAAACAGAGAACCAGAGGTATGGAAATAGATATACATAGAGAGAGAGAGAGAGAGAGAGAGAGAGAGAGAGACGAAGAGAGAAAGAATAGAGTGTGAACGAGATAAAACAGAAACAGTGGAAAAGAGACAGAGAAACACACAGAGAGAATGAGAGAAAAAAAAGAGTGAGCGAGCGAGAGAGAGACAGAGACAGAGACAGAGAGAGAGAGAGAGAGAGAGAGACAGTGAAAGAAAGAAACAGAGAGATAGAGACACAGTGAAAAAGTAAAAGAGAGGGAAATAGAGAGAAACAGTGAGAGAGAGAGAGAGAGGGAGAGAGAAATACAGAGGGAAACATATATATAGAGAGAAACAAAGAGAGAAACATAGAGAGATAGAGAAATAAAGAAAGACCGAGAGAGAGAGAGAGAGAGAGAGATGGGGAGGTAATGTTAATATTAGCTTAGAGGTGCAAAATTTCATCTGTTATGTGCACTCCGTTAAGTGTGGTCCGAAACGAAATTGATGAGGTTGCGAACATTCTGGTAATTGTGTTCTGCCAATAGAATTCCATCAGGCTTTTTAGCTTCCTCCATTTTTATTTTATTCTATTTTATTTTGCTATCTCCTCTTTTATTTAATCTGATAGTTGCAATTTCGTATTCTTCCCTTTATACATCTTTTTGTTTTTCAAGATCTAGGAAAATATATTCCAGTGCACCATCTTTTACTCGCTACTCTCGACGTCACCTTACTGAATATTTGATTCCTCTTATATTTATCACCTTCTTCGCGTAGTTTTCTGCATTTCGTCTTTGCTTGTAAATTCCCCTCAAAAGAAATACAGAGGAAGCAATAAAAATAAATAACGACAAACGATACAAGTTCCAAGGAAATAAAGCATTGTAAAAGGAAGAGTTGAATGCCTCCTTTTGGAATCAGATCACGGTATCAACTAAAAAAAAAACCATGGCAGAACGATTAGAATAAACAAAGAAAAATAGTTGATTATAAACTTGAAAGTTTTTGATAAAATAGGAAAAAAGGGAAGCAATTTCCGATAGTTGAATTTAACTAAATTATCAAAAGATTTTAATTTTAAAAAATCAGAAAAATTAAAACAATATTTCCCGCGTTTTATCTCTTTATATCGGTTTAGTTCAATCGGTAGGGCGTCCGACTATGAACCACAAGGTTCCTGATTTGATACCGGTCCTCACTAACTCGGCGTATGAGTAGTACAGAGAATTGAATATTTAAACAGATTTATTCAAAATGATTGAGTCATTACTCTCATAAACAAAAACTCTTAATACTCGTAATGGAATGAAAACAATCTACCCCAATAGATTACAAGAAACACTTGAAGGCCAGAGGAAACATCGACTGAAACATTGTGTATATTTTTTTCACAATCCCCTAGTTCAGTGGGTAGAGTGTCCGCCTAGGAACCACAAGTTTCCTGGTTCGATACCGGCCCTTGCCAACTCAACGTATGAGTAGCAGATATCCTCGCGGTAAAATAAGGAGCTAATTGTAGGTGTGGTGCTCCATCTCAGACGCAAAAATAGTCTCCTTGTTCTAGCGCTAGTGAAAAGGAGATAGCCCCCCTCGCTGGCTAATACCGACTTTATGCCTCTCCGACGACTTTACTTACTTGATTCTTAACTCTCTAATCTGCAGGAAAGCGAATTCTGATATTTGATAAATTCGTTTTTTTTTTGGGGGGGGGTTGTTTTTTTTTAAAATGCTACAATATTTTGTTTAAATAAAAGTTACCATGCATATCATATGCATTTATTGGCTCTATTAGATAGTTTTGTATCCTTAAAAGGGATACAATCAGACAAGGTTGTAGTCGAGTGGAAGGACCAGTCAACACGTTCGTAGATTTAAGATAGATTTTATTAGAGAGAGACAATAAGACAGACAAGAAATAGTGAGGCATGCTACTAATCCTCGAAGCCAGCCCAGTATAATGCCGTGCTGACTATATATATATATATATATATATATATATATATATATATAGGTGTGTCCTGTATGTTACGTTAAACTGCATCTGATGTTGAGGCTCCAGTTCTGGAGACCAGAAGAGTATGGAGTTCGCCTTCATTGCATATTACTCCAAGGTCCCCTCTGACACGGAGTGCCAGTACCTGTTAGGATCCCATCTGTAGAACTGTTTAAAAATTAATCGTATTCGAAAGGATCGTGTGTAAACAAAAAAATATCTTAAGAAACTACACACAAATGTGAATATGAACGTGTAGGGTCTTGTTACCCCTACATATAGTTTTAACATCCATTACTTCATGTTTTAAAAATATGATATATACCATTAATTATAATATATAATAGAAAATATCATTTTCGATTTTATTTCAAGCGGCTTATTTCATGTAATTATAACTGATTAGGGCCAGTTTAGCTTTCTTGGAAGAGCGTCCGGATTCGATACTGGCCCTCACTAACAGTGTATGAGGAGCCCAGCTTTGATCTGTGTGGTAAAGCGGGCAGCTGATGGTTGGTATGGCGCTCTACCACAGTTGAAAGACGACATAAACGATTTTTCTGGTCGAAAGCTAGTGAAAAGGGGATAGACTCCCTCGTTGTCCGGCTGATACCGACAAACTAACAACGGTTGCAAGGACAGAAAGAAGCGAAATAGACCTAATTAAAAGTATGGGTTCTTACCTTCCAGCAGCTTCGGGTAGGTTGAGGGAGTATTGAGAAGCACTTACCTTGTATTTTGTCATATTTATTACAGGGCAGGTGTTTCTCAGTCGGTAGAGTGTTCGGCTGGGGACCTCAACGTTCCTGGTTCGACACCGGTCCTCGCCAACTCAGCGTATAAATAGCACAGGGATCTGTGCGATAAAGCTGGGAACTGATGGTAGATGTGATGCTCCGTCTGCGACGCTGTAAAACAATCTCCTTGGTCTAGCATTAGTGTAAAGGGAATAGACTCCCTTGCTGTCTGGTTGATACCGATTATAGGCCACCTCAACGTTTTTACTACTTACTTACTATTGCATGGTTATTTGCGATCGTATATCTCACATGTCACACCTTGCTCTATGATATAAGGGGCTTGTTTTGACGCAGAGTTCGCTCTGGTTTTTATTAACATCCTACCTACAACACGTCGAACATACTTATAGAACTACAGTGATCCTATATTAGTAGACCGTGGTATGGAATTCCGAACCAAGGTCGCAACACCGGCAATTTGTTGCAAGACTAATTCTGTTGACTTCAGATACGAGGCGATGTGTTTCCTTTTTTTCTTCATCTTTCCGCTCAGTTCCCTCAGTGATTTGTGTTTTACTTCCTTGTTACTGAGGATACCCCCTCTACGTAGCATTACTTTCCAAGGAAATCGCTACAGTATGCAATTTATACTAAAAATCATTACCAATGCATTTTCATACTAAAAATCATTACCAATGCATTGTATACTAAAAATCATTACCAATCCATTGTATACTAAAAATCATTACAAATGTATTTTTATACAAAAAATCATTATAAATGCAGTTATATTGTAAAAATCATTTCCAATGCATTTTTATAGTAAAATCATTACAAATACATTTTTATAGTAAATTCAAAAAAGGAGGCAGACAATCCAGCTAAAACAACGACCCAAATCCAAGATACAGAGAATTACAGATAATAGATATAGTTTAGATGCAGCATAAGATATAAGATAAGTAATCTCTAATGCTACAAATATTAGTATCTGAGTCCGCTTAGTTACAGCAGCAGCAGTAGTAATCGTAGTAGTAGTAGTAGTAGTAGTGGTAGTAGTGGTGGTGGTGGTGGTGATGGTGGTAGTCGTAGTAGTCTAAGTTGTTTGGCATTCTGAGATGAAGACTCATTCTATTGGTCTGTCAAGTAAAGTCTATCTTTTTTTCCTTTCATTATTTATGTAGTGACCGACTGCAAGGACATCATCTTGAATCGATTGGGAATATAAACTCGTTATTTTTGGTAATGTCGTTCCTGTGGCTTTTCGACCTTCTGATAAGGGAAATATAAATGGCCACTTGACAATGATGACAACGACAAGGAAAGAATGACAATAACAAGTCAGGTGACTGTAATATTGATAATAGAATAATAATGATTATAAGTTGATGGGTGTGAGGAATAATAATGAAATAACGATGATTATAGTGACAGAAACATTGTTAATGATAAGACTTCGACGAGGAATTTAATAATAACAACAATAATCAGGGGGCTTAGCTAATTGTGTGCAAGGCGTTCTTATTGGGGACTAAAATTACATTGGGTTTGTTAATGAGGAGGTTATACGGCCGATGCGAATGCTCTTTATTAATGCAGTCCTTTTCGAATATAGAATGCAACCGCACCATGTCTAAATGCAGCTGCATTTTCAATAGGATGTATGTTCTACGCTTCGGAATTTCCAATGCATTTCTGTAATAAAAATAATTTCCAATGCATTTTTGTAATAAAAATCATTACAACTACATTTTTATTGTAAAAATCTTTACAAATTTGTTTTTATGATAAAAATCATTACAAATGTGTTATCATACTAAAAAGCATTACAAATGAATTTTTATTGTAAAATTCATTATCAATGCATGTTATACTAAAAATCATTACAAATGCATTTTATAATAAAAATCATTTCCAATACATTTTATAGTAAAATCATTACCTATGCATTTTTATAGTAAATTAATTTCCAATTAATTTTTATAGTAAAAATCATTATCAATGCAATTTATAGTAAAAATCATTACAAATCCATTTTATAATAAACATTATCTGCAATGCATTTTTATAGTAAAATCATTTCCAATGTATTTTATAGTAAAAATCATCATCAATGCATTTTAATAGTAAAATCCTTACCAATGCAATTTATAGTGAAATCAATTTCAGTGAATTTATTGTAACAACGCATTGTCGATGCATTTTTATAATAAAAATTATTACCAATATATTTTGTAGTAAAAATCATTTTTATTTCTGTTTGATGTGATTTCTTTATTTAATGGCATATGAACCTTCGTGGCTTATGTAAGGACACTACTGGTAATACTTAACCCATACCTGGTGGGATGAAGATGTTCATACTTTTCCCAAGAGTATTAATCCGAAAGTAAACGTAATAGAATGACTAGAGACCGAAATCGCTTACTACAATTTGTAGCACGTTATCCCAACACTACGACGACTCATCTTTCTGCAATTTTATATAAAAATCCTTTACAGTGCATCAGAGTAAAAATTAAAAATAATTCTAATGCACTTTTATTGTAAAATCATTTCTAACGCAGTTGTGAAGTAAAAATCATTCCCAATGCATTTTTATAGTAAAAATAATTTCCTAGCCGGTTATTTGTAAAATACTTTCGGATGCTTTTTTTATAGTAAACATAATTCCAACTGCATTTTTATAATAAATTTCCAATGTGTGTTTAAAGTAAAATATCATTTCCAACTTCTCTATGAACAGAAAATTCACTGTCTTCGCAGATTTCAAAAATTAAATCTCCTAACCAATTGGAATTTTATTTGCTAATAGTGAAATATATATATTGAACAAATTGCCTAATCAGATCGAAAACAGGAATAGTGTAAAAAGATCTAATTCAATTGGAGGATTTCAGAAATGATGGTTAGAAAATTAAATTAAGACGGAATTTTGGAATGAATTACTTAACAGAATGTTATCTGAATATATTATATTAATATTGAATATGTAATGTTTTCTTAAAGGTAGATGTGAAAAGATAGTAAAAAGGTGAAATACCCAAGGAGGCAAAATAAACAAATAATCATACATATTTTTAGCAAAAATCATTTGCAATACATTTTTATAGTAGAATGATTATTTGCAATGGACTTGTATAATAACAGATTATTTCGTATGAATTTTTATTGTAAAATCATTGGCAATCCATTTTTATAGCCAAATCATTTCCATTGCATTTTATCGTAAAATGCATGAGCAATGCATTTTATAGTAAAATCATTTCCAATGCATTTCTGGAAAAATCATTTCCAATGCATTTTTATGATAGGAAAAGTGAATGCACGGTTTTGCCAACAGCATTTTGTAACCGTTTTCTAGACTGGTTGACAACCAAGTCTGTCTTGTCTGAAGGGAGAGGATAGATGAATCTAAAGGTATTGGTGCGAACCGAACGCAAAGTGACTTACCAGGAATCGGAATTTGTCTCGTCCACCCATTTTTCTTGCTGTTGACCATTTTGTTACGCTCATTTCCTAGACAATGCTATACAATATAAAATAAATTCATAAGAAAATAAATATGAGGGCATTTTCCGTAGTGCAATGGTTCATAAGCTCGTATGTGAGAATAAGTCGTCGGGGTAGGTTAAAGTCGGTATCAGCCGGACAGCAAGGGTGTCTATCCCCTTTTCACTAGCGCTAGACAAAAGAAATTGTTTTTGCTGTGAGACGGAGCACCACACCTACTATCAGCTCCTCGCTTTACTGCACATATCTGATGAGTTGGCGAGGCCGGTATCGAACCAGGAACCTTTATGTTCCTAGGCGGACGCTCTACTGACTGAGCTAAACCAACTCTTTATCGACCGCAGAATTTATTCAAAATTTTATGACTCACTAATATGGCCTTGTGCCAGATTAATGTAGCCCAATAAATGGCTGTAAGTATAAAACAGATGTAGATTATGTTCTATGGTTTTGATTTTTAAATGCATTTCTGCAGTAAAAATAATTTCCAATGCATTTTGTAGTAATAATCACAACAACTGCATTTTATAATAAAAATCAGAATAACTGCATTGTTACACTAAAAAGCATTAGCAATACCTTTTTATACTAAAAATCATCATAAATGAATTTTCATTGTAAAAATCATTACCAATGCATTTTATATTAAAATCATGATAAATCCATTAATATACTAAAAATCATTACACACATATTTTTAATGTAAAAATCATTTCCAATTCATTTTTATAGTAAAATAATTACCTATGCATTTTTATAGTACACTTACTTCCAATGGATTTTTATAATAAAATGCAATGCAATTTATAGTAAAAATCATTACAAATGCATTTCATAGTCAACATCATTTGCAATACATTTTCATAGTAAAATCATTTCCAATGTATCTTTATGGTAAAAATCATTACCAATGCATTTTATAGTAAATTTAGATGCCTCTCTAATGTGGCCTTGTGCCAGACTAATGCAATTTCAATAAATAGCTGTAAATATAAAACTGACATTGATTATGAGAATGCAGTGAGGTCTAGATTTTATATTGTAATTTTTATTAAGCGATGAAGAAGAGAATTTTAGTAGTACTGGAGGCTTTGAAGATAAATTTGTTGAAAGTAGGAGTAAGAATCTTAGGAAAATGGTGTCTGGTTAAACGTTACCTTCCATCTCTGTGGCCAACCTTATCTTTGCTCTGGGAGAAAAAATAAACAAAATTAATAAAAACAAACATCCATGCGAATGAAAAAATCAGATTGGCCACAAGAGACATTAAGCTTATCATTTTTTTTTAAATGTTTTACTTATCGGTTATTTTATTTGCCTTCCCAAGTTTTTGTTTCTGGCTGAAATCAAAACCATTTTCGAAAACCTTCCAATGTCGTCCAATCATTATTGCGTTGTCTGCAACGAGTATTGAGCTTAATGCAAGTTAGTATCAATAAATACGCATTTAGTTCGCTGAATGCAAATGACTTGCCAAAAATCAAGAGATAACATGCGTAGTTATTTGTTAGGGTCAATCGAGGATGGTTAGTTGGTTGTTTTGTTATATGGCATATCAACTCTTTTCGGGTCATTTAATGCCAAATCAAGTAATTTTGATAAACGAAGGACTTAGGTTGTTTACACTACCTGCTACTGCTTAAGTGCTCATCGCTGCATAACTTCGATGATCTAGTGGGAACCGGTGGCTTCAGCGAGATCTGATCGTAATTTAAGTGATCTGGGTTTTTTTCTTACGGCATATCAACCCTTTCCGGGTAATTTAATGTCGATCCGGGTCATTTTGATAAACAAAGGACTCGGGTTGCTTACAGTACTTGCTGTTTGTGAAGTGATCATCCAATTAAATATTGAACAGGCTCATCACTGCTTAACTTCGGTGATCTTATGAGAACCGGTGGTTTCAGCGATATTTGATCGTAACTTAAATGATCTGGGTGGTTGTTTATTTTTTACGTCATGTCAACCCTTTTCGATTCATTTAATGTCGAATTAACCATTTTGATAAAACAAAGGACTCAAGTTGCGTACAGTACTTGATGTTGCTTAAGTGTTTATCCAAGTATTAAACAGACAGGCTCATCGCTACTTAACCTCGGTGATCTAGTGGGAACCGGTGATTTCAGTGTGACTTGACCATAGTTTAAGCGATCTGGTTGATTGTTTTGTTTTACGGCATATCGACCATTTTCAGGTCATTAAATGCTGAATCAACTCATTTTGATAAGCAAAGGGCTCTGGTCATTTACAGTACCTGATGTTGCTTAATTGGTTACCCATTAAGTATTTAACAGGCTCATCGTTATTTAACTTCGGTGATCTTGCGGGAACCGGTGCTCTCAGTGTGACTAAACCGTGATAGACACCAATTAGGACCAAGATAAAAAATACTAACACGGGTGTAACCCACAGTGATCAAATGTTTAAAATAAGTCATTATTTTTAATATCCTCTGTGCAGTATCTACCTATTTCCAGATTTATAAATATTAACTTAATCCTGAGTCTAAATGGACAAACACAGAGAAGCTGTGTTAATTTTCCAATAGTAGAAGTGTCATGTTGGAATATGTTGGTTATATAAGGTGTGTATTTATAGGCTAAGACAGGACATGTGGTTTAAAACTAAGCCAATCAACAGCCCGAATGCGTGGCTGGTTAACTACTTAATCGCTGATACTGAGAGAAGTCCATTTGCAATCATTGACGAAAGACTTGCAAGAATGAGGAGCACCAAGGAACAACCAAAGGATTCTTTACCAAGGATCGCGCTCTGCTTAACACAAAGGATCTCCACTTGACAAGCGCTCCTGCTTGAATTGTAAAGCATGGCCACTAAAACCGTAACACGTTAATAACCTTTTTTTTTTGTTTTGTTTTTTTTCATTAGCATCCTGTATCAATCCCACGCATGAGCTTGAACCTATGTCAATGGAGTCATGTAGAAATAAACCACTACCTAACCACTAATTTCCCTCCATCCTTCGCTTCCTACACCTGTTACGGCGTTGGTGACTGGCGGAAATGATTATCACGTGACTGGTTTTAAAACAGAAACGAAAAACAGAAATTAAGTCTGCCCGAACATGACAACAAACGATGTAGACCCCTAACTTTCGGGATTACTTCATTTTTGTTCTACATTTTCATTCTAAACTTTTCTTTGCGACTTTGGCCAGGGAGCAAAATAATTAAATTAAAGACAAAGTATATTAATCAATGCAGGAAAAAGATTTTAAAAACAACCGATGCTGACTATGTTTACGCCATCCTATCTTAAATATATGCATCCTCCCATTCCCAAAAAAAGGAGACCTAGGAATCGCTAAAAACTACACAGGCATAACTCTTACTGCTATTGCAGCTAAGATATATAATGCCCTTCTTCTTAATCGCATCCGACCCGAATAGAGAAAATCCTCAGGAAAAACCAAAACGGTTTCCGCAGAAATAGATCCACAACCTCTCAAATCCTGACTATACGACGAATTATAGAAGGGGTTAGAGCAAAAAATCTAGAGGCAACGCTACTATTCGTAGATTTCTCTAAGGCATTTGATTCCATACACAGAGGGAAAATGGAACAAATACTACTAGCATACGGTCTCCCCAAAGAAATTTTTGCCGCCATAATGATGCTCTACAAAGACACTAAAGCAATGGTACGCTCACCTGATGGCGACACAGATTTCTTCGACATCACTGCGGGGTTCCTTCAGGGAGATACATTAGCACCATATATATTTATCATATGCCTAGACTATGTACTCCGAACTTCGCTAGATACCATAAAAGAAAAAGGTTTCACACTAAGAAAAGCAAGAAGCAGGCGATATCCTGCACAAACTGTCACAGATGTAGACTATGCTGATGATCTTGCACTTCTTGCAGATACACCGGCACAGGCTGAGGCACTCCTGCACAGCCTGGAGAAGGCAGCAAAGAGCGTCGGCCTATATGTGATAAAACTGAGTTCATGAGCTTCAAAAAGGAAGGAGACATCTCCACACATGACGGCAAGCCTCTTAAGTCAGTAGAACAATTCACATACCTAGGTAGTAATATCTCATCCACAGAAAGCGATGTTAACACTCGAATAGGAAAGGCATGGTTGGCCACCAACAAATTATCAGTCATATGGAAATCCGATCTCCCCGACAAGCTAAAGAGACGATTCTTCCAGGCTGTGGTTGTATCGGTGCTGCTGATTGGCTGTACCACATGGACCCTAACAAAACGCCTTGAGAATAAGCTAGATGGGAGCTGCACCAGAATGCTGCGATCGGTCCTGAATAAGTCGTGGAAGCAGCACCCCACAAAAAAGTAACTGTATGGCCACCTACCCCCCCCCCCATCTCACAAACCATAAGAGTAAGACGGGCTATGCATGCAGGACACTGCTGGAGAAACAAGGACGAGATTGTAAGCGACGTACTATTATGGAAGCCAGCACATGGACACGCTAATGTGGGCCGCCCAGTCAGGACCTACATTGACCAACTATGTATGGATGCTGGCTGCTGCGCGGAGGAACTCCCAGAGTCGATGAATGATAGGGAAGGTTGGCGAGAGATTGTCATGGATATCCGTGCAAACTGTGCGACATGATGATATATATATATATATATATATATATATATATATATATATATATATATATATATATAATACTAAACGTGTTGGTAAATCCTCGCGGTGAGAAAAAACGCAGCAAATAGTTTGATTGTAAAAATATACTACCAAACATCACCTGGGGAGAAAAAAATATTTTGGAAAAAAGAAAAGACCAAAATAATCGTACCAATCAAAAATAATCTATTGGTATAATATTTGGCCAAAAGAAAAAACAATTTATATGTATATATATATATATATATATATATATATATATATATATATATATATGTATAAGATATATATATTCATACAAAACCGCCAGGACACGAACGCTAATAAGTAAAAAAGTGCTCAATATTTAAGTAGAGCAAATAATAAAGATAAACCTAATGAGTCAGAAAAACCTACTAAAAGTTTCGCTAAGTGCTCTTCAGGCCTAAGTCGGATCTAAGCCCTGAAGGGCACTTAGCGAAACTTTTAGTAGGTTTATCTGACTCACTAGGTGTATCTTTATATATATATATATATATATATATATATATGGGGGGTGCTCTATCACTGATATTGAGCGTTCTTTATTTATAAATATAGCAAACTAGATTATCAATATTAATGTGTGCGTATATTTAAGTTAGGATAGCGAAGAGATGAAGTCAATTGTACTTGATAACTGAGAGTTTGGTTTTCTTTGGGTGGGGTTTATAGGAGGGCATTCTAGTCTACTATTGTATTAGTTTCGCGATTTACTACTTTATTTTTTCTCTATTGCGTTTAATTTATTTTAGTGTTTTCTCTTTATTTTAAATATTATCATTGTGATTATTTTTATCATATTATTATCATTAATATATATATATATATATATATATATATATATATATATATATATATATATCACTTGCCTTTGTTTACAATAATGTATCTTGTACGACTAAAATCCTACGATGAAAATTAACGGAGTGGCCTGGATATATCCTGGGGTGGTAGAATACCACCCTCGGGATTGGACCACCTGTTGGCTGTGGATGGCAACCCATGAAGCTTGTTTGTATATTTATTATTGGCATTAAATAACCCTCGAAGGTTGATATGCCATTAAGCAAAGAAACGAAACAAAACAATTCTGAGTTTATGTTTATGAAACGAAATTCTAAAAAATATTTGTCTTTTTCAAAACAAACTCCCTTTATCTATTGAATCACCCATGAACATTAAGGTAATTATCGGATGTTGTCGTCCTGGTTTCCTGTCCTAAAATACGCTAGGTAGCGCCTGCCGAAAAAGGGATCCGTACTATTTATGTACCGTATAGCGGTTGAAAGGCGTTTTTATCGACAAATTAATGCGAAAAGAAAGCTTTATTTCATAGTTCCCCTCCCAGGTTTGTTTTATCGCCAAGAAGATGTAAATATTTTGACCCCTCCCTCTTGAAATACCTTCTTTTTTTTCATTTTAATTCAAAACAAATGTGATGTCTTTAAAATAAATACGACCTAGTTTCGAAAATAGAAGCAATCAATACATTAAACAAATACAAATAAAAAATCAGAATATATCAGGAAAAACGCCTTCAAACCACTATACCTAGCACGGCTTACTTTTTCGGTAGGCGCCACCTAGCGTATTTTATGACAGGAGTCAGGACGTTAGCATCCTAAAATTACCAAAATTAAATTCGGCAGAGTTGCCAATTGTCGGTATCAGTCGAATGACGAGGTAATCTATCCCCTTTTCACTAGCGCTAGACAAGGAGATTGCTTTGTTTTTTTAGGTGGGATTGGTGGGGGGTTCTGATATGGGACACAATATACACACTCAGTTCCCAGTTGCTTTACCGCACAGATCAAATTACCAGAGCTGTGCAAATAATGCGCTGAGTTTGCGAAAACTGGTGTCGAACCCTGAACCTTGTGATCCCGAAGTGAATTCTCTACCGACTGAGATAAACCATCGGATAAACTAAGAGCAGAACCTCGCATCTTTTATAAAAGAGAGAAACACATAGATCGTCTTTTGAAAACATCTTTCTCGCTGATCTAAGTCATTCCGTGATGATTCATACCATATTTTATTAAATATTATTATTCTGTTGGCCGAGCAATTCTGCTTACAATGTCGTCATAATCAATCAGCGTTTGTGTGACTGCTCCACCCCACCTACCCACCCCCATCAAGAAACGGACGCCGTGTGGAGCCATCACTTGTTTATTTTTAGCCGCACTATCTTATGCAGTTTTGTTTCGGCAGGTCTGCAGCGACCAGGGTGCAGCTAACGACCAACTTCCCAAAAGTAAAGAGATAAGACAATTACTGAGTTATTGTGTCGGTACTGATAATCCATGCCAGGCGCTTATGCATGGGCAACTTGCCAGCATGTTTATGGTTTCTCTCATTTATTTATGATTATTGACTTGTATATAACCTACATTGGTCATCAGTGTTGCTCTTTAGCTTCCGTTTTGCAACGAAAAGACGGCGTTTTAAATGAAACAACAACAACTGCGCCGTTTTTAAAATTGAATAATTTCTCTCCGAAAATCGTAGTGACTAATGGACTGTATTGTGATATCTTTATAAGTGAGTTCGAAGTCCAATCGCGCTATTCCGTTCACTTTTGGACTAATACCCTTGAGAAATGTATGAACCCTTTCATCCCTCCAGCTGTGGGTTAAATATTACCACTATTCATCTTCTACATGTTGGTTGGCTGGGTTTTTTTTAGGTTTATTTTGGTTTTGGTTTGATTTCCGGCATATCAACCACAATGGGTCATTTAATGGCAATAAAGTTATTAGTAAATTAATTCTTTATGGATACTCAATTTTTTTATAAACACATTTTTCTATTTAACCCATAGATGGGACCCTAACAGGTACAGATTGGATCAATGGTGATGAAGAGGTGCTCCACATTCCCCATGCCTCCAGAACTGGAACCTGACCATCAGATAGAGTTTAACGTCATTCCCAGGACATGAAGACCCTCAGCTACCGCCTTCTAGCACCCAAAAGATAAAAAGGCTTTTGTTTTAGGATATATAAATAGTTTCGAGCCAATTAATCCCAAATCAGGTCTTTTTGATAAGCATAGGGATCAGATTGTTTACAGTACATGGTGTTGTTTAAGTGGTCACCCAATTAAGAAGTGAAGAGGCTCATCGCTGCTTACATTCAGTGATCTTGTGAAATCCAATTCATGTTTATTGTATACTAGCTCTATGTTTCCAGCCATGCCTGGGTAATATAGTATCCGGCTAAATGTCGATTTCGGTTTTTATGCTTATAAAACTAAAAAGAATAGAGGGAAAGTGCACATCGAAGAAAATAATTTACATGTTTCGCTATATGGATAACATCAGCAGAATGCATCTATCAACACACAAAAATAAAAGAAATCTACATGTTATAAAGACCGAGAAGCGTGACGACTTCACACACAAACACACACGTGTCTTTGTGGGTTATTTAATGCTAAAGTCAAACTTGTTGAAGGTTACGGTGTAGTCCCGGATGAAAAATTCGGATCCCGATGGATCAACGAAGATAAGCAGCTCTGAGCTTATTCAACAGTTAATTGAGTGACCAATTAAATAACATCAAGTTCTGTAAGCAAACTGACTCCTTTGTTAATCAAAATGACTTGAAAAAGGTTGATATACCGTAAAGCAAAAGAAACAAAAGTAGCCAACCAACTTTGTAGAAAATGAATAGTGGTACCATTTAACTCATATCTGGAGAGATGAGGACTTTCATACATTTCGCAAGTGCATTAGTCCGAAAGTGAACGGAATAATGCGACTGGACTTCAAACTCTCATACGATGATGTCACAATACGACCCTTTAGCCAGTACGACTCCCACTCCTGTTAAATTTAAGTTTAAATTAATAAGTCTCATATTGCTTCCTAGTGGATAGCATTAGCTATCGCTAGATGCACTTATTATGAAAATCTTACAACGGATCGCCCTGTCGGGTGTAGCAGAAAGGTACACCGACTGCAACTCTGCAGAGGGATAAAATCCCCACAATGCTACTACATATTGGCCGTGGATGGCGACCTATGATGCTTAAGGAATGAATGGCTGAGCAGTCCATGACATGCAACACTCCACTTTGACCCTTACTTAGACTAGACAGGAGGTCGTAGAGGACCTATTGATCAATCGGCTGGTCACATCAATCCCCAGCTCCTATAATAGCCGGGTGGAAAGGGATTGGACTGCTGAAAAGTCAGCCAAGTTCGCTCTCGACTTGAAGTAGCTGTTAAGTCTAGCCCCACCGATGAGATGTAAACGTCAAAACATAGTGTCTGGGGATGACTATATATATATATATGTTACTTCACCTCTATCTCAATCTATTTCTACACACACATGCCCATGTTCACACATGCATACACACATGTGCGCAGACACACACACACACACACACAGATATATATATATATATATATATATATATATATATATATATATATATATAAAGATAGATAGAGACAGACACACAGAAAGACAGATGCTGGTGGCGTAGTGGTTAGTACGTAAAATAATTTACTAGTTATAAAACTCTGAACCCCGTTGGCAAGTCACATCGATTTCAACGCATGAGGGTTCATCCAGTAATGAAAACACTCACTGTATACACTCTAGATGGTTAGGGTTAGTATATTTTTAGTAACTCACAATTTTCCGAAGTTGCCTTTATTCAGACTGTTCTGTAGATATATTTCCGGAGTGTTTTTTAATAAATAAATTGGTTTTAGTTATATACTCTATGCTTTCAATGTACCCCTCTCTAGTTAAATTTTCAGGCTGATTTTCCAGATTGTTGTATTGTCAGTTGATCTGTAGAAAGTGAAATCATTAAAAGTAATTGGTTTCTGTATTGCCCATGTTGACTATGACAGACTATTGTTGTTCCCATTCTATCGTTTCTTCGTTTAGCTAATGAATGTGTTGAAATATCCTATATGGAAATATCCGAGGATCCGATACTTCTAGCATCAATTTAATCTTTATTTACAGTTATAAGTATAAATTTAGTATCTATTATTTGAATCTATGCCTGTTACAGTGCTTCCAATTAAATATTCTTATACTTCCATATATATAATAATATATACCATATATAATTTATACTTTTATGTATACATATATTATTATTCTAATTAATATCTGATATATAGGAAATTATATATTAAATTACTATAAATTATATTAATATAATTTATATTAATAAATAAATTTCAACTATAACAGAATGAAAAAGAAATATGATAATAATATAATATGAATTAATATTATATTAATAATTATTTCTTTCCTTCAATTACTTGTGATATAAGGAAATTTATTATTAAATAGATATTAATAATTAAATAATAATAATAATTAATTAATATATATAATATATAATTAAATAATTGCGAAGAAATATATTGGACAAGCAATCATGTAAGCCATAGATTTAAAAAATCCAACTAGATTACTCTTAAATTTTATAAACCTTATTACTGTAAAATTTCGAATATATGATGTAGCCTGATAGTATCGGTCCTCCGATATCTTCCACTATGGATTAAATGTTCCACACATTCTATATAGGCTAAAATACGATAGAACGATAGAATGGGAACAACATATAAAGTATAGTCTGATCTGCTGAGTCTAAAGTACCATGGACCACATTAAATATGAGGAAACCAATTTATTTATTAATGTTTTCAACTTTATCTAATGCTCACTGGACATACAACAAAATATCTTGGAAAACAAGCTGCAAAAAAAAACTTTTCATGCTAATGAGACGGTGCGTACATCTGATAGTCATTAGATGTATACAACACTAACCACCAAGTTTATTTTTGGGTATAATTATACACAAGACTACTTCGGAGCAATTATATTTTCTACCATGTTAAGTCCTGATCAAGATCTAGGACAAGGTGGCAACTTCTGGACAATTACATGTGAGTTATATTGAATATAAATTATTAACTAACAGTAATCATTATTATAGAGTGTATATACAGTTGAAGTGTTTCATTCAATATTAATTAGAGGGGTGAACCTCAAATATGCGTTGAAATGGATGATTTGGCAACGGGGTCTTACTAGAGTTTTCTAAATAGTAAATATTATATATTTCTCATAGTATATATATATACTACCATAACGCACCAGCATAATGGTCTTTCGTATGTGTCTGTACTTTAATCAATTATTATTATATTCTACTCTATATATAATGATTTCTAATCGAGAGAAGAGAGATGAGAGTAAGAGAGAGAGAGATGACAGAGAAAAGAGGGGGAGTTGATGATAGGTGTAGAGACGTATATGAGTGATTGTATGATTGATGGAAGGAACAAGAATTACACATGATGGGGTTTGCAAAATCGTAGGGGAATATGTGAGTGTAAGTCAAATTACCTTCGCTTGCGATCGATGTATGGTCGGCCTATGAATTTTTCTTAATATTGCGATGGAAATGTGGCAATTGTTTGAGTATAAAATCTGCTTCGTTTGTTTTTCGTGGGACTACTATACAGAAATCTCTGACACTTTGCATAGCTGCGATTGCTTTCAGTATTTGGGGCGGATTCAATTTTCTCGGCTACATTTACTGCCGAAAGCACGAGATTGAGAGTATTGCCTGTAACTTCGGAATTTAGATACATGGATATATAAGAGATAGATGAATGTAATTTAGAGACAGGGATCGGGTAGGGGATGATTGGTTGTGGGGGGCCTAGAAGAGAGATTAGACACATAGCGATATAACTAGTAATAAGTATATATATATATATACAATATTTTATTATAATTTGTGTGTGTGGTGTAATGTGTATGTGGTGTTGTGTTGTGTGTGTGGTGTGTGTGTGTGTGTGTGTGTGTGTGTGTTTTGTGTGTGACAACAGTCCAACTTCAATAATCACAATTGATAGAATTCGTATCAATTAGCTTCAAGATCGTGCAAGGGAATTAGTTAAGTGCTTTGGTGGGGAATTTTTCTTCCTGCGACTGTTATGCCAGGTCGGGTTTAAATGCAACCTTTTTCGAGAGTCACTATGAAGAGAAAGACACGCGACCAGAGCATCCGCCCGTTGTAGATTTTCATAATACAATAAAATAACAGTATTTCAGAGCTATGAACTAAAATTGATACAACTTAGGAAGCATATGAGACTTTTATTACCACTTTCTTTACGGAGTGGAACGTAGTATAGGGTAGGAGGGTGGTCTTGAGATCGATAAGGAGGAGATCTTGATCAGTAAAGTCAGTTACTTAAGTTCCTCGTTACGATTTCGAAAATGTTCATTGGAAGTAGTATAAGAGAAAAGAGTACCATTAATATCTGCACAAAAGCACACAATGGATTAATGGAAGATCCTACGAAACATCAAGATTAAGATTCTAATTGTTCTCAAAAAGATTAGAGAATTATGAGAGCGTAAATTGGTGTAAGGGAGTACTCTATTGAGACTTAATATGGGAGTAAAACATTAATATTATTCCGATATGGAAATTCTCAACAGATGAACAACTATAACACTTTTTCGATGTTACAAAAGAAGAGGAGAAAAGCTGAAGTAATATTTGCTCTAGAAATATATAATGCAATGTTATTGATAAAAGTTGAGGTTCTAAACAGAAGGGGATAGTACCAAAAATTAGTGTAGATCTGCGCAAGTTAACTTCGTTGATCCAATGCGAGAAGATTAGCATTCATTGCAATCCGCGGAATTTAACACGCAGTAAGCTTACACAAAGACAGTGTTTGGCAATTTACAGCGTGCTAGTTATATATACCCGCCCCGTGTGTGGTATGGTTGGTGGAGTTGTCACCGGGGCTGGGGAGAGGTGCGGGGGGGGGGAGGGGAGGGGCGGGGAGGAGGTGGGGGAGGGGGATGGCGGTGCTTCGGAATTCAGTGTTATACCTGTCGAAGTTTTTTTTTATTTGGAGTGTTGCTTCTGCGCTGTTTCATCGGCCCCGTCAGTAGTTTTCCTTGTGTGCAACTTTTACACAGCTGCTGATTTAAGTATTGTCAGTCTGGATTCGTATGTGAGAATGGGGGCTTTTGTGCGTGCAACTCGGTCGTTTGCGCTGATGTAGGCTATTCTGCCCAGCATACTAATCTGTTGCTGTGTGCCGCTCTGCCGCGCTGGGCCCCGGTTTCACATCTTTATTTGAGGGAGCTGCTCCCTTCTACCCATCAGCTACTGTACATCTTGATCCCTAATGCTTATCAAAACAGTCGACCTGAATTTGGTTATTTGGGCTCGACACCTACTTTTATATATGTCTAACAATAAAACAGCTTTTTATTCCTCTTTGGGTGTTAGAAGTGCGTAGTGAGGGTTTCATGTCTGGGAATGCGTTAAAACTCTATCTGATACGGATCTATGGTTCCAGTTTTTCTGGAGGACTGGGACAAGTTTTGGAGGTCATCCTCTTACCATCACCATGTGATCAACTGTGCTGACTGGTAGGGTTTTCCTTTGTTCTATTTGAGACCCCGTTAAAAAGTACACAAAAGGGAAGCAAAGGAAAGAAAGAAATGCGAATCAATTAATCATTGAAAGAAAGTAAGAATCGTATCAACTAAAAGGAAAGAAAGAAGAACTTAACTTAGTAAAAGGAAATTTAAAGGAAGTTTAATATTCAAAAGAAACACTGATATTAAGAAAAGAAAGAAAGAAAGGTAAATAATTATATATATTATATACTTATATTAGTGGGTTGTGTGTGTGAGTTTGTGTGTGTCGTGTTTTATTATACAGCACAGAAGAGCACGTAAATTTTCCTATAATCACACTATTGATTGTATTTATATAAGGTTTATTCCAATAAGAACATCAAGTGCGTTGTATCTCGATTGCAAACATCATGATGAAATACTCTCTTAAGTAGAAGTTAGAATAAAGCCTGAAGATCAAAACCCAAAACTATAAATCTCTAACCGCACTCTACAAAGAACCAAATGCGCGCTCCAGTATCGAGAACAATAACGCAATGCATGTTAGTAAGAATTGAGACACGTGCGAGGAATGACATATATATCTTTTAACTTCGCCCCCAGAACCTATGGAAGAGGATGAAGGAGTTCATTACATGTCTCAATGTGACGGAGATTAATGAGAGATTGAAATGTTAGTTCAATATTTTATATTAACAGAACAATGCCGTCTAAGATGTAAATGAAGAAGGGGACAGCGAAATCAGAAGGCCGTTTCATGAATTTTGTGTTTTTATTCTTTATCCGTTGGCGAACAGATATTGCCTTCATTACGTTGGTTATCAAGATATTGTTTTTCGAGTATAAGATCCAATTAATGATTGATATATCGTTCTATTTTCTCGAATGTTTAATTTTTTCAATTTTTCTATAACGGCTGCGCTTGTTGTTTCTTTGTTTTCTATTTTAAAGTATGTGCGCGCGGCTTGGGTGTTGGCTGTTTTGTTGTTTGTTCATGATTACGCGAGGTATAAGCACCTAAAAAGTAGTCTAGCAGAATCACGGACCCCTGTGATCTGAATTCGTTGAATGTTTGTGTAATTGATGAGACGATGGAGTACACAGATCACTTAACAATACACAAAAATGAGTAAGCATAGTCCTGATTGGATACTCATTTAGCGAACGAGCAGAGTTTCGCCGACAACATGGAAGGTACAGACGTCACAGAGCGACATGTAGATCGAACTAGGTCGAGTCCACAGCCTCCTCCCCATAAACCTCGTAATTTTGTCTAGTTATATCTCTTTTGAGGTTGTTCTGGAAACTTCAACCGTCTATGAATTGTGTTTCATGCATCTATACAGAACTTTCTTGTTATAGACTGTCATATATGATCTCTTCCTGCGTACACGATGCAAGGACCCTGGCGTAAATTCTCACACGAATCACACAAATAATGAAAGATATTAACTATGTTGAGGTTTGAAAAACTGTAGCTTGCGCTTAGAAAATCATAATGTGACTAGCAAATGCAACCGAGCACTTGCATGGGGTGGAAGGGGCTACGGCTGGTCTATCTCGGTTGCGGTCTTGAAGTGCGTGTGTCGATGTGAGGGAGCATGGAAGGGTCAACTCTAGAACCAATAGAGATATTGCACGTATGGACTCAATATGGCAGCTCTGAAGAATATAGATATGTAGCCTAACGTACTTGCCGATCGATAGATTCAAGCCTGAAAGAATTCGCGTGACTGGGAATACCAACACCGAAATAATATATATGTTTAATTTGGGCGGATTATGAGCTTTTAGATAAAAAAAAATTGTATAGAATTCATGATCAGCGGAAATTTGTATTTTGAGATCAAAGCCGATGAAGATTACAAAGATGCGGAGCTCAGATGCTGTTTCATGCTGCTTATTATTAAAAGATGGGCGTTCGAGATACATCTTTAGCATTTATTCGATGGTTATTTACCTCTCAGTCGTGGTTCATCAAGACCGAGGAAAATCACTTCTTGGGATCAACAACGGTTAGGGTCGAACACCACTCATTTGCCATGAGAGTCAAATCTCTAGCGCTGCACAGCAATGCTTTGAAACTGGTCGCAGAATGTGGACACATAACTGGATGAAATTTTTTAAGGCTTGGAGGCTGGTAGATAGATAGTATGCTTGGGAGAAAATTTCGAAGTGTGGTTTCTTACTATTGCTAAGGTACTCATAACATAAGGACTGACTCACCAAGACCATCCTAAATCAATAGCTGCAACCCAATCACGGGCCACCATCCTCTGTCCTCGGCCTAGTGAAGGATAGAATGACATCATCGTCATTCGACTGCATACGTCGCGGAGCACCAAGTTGGCAACTCTGCCTTTATAAACTTTTATCTGGGTGGAAGATTTAAATTTGAGGCACTGCTTTGTCCCTAACTTCCATTAGGTCGCATGATGCTGTAAAAAAACGCAGTACGGCAACTAGGTGGGGTCCGCCTAATCCTCCGGAACCGCATTGTGATAGTGGTATTCACGGCGTGGGGTTTGTAAAGGCTAGTTTTTTTCCCTGACTATGTATGTTTTTTATTTTTCGCATTTATTTCCTTTTTTGTTTAAAAATGTAACTTAAGCGGGAAATAGGCTTCCTATTGATTTCGAAAAACGTAGGTACGGTATACTGTTTGAATTGTTAAAAGAACAAGTCAAATATTTGATATAAACGATAATATGTTAAAAGAACTGACAAAACAAGAAAAAAAAGAAAGGTATTTATTGCAGAGAGGGAGGGGTCAAAATATATTATCAGATTCTTCTTGGAGGCGAATAAACAACGCTCTGGGAGGGAGCCAAGAAAAGAGACCCAAAGAACTAATGAAATTCACAAAAAGCATGGGTAACTTTGTTTGAGTCTTAATTATATGATATTAGTTGAACATGAATACTAAAACCAGCCTTTAATCAAAACACGCTAATAGACGGAAGTAAACAATAAGAAAAAGTAAAAGGAAAGGAAGTACAGAAAGAGACAGAAAGGAAGGTAAAACAAACGCAAAAAATGAAATGCATCTTTTCGGGGTCGTCACGGCAAGTACTATAGAACATCGGTAAAAAGAAGGTAAAGAATTTTAAGGAAGAACAGAAAGAGAGAAAGAAACGCAGGAAAGGAAAGCAGAACATCCGATAATATCTTAATGTTCACATCGGTGATATGCAAATAGATAAAAGGGAGTTTGTTTATTGAAAAAGACATAAGTAATAAGGGTCCAGCTTTATAGATAAGAAAAGTAATGCGATATCATAAACAGTTAAAACTACAGCAACACTGAACTGTTTTATGAAGTAGATGTCTGATATCTTTGCTTTTAATGGCATATCAACTTCAGGCGTATTTAATGCCAATATAAAATATTAAAACCATAATGTCCACATCGGGAATGGGGAATACACTAGAACATCACAAATCCAAAGATTTAACTGGGAGGTATAGAAAACAAGAACAAGCAAACGGAAGATTGGTATTAGGAAAACAGGACAAGAAAGAAGGAAAAGTGATATGGAAAAGAAAAGAGACACCAACGAAATACTGAGATTAAGCAAGTAAAGAAGCAAGAAAGAAAGAAAGAAAGAAAGAAAAGATTACCAACCAAACCAAATAGAGAATCTTTTGACATCTGAAATAAACTGCATGTGTCGAGATTGACCAAAGTTACAGATCGATCCAGATTGGATGAGTCAGAATATGTCATTGCTAATAAACTTGAAAGGCCATTCGACGTTATCAGCCGTAGAATTCCTCCAACAACCGCGATTGCCTCTGTTTCTTGGTCATCTATCCAACTATTTCGTTGCAAACCATTTCGGTTATGTTTCCGAGGGAAATTCATTCTGGAAGACTCCAATTTAGCTGCAGGGACAGCTATATCCATTGGTCAGTTTGTACCTTCTTTAGTTCTCTCATATGGATAAATAAATACGATGAGAAAATAATATTAATAATATAAAGATAAATAATTATTAATGCAAAATTATGAATAAACTAATAGAATATACACAAAAATAATCAATTGATTAAAAACTGAGATTCCTGCAGATACGATTACAGATGCAGACTACGCGTATGATCTAGCGCCTCTCAAAAATACACCTGCACAAGACGAATCACTGTTTCATAGCCAAAAGCAGGTTGCGGGAGCTATTGGCCTCTATGTAAACCCACTAGATCTAATGAAAGAAAAGAAATTACGCTAAAAAAGGCAAAAACCAGGAAATATCATCAGAAATTACAGAAGCGGACTACGCAGATGGTCTAGCGCTTCCCAAAGAATACACCTGAACATGCCGAATCACTGCTACATATCCTAGAGTAGGTAGCAAGAGCTATTTGCCTCTATGTGAACTTACTAGATCTAATGAAAGAAAAAGAAATTACGCCGAAAAAGGACAAGAACCAGCAGATATCATACAGAAACTATTCCAGATGCGGACTACGCAGATGATCTAGCGCTTCTCAAAAATACACTTGCACAGGCATAATCATTGCTACATAGCATAGAGCAGACAGCAAGATCAATAGACCTCTATGTGGACTCACAAGATCAAATGAAAGAAATCTTTTCGATTTCGACCCGGTTACGTAGGGTACCTTTGTGTCTAGAGGTTAGAGAATTGCGTAATAATCGTCATTTTTCTACACTGTTATATGGGTCAAGTAACTAATAATGATACTTAGTAAACAATTATAGCTTCAAGTAGCTATTCTTAATACAAATAATTTACAGTTATATATCATAAAGTTAACTATTGTAGAGGAGTTAGCACCCCTACAGGATGGACTGGCTCATAGCTTTAAAATAGTCGACGTAGCAGTGATAGAGACGGGAAAATTATATTCGGACAAAATCATTGCGTTTGACTACACACATTTGACCCTCCTCATTCTTGTAAGTTTGTCTTTGTGAATTGTTCTAATTCTTGGTTTTATGTAATAAGTATCTGTTAGCAGCAGATACAAGCGCTGAATAAAATATATCTGAAGCACACTATTTCTCTGTGTATCTTTTACCACCTCAATGATACAACATTAACGTATCTAAAATATATGATTTTCAAAAAGATCTATCAAAACCACAGATGGGACCACATACTACCAGTCCGGATCACAGTGAACATAATGGCAATGAAGGAGTACACCCCATTCGTCAAATCTTCAGAACTGGAACCTCACCATCAGATTGTCTGAACTGTATTGCTCTTATGACAACCCCCAACTATTGTTATCTTATATGTGTTAGATGACTGTGGGTGAGTATTTTAGAGTCCAGGGTATAACATTAAACTGCATCTCGTAGTGAGGTTCCAATTCTGGAGATCTGGGGAGCGTGGAGTACTCTTTCATTGCTATTATTCCCATGTGTTATTCGCGGAGTGGTAGTACCTGTTAGGGTCTTATCTATAGGTAAAATAGATAACAAAGGAGTTTAACAATGCATTTAAATGTGTTTTTAAAAAATTGAATACCAAACAAGATTGAATAAAACAAACGTCTTCAGCATAAAATAACCCAAGGGTTGACACTCCGTAAAATACAAGGAACGGACAAGGGGAATCAATTGACTAAAAAACTGACCTATCCTCAAAATATATTTGATATATATATATATATTTACCAACCCCTCCGCACGAGCAGGATGTAACATAAGGTCAATTTCTTAAGCGGAGTTAAACAGGTTTCAGTTCAGAGTTTTCCTTCTCCTAGACTGGTTACCTAGCCATGGTTAAAGAGCCCAAACCGCCCTATTATTTACCCATAGCTGGAGGGAAAGTAGTTATATTCATACCTGTCCTAAGTGTATTAGCGCTATGTGAAATGCAAACAGCTTCGTCCAGAATTTGAACTCGAATCGACGAGTCCATTCCCCACGACTATAACCATTACACCACGCACCTTATATTTGATATATGGTTAAATGATTGATTGATTGATTTTAATGGGATGTCATCTGTTACGATTTTGTCGCCATTTTTAGGCTGCGCGCGAGAGCACTTTACAGTGGAAATAGCTTGTGTTGTTTGGGGAGGATCCTTGGTAGAATCCTTTAGCTGTTCCTCGGTGTTCCTTAGTGTTAGGTAAACTCCTTTGGTTGTTCATCGGTGTTCTTTAGTGTTATGTAGAATCCTTTGGTTGAGCAGCGTCCTTGGTTGCAGAAACGTTCGTCCGTGTCAAATACGTGTAAATGGACGGCTTTCAAGGCGATTAAATAGTTAACTAACCACGTCGTCGAGCGTGTTGATTGGCTGGCTTTAATCCATGCGCGCACGCAGAGTCTATAAGTTTGAGTGGTGGACTTCAGCACACCTTATATAACAAACATATTCCAACATCATCCTGGTTACGTAAAGGAACTTTATGCCTAGATGTTAGAGAATTGCATAATGGTCATTTGTTTGTACAGTTATATGATTTAAGTAACTAATGATAATACTTACTAAACAATAATAGCTACAAGTAACTATTCTTAATATTAATAATTTACAGCTATATGATTCCTATCTAGTACTAATAATTTTCAAGCAGATCTATTTCGACCACAGGGACCAGGTAGTACTAGTTCAGTCATAGTGAACTTTGGAGTAATGACAATTAAGGAGTACTAGTCTGTTATAACTCGTGTATCCGATTTAACAGAGAAAGTAAGGAAGAAACATAACGGGTATTGTAGGTAAAGAAAGAGTTTACTAGACAAGATACAAATGAAACGAGTAAGCAGTAATTGACAGGTTGCATTCTCAAGTCCGTGACGTCTCGCCCGTTCTCTCGTCGGAGGTTTAACTGTTTATAAAAAAAGGACGATTCCATTGTCCCCTTTAAGGTACTATATGATATCCCCATTCTTCAAATCTTTAGAACTAGAACCTCACTATCAGATACAATTGTCTACCTCAGGACGACCATTTTGGAGGGGTCTTAACCCGCTTCGGTGGATACAGTCAGTGTATTCTAAGCCCCACTGACAGGGCATTATATGTCAAGTGTTTATCGTATTTATTTTTAGGTGTTGAAATATTAAAAACAATTTCTGTTTTCGTCTAATTTTTATTAGTTGTCATGTTAAACATCGCCGAAATGCACTAAAGAAGGTCTTTAATGATGTAAGACCAGTATCCTCACAGATTTCTGGTTTTGCAACATTATATCTGTTCCACCGGTAATCTGTTATTAGGCCGCCTCCTTTCAAGATTCGCTGTGTATTTTACGAATAGTTCATAAATTCTAACATATTGCCCAGGGATACGTAATAGACACACAGAGACTTGCTCGGTGCTCGTATAAAAATAGGAGATTGAAGGAAAAAACTTAACTAAAAAGTCAATAATGATTAGGGCGTCGTCAATGATGTCATTTCTTGGTTCATAGGGGAGTTTTGGGTGTTTCAGCATCATACTCCCTCACCAGGCGGACCCTATCAGTGAAGATGAAACTGATCCACCCTCTTACTTTGAAAGTAAATATTTGGCTCTTATTGATTTTGGACGAGTTTGGGAATACAGTCAGCGTATTTTAAGCCTCGCCGACAGGGCAGTATAAAAGGTCAAAGTGTTTATCGTATTTATTTTTACAAATATTAGGTGTTGAAATATTGAATACAATTTTCTTTTTTCGTCCAATTTTGATTAGTTGGAATTATATTTCTTACTTTTCTTGCATTCTTTCTTAGTTATTTTGGTCTTTTAGCTTAGACGGTGAGTGGGGAGAAAGTCTCGGTCAGCATTAGAAGAAAGAGTTGATCGAACCTTTGGGAAATCGATGAAAATTATCGCCAATTAGATCCGAGGCGTTGAGTGCCGTCGGTAAAACAAAGATAACCAAAAATATTGGATTCATATCTGAAGCTAATATCTGAATCTTCCCTGGCTCCTTCGTGCGGGCTTAAATTAACTAAGCGGTGTAATGATATTGAGCCGCGGAGATCGTAGAGACCGACCGGGCATTGGGTTGATGACAGTGTTCAGTTCTGCTTATTCGACGCAATTAGGGGGTCAAATGCGAAGCCGATGAAAGGCCCCGGGTTAAAAGGAATCCTGTAATCACGTTGGACTGAGTTCGAGCCAAGATTATTTCTGCTCCAAGATGTTAAAGACTTCGGAGACGAGAGGGAAATTAATCGGGATCTTTTGCCTTCGCACAAGTGTTCCCGCTTGGGGAATTGAAAAGAAGGGAATTAATAAATCTATTTCCTTTTCTGGTGCAGGGCCCGTGCCTCTTGTAATGAAGATTTGCATGAATACGGAAATATGCAACTTATGAAGTCAGAAGAAGGTTTGTGTGTCTATATTTCAATCTATTGGCATGAATGTGTAAATGAGGGGTACTGGTCTGAAAAATTATTAATAGATTACAAGAATGTAGATAGGAATATTTATTCAAGTCGATTCACAAATTTTGTTGATAGGATTATTCAAATTATATATATATATATATATATATATATATATATATATATATATATTATATATATTATTATTATTATTATTATTATTATTATTATTATTATTGATAATATAGATGGCTATATTTGAATGTAAATAGTAGTCAATATCATTGATAGAATATGTATATCTAAGTTAGGGTAGCTTTGATTGAAAGTCAAAGGCGCTCGGTAACGGACACTTTCATCGGCGAGAAACTGTCTGTTACCAAGCGCCGTTGACTCCGAGTACATGGTATCCTAACTTCCCCATTCAAATAAACTGAACTGCCATTAATCCATTCCAGCCCCACAAAAACCCTAATTTTTTGTTTTCTTTTATATTATAGTAAAAAAAAGCTCTGTATTCAATAAAAACATAATAAAATAGAATGTAATGAATTATGTGCTGTAATGTAATTTTTCATGAATAAAGTGTTTCTTTGGCGTAATGAATTCGGAAAACTAAATGTTTCAGTGAACTTATTAACATAAGCATATCTGAAGCTCGCTAGGGGCTCAATCTTTAAATATCAGCACAAAGCAACAAAAAATTCGAAAATAAGAAAAGTGTATTCATAGAAAGAGTTCTTATTCCTATAATACAAGAGAAAGGTTTAAAACTTAAAATATAAGATTATGGATATTATATAACCGTTACTCGATTTTATGTGTATAACACAATTATTAGAAGGGAGAATAGTAAAAAGGGGTTGGTCAAGCATTTTCATATTGTGATGTGTGTTCATGTGATTAGATATTTTTACTAGGGAATTTTACTCAAAAACATAACCTGCTTAGTTTTTAATTAACATTTCAGATGTGATAAAATAAAGTAAAATAAAAGATAATATATATATATATATATATATATACATATATATATATATATATATATATATATATATATATATATATATATACGTGTGTGTGTGTAAAATGAAAATGAAAGTGAATCCGACGGTATGTTGAAAAGAGAAAGAAAGGAAATAATAATAGAAAAAATGTAGAAATGTTCCGCGCACACATTTCTACATTTTTTCTATTATTATTATTTCATTTCATTTGGTTATTGAAAAATAATGATAGATTGAATAATGTACACGTGGATAAATTCCTGACCGAAACACGTGAAAGTAAAATTGATTAAAATATCCTATTACATCCATTCTATACTTTCTTTTCTTTCTTTCTCTTTTCAACATATATATATATATATATATATATATATATATATATATATATATATATAATAGTATTTGATAATTTGCTTTTGAAGCATTGTTAAGTATAGTATATTATTATTTATATTTTTGAAGGCAATTACAATGCGTATATCGTATAAAATTCGATGATTATTGAAAATAATCATGACAAGCAAACCCGCCGAATAACGCGTGCGACGTGTGGAACACCGTACAGCTTTTTCAACTTTATTAACTCTCATCAGCAGTGTATACCTACGATCTCCCTCCGACAGAGATCGAACCCGAGAACCAAGCACGCAGAGTCAGAGATTCTACCTATATATTTAAGGTATCTAAATGACAGATAGTAAGGGATGATTCCACCTGTGATCCTCAAAATCTCACTGAATAACCATACTGTATGCTCCGGCAGGTGCAAACATATATTCATACAAGGATTTTTATGTATCTCTAAAGAGAGCTCAATGTATAATAATCAATAAATTAGATTAAATACAGAGCAATATTCAACTTTCAAAGAAAGACAAAACTTAACAAACTGTCATTCCGTAATAAATTTATTTCGACCAAAAGCTCAGAAAGCTTTTAAAAGATTTTTTAAATCCTTGAGAGACTGGCCTCTTCAGGCGGAGAGGTGAATTCCTTCATTTTCTGATCTCCGTCTGAAGAGGCCAGTTTCCTAAGGATTTTTTCAAAATTTGTAAAAAAATGTTTAAAGCCTTTTGAGCTTTTGATCGAAATAAATTTATTAGGGAATGACGGTTTGTTAAGTTTTTTCTTTCTTGAAAGTTATATATA
>CM042143.1:72382850-72397850 GCA_023376005.1 Doryteuthis pealeii
AGAAGTAGTAGTAGTGATAGTAGTATTTGCATTGTTATGACTAATTGCATTGATATCAACATTATTATGTGTGTTATTATTAATATTTGCTTTATCATATTTGTATCCTATGTGGAGTAATTTTTATTATTGCACTATTATCTAATTATTTATATTCTTAGTTTTGTTTGCATTCTTCTTCTTCTTCTTCTTCTTCTTCTTCTTCTTCTTCTTTTCTTCTTCTCCTCCTGTTATTATTATTATTATTATTATTATTATTATTATTATTATTATTTATTTATTTATTTATTTATTTATTTCACTGCTGTGAGTTTATTACACCGGCGTAATCTGATTGTCTTTCGGTGGAGCCGCGCAACAGCAACTTTTTTAAGGTTTATAGGACTCTTCCGAGTATTCTAGCCGATCATACCAATGCTGTTGTTGTATTGTCTCGATTTTTTCTTTTCCAAACCCTTGAGAACCGGTCAAAAGTTAACAATTACAATTGGTACGACATCTATCTTCATGTACCACAGTTTGTTTTTTTTTTTTTTTGTTTTTTTGTTTGTTTGTTTTTGTTTTTGTTTTTTGTTAGTTGTTTTTTTTGGGGGGGTTTGTTGTTTTTTTTTTTTTCAGTTCTCTGGCTAGGTCCAAATATTTGTTTATATTTTTGTTTCTTTTCATTTTCACTATGTGATCCGCCTGAACGTCAAAATCAATCAGATGACAAATTCCTTTCTTCTTCTTCTTCTTCTTCTTCTTCTTCTTCTTATTATTATTATTATTATTATTATTATTATTATTATTATTGTCGTTGTCGTTGGTGGTGGTGATGTTGTTGTAGTAGTGGCATTATTATCATTTTCCCTATTATTATTATTATTATTATTATTATTATTATTATTATTATTATTGTTGTTGTTGTTGTTGTTGTTTATTTTGTTGTTGTTGTTGTTCTTCTACTTGTAGGAGTAATAGTAATAGCATTCTTATTATAATCATTTGCACTATTATCAATATCTTTTGGATTTTATTAACATTATCATTATCTATATCATCACTAGCAGGGCCTGTAGATATACCACTGTATGATAATCTAATAATGCAAAGGTTTGATATGTTTTCTTTAGAGTCATTGCAAAATAGTTCAATATGTACAAAGTATAATAAGCTTGATTTAAATTTCTTTCACCCTTCTTTCTTTTTTTCCTTCTTTTCATTATGTTTGATTGAAACAGCTCAGTATAATCACTTCCAGGCGCACCCCCTCTCTCTATCCTTCCCCTACACTCTTTATTTCTTTCTTATAATATTTTTTCGTGTAACATGTCCTTTTTCTTTCCTTTCTCTCTTTCTGATAAAAACGGAATTTTCCATTATTTAGCTGAGGTGACAACACTCATAATAAATAAGAATTCGTCGGATAAGCAACAACAGATAACCATGATTGACATGTTTGCATTTTATCTAGGTTGATTGTGACTGTCTAATTTTCAGCCAGTATGTGTTGGAAGATAATAACAGTCGGAAGATTAAGGAACAAGAGTATTAATATATAGATTAGTTGCATTACCATTAGTAGTAGTTGTAATAGAATTTATCATATTTGCATTTTATATGTATTTGCCTTATAATTATTCTCACTTTCATCATCATCATCATCATCATCATCAACAACAACATCATCATCATCAGCAGCAGCAGCAGTAGTAGTAGTAGTAGTAGTAGTAGTAGTATAGTAATATTGTAGCCGTGTCACTTTCTTGTTTTCTTTTCTTAAAAGGTTGTCTTCGAGGATATTTCCTCTTCGATTTTTTTCCACTTTTCCCTTCTTCGTTTTTTGTTTCATTTTTTTCCCTCCTCAAATTAATTAAATGACGAATATCAAAATATCAAAATATTAAAATAGAATCTAAATTTTGCCACAAGTGTTTCGCCTCTTCGAACAAAAAAGTAATTTCAAATTTTCAATGATGATTTAAAAAATAAAATAAAGACAAGTCTTATCCACTGCACAACTTTGAAATTCAAATGAGAACTGACCAATTAATTCAATGTGTGCAAATATGAACGTCTTTATTGATCCTATCCATATCTGATTTATTTTTTCTTGAAAGACGTGCCTATCTTCTGAGTGCAAGGATTGGCCAATTGCGATCAAATTGCGAAATTAACTGCTCTTCTCAGAGGGTCAATTAGCTCAATTCCCAATAGAGGAAATCACGATAAGTTTCAGGAATTGAATCAAATGTTATGAATAAGATTATATACATAATTCAATCCAAATATAACATGAACCCAATCGTACTGTTTGAAAAGTGAATTCAAATATCTGCACATGTATAGTGATGTAACAACTTACCTTAAACCACGGGATTGCGCGTGCATCACGCTAAGGCGGTGGGATAGACAGATTAAGCCAAGACAAATCTAACCCCTCATATGCATACCCGTTTGATGTAATAAAATTATTCTATTTCTACTAGGGAACTGGAGAATTTCAATATACAGACGTGGGAAATTTGTCAGATTCATTAAAGTAAGTATTTGACACACATTTTAATCTCTTGCACATTTTCTAATGGATCACCTTTCCTACCCAGTCATGCCAAATCTTACATTCTTTTTATGCCAGTGTGCTGAATTCGCATATTGTGTCATTATTTTATTTTATATCTCTAAATTTACTTAAATTTCATTATTCATTTCACTACTTTATCATATTACATTTATTTATCTATTTACTTACTTTTTATCTATTTGTTGCGTAGCGGCATCAAATTCTATATGTTATATAGTGGCTTCTCTTCACGTTGCTAAATCGCATATCTGTATACGTAGCGGGTATGGTCACTGTACCCAAAGCGATGTATGTTAGTAGTCAGCTACTACCGACTACTGGACTTCAATAACAACAGATACGTATGTACAAAAGATGACCCTTCTTTATTTTCTTTGGTGTGTGGATGGTGAAGGCGCAGATCTTACAATGAGTGCACGAGGGGTGGTTGCTGACGGGAGACGTGAAGTGTCCTTTCCGCAGCCGGCTGGCGTCTTACTGCTGTCGGCTCAACCATCTGGCTTTTTGTATTGACGACACGCCTACGCATTTTTATTTTTTGATCTGATAACGGACCGTTGTTATATATTTCTTTATCTTCACCCTGCTTCCTTGACCGGAAACCATCTCTTCCGCTTTCTCTTTCTTTTTAAATATATATTTTTTATCTTTCTCTTTGTCCCTCAGCCGGAAGTTCCATCTTCCGGGCGAGGACAATACAACATATTTTGTCAATACTGATTACTTGGGATAGGCTCATTGATCTCTCTTGATATTTCCTGTGTGAAAAAGGTGAAACCTACTACATAGATATCAATGTATATCTGTCTGTCTGTCTGTGGATAACCAGTAGGCGCCTACAGCAGACATCCGATTACGATGAAACTTTACATACATGTTAACCTAATATTCAGGAACAGGACTGACTAACTGGATTATTGAAATCAATAATGAAACCACTGGGGATACCTTTACAATGAAGGAAGCAAGAAAAGTTTCAATGAGAGAGGGGATAGGGGAGTAGTAGTTTGATACACTTATACATAAATCAGTTGAATAAGTTCGATACTCATCGAACTCAAACTTTCCCGATTTATTCTCTCTAAATGAAAACTGGATGGAAGAATAACTTATGACTTAAACCGCTATTGATAGTTCTACACAAAAAATAATTTATCATAAACACATCTAGTAAAGGTTGTTATTGAAAAACCAGTATGGGCACCCAGAATCGTTAGCATTTTCATGTTCATTCTGGGAACTGCGAAAATCACACCTTTCCCCTGGTATTACCCGGTGCTGTAGCTAATCAGATATATAGATGTGTGATATTTAATTCAGTTTAAATGCCAACATTTTGTAATTAATACTAAGTGATCCATTGATTTCATATAGCACCTTTTAAGTTAAAATCATCTTTCGAAAAGTTTGATTATGTTTAGGAAAGAAATGCACCATTTTCCGTTTGATCTCTTTCCTTGATTCTATTACACTATTATAATATTTATTATAACATATTATAATCTGTTCATAATTCGTATAATATTATTTATAATTATTATTTATATATCATATTCATTTATTGTTATATATTATTTATATTACACTATATTACAGTATAGTATTATTGTTAAATGTTTTGATAAATAAGTAATTGAGGGTTTTCCCATATAATAAATTCTATGAAGAGTAGAATAAATTGTAATATGATGGTATAATATCGACTGAATAAAGTAAATGTTTGGACGCTAAAAAAACATGAGGATTAGTATTACAATGATGAAAGATTACAACTCTTTTTCGAGGAGAGGCTAGTGTACAGGATTTCGACAACGTAGTAAGTGAGTTCGAACTCATGTTGCACAATTCACTTTCTGATTAATACACTTTGGAAACGCCTTCATTCCCTAACTATGCGTTAAATAGTACAACTACTGTTCTTCTACAAGGATCGTTTTGGTATTAAATAACCCAGGTTGATATGCTGTGTAACAAACCAAACACATTTTATCATTCTTTTTTTAAAACTTTTATATATCGAATAATCCTTGGAACAGCACATCACAAGAAAGTGAATGTACGACCACTTACCGCCTATCACACAAAACAACCAAGTAAGACAAACAAGACACACTGGGCACTGCTGAATAAGCAAGAGAACGAACTCAGAAGTGATATCCTCTTGTGGACACATACATATTCACACAACAGAGTGGGCTGAACAGCAAAGAATTACGTGGATCATCTTTGTGCGGATACTGGGAGAAGGTTTGCCAGGAGTGATGACAGATAGGGACGGGTGGAGAGAGTGTCAAGAGAATATGTACTGTCAGCGCAACATGATTATCAGAATGGCGATAAAGGAATAAATATTGCTACTAGCTCAATGTGACAATATACAGGGATGCTATTAAAAAGGCTTTAGAAAGGATTTTATCTGGGAGCACAAGAAAGAAACTAATGAGTTTAAATAACATGGTTTAATTAAATCGAAACAAAAATTAGGGTCCAGAGGCTCTCTCTCTCTCTCTCTCTCTCCTCTCTCTCTCTCCTCTCTCTCTCTCTCTCTCTCTCTCTCTCTCTATCTCTCTCTCTCTCTCTCTCTCTCTCTCTCTTCTTTATTGTTAGATGGAAAAATACTAAAATATCAGGAAATTAATTTAGCTGCACATTTGAAATTTTCGTTTAAGGTGTATCACAACTTGACGCCAAAATGTGTCCAAGAAAAGTTTTCAAATAATGTTCACAAACATCCAACCAAATATGCTAAGGCAAAATTTAAATGCGAAATTTACGACATTACAACATTTACCAGTTTCATTAGTGAGACCAAATGCAAGAAGTATTAGTTTCATCTTTTCCTTTGTGTATGGAATAAAATCTTTTGGAGAAATCTACAATTTAAATTAAATATGAATCGGTTTTCTTTTCTGTTCTTATCAGGCCGTCTTGAAAAGGATTATAATTTCCATCCTACTTGATGGCCTCACTAAACAATGTCAAATTTTGACACGTGTCATTTTAAGGTAAGTACTTTATCAAAATCATATGGAATTTTTTTTATTAGTGGCGCCATATACATGTCAGGCCCGGGACTTATTGAGTGATGTGTTAAAGCAAAATAGTGACGTCCTTTCAACTTCATTAAAGTAGGGAACCTGGGACGGAGTGGATAACGTGCTGTACTGAAATATTGTAGTAAGCGAGTTTGAAATCTAGTCGCATTATTACGTTCGCTTTCGAACTGATACCCGTGTGAAATCTATGGAACCCTTAATCATCCATTATGGGTTAAGTGATATAACTACTGTCCCGTTACTAGGATGACTTAGGCATTAAATAACTCATGAAGGTTGATATGCCATTAAATTTTTAAAAAACTAATCAAACCAAACTAAACATATTCCACAATCATTGTTTTTATTAACAAACAGGCGAATGAGAGGAAGCAATTCTCCGCGGGGCAGTGGGTAACGCACTGGATTGTGTTATCGTAGTAAGCGAGTTTGAACCCTAGTTGCACTATTATGTTCAATTTCGAACTGATATACTTGACAAAGGTATGGAACCCCTCATCCCCCAACTAATGGTTAAATAGTACCACTACTATTCCTCTAGGAGGATGACTTTGGTATCAAATAACCCATGAAGGTTGATATACCATTGAACAAAGAAACCAAACCAAACCTACTTTATTACCTTGCTAAGAATTTTTTATAGTGTATCATGTATTCACATATATTATTATTATTACTAGCAAATATATGCACCCTCCGGGTGCAAGTATTTAAGTTTTAATGTAATAAAATATTGTATTAAATTAGAAAAGCTAATGAAACTAAATAAGAATACAGATAAAAAGATTTGAAACAGAGGGAGTATAATAAAAGATTTGAAACAGAGGGAGTATAATGAAAAATGGAACAACTGAAACTTACTCTTCCATCACTCTCGTCTTTCATTGTTATTTTTTCTAATTTAAGTATTTAGTTATAAGGGGAAGTAAAGAATAAAATGACAGTTATTTTATCTTGTTAATGGATTTCATTTAAGATTCATTGAAGAGATTTTTGCTTATGTTCATTAAAATAAAACCAAACAGTTAGAAATCAATAACACTGAGCACATATTTATTAAATTCGATTTTTTAATATTAGTATGCAAATTAGCCTTCCCGTTCACACTGTAAACCGCTATTTTGTTGTATATATAAATATAATTGCATGTTATCAGTATGTAGACATAGTTAACAGTATTAATAATGTAAGACAATTTTATTAATAATTGAGGTTTAGATATAAATGGAGAATGTGATGTCAATTACTAAGAGAATTGTGACTTGAGTAGGAATATAGTTTCGGTTACAGACAGGAAAACACACAATCTCCATTATAATAAGATATATATCATGTATTCACATATATTATATATTTGGCTAGTAGTGTAATTGTTACCTTCCTGTGAAATGGGTATAACGAGACTAGTTCGACTCATGGACGAGGTGTTTGCATTTCACATAGCACAAATATCCTTGGGATAGGAATGAATCCAACTAATCTTTCTCCATGGGTAAATAGTTGAGCAGAATGGACTCTTCAACCTTGGTTAGGCAATCAATCTACAAGAAGGAAAACTTTGAAATCAAACCTGTTAAACTCAGCTTAAGAAAGTAACCTTGTGTCACATCCTGCCGGTGCGGACGAGTTTGTAAATATATACAAGGTGTGTAAAAAAAAGTATCGAGATTTTTGTACTTTTTGGCACACCTTGTATTCTGAATTATTTTTGAGTCAAAAAAGGGACCAAGTTTTAAGCTGTATTTACCATGATATAAATGATGAATGAATGGAACGTATTTTTTTTCAGAATACAACGTGTGTCAAAAGTACAAAAAATCTCGATACTTTTTGACACACCTTGTATATTATATTTGGTTTTGTTCACGGCTAGTGAGATAGATATAATGGATTTTTTACCCCTATTCCCCAAATGCTGCTTGAGGTAATACTCTTATTGGTTGTTTTTTTTCTTTGTTAGTCTCTTTATTTTATGTCGTAAATCCAATAAAAGTATCACTAGTATTTTTGAGTGCATTCAACATATTGACATGGTGATCTTTGAAATGACCCAGCAATCGTTTGGAATCGTTTGATACGAGGTGATATTTAAGAGAAACAACAATATTTGTGATTTTTCTTTTATTTCTTTGGTGGAATGAACTCATTTACTCTTTCAAGATATCTGACGTGAACTGAGTCACTTGCAAAGAATATCGGGTAAAACGGGGTGATAATTTATACACTACGCACATGAGTAAAACTCACACTAAATAAAGAGAAAAAATTAAATAAATAAAAAAAAACAAGCAGTTAAAATCATACTCAGTTTCAATAACAATATCGCAACCCGGCAATGCTCTATCACAATTAGTTGTACACGGAAGTTTTAAAAAATAATAATATAATTAAAATTGCAACGTTTCACAAACATAGATTTTCTAGAATTAATTTATTTTTCTATTTTATTCATGATGTTCAATGATAATTTCGCCGAGCAAGTGTTTTCAAAATTAGAAAGAAATTAATAACCACAGTTTCATCTTCAAATCGATAATCAACTCGATGATAACATTTGTTCAATCAAAATTTGTAAAAAAAAAACAAAAATAAATGACCAAAAATAAAAAAAGAATATCTGCAATGATATTTTATGAAATCTTCAAGATCCTGATATAATAACAAACAAATGATAAATGTTTTATTGTTATTTCCTATATTATTATGGCACAAGGCTATTATATCAGAGCAACTTCAAGATTCCGTTACAATAGCAAACAAATGATAAACATTTAATAATCAGAGCGACTTCAAGATCCCGGTAAAATAACAGACAAACAATAAACGTTTCATTGTTATTTCTCATGTTATTATGGCACAAGGCCACCATATCAGGACAACGTTAAGATCCCGGTACAATAACATACAAATAACAAATGTTATTGTTATTTCTTATGTTATTGTTATTTCATATGTTATTATGGCACAAGGCTACTGTATCAGGGTAACTTCAAGATCCCGGTACAATAACAGATATATAAAAAAACGTAAAGTCGTCGAGGTGACCTAAATTCGTTATCAAACAGACAGCGAGAGAGTCTATCCCCTTTTCACTAGCGATAGAACAAGGAGATAGTTTTGGCGTCTGAGTTGGAGCGCCGCACATACCATCAGCTACTCACTTTACTGCAGAAATCCCTGTGCTACTCACACGTTGAGTTGGCGAGGGGCGGTATCGAACTCGAAACGTTGTGATTTCTAATCGGACGCTCTACTGACTGAGCTAAACCGGCTTTATAATAAAAGCTTTTATTGTTATTTCTTATGTTGTTTGGGCACAAACCCACTACATTAGGGTAAATAACGATATAATGATATGAAAAATAAACGTTTTATGGTTACTTCTTATGTTATTATGGCACAAGAGCACTTTACCAGAGCAACTTGAATATCCTGGTACAATAATAGACAAATCATAGACTTTTATTTCTAGACGTCATTTCCTTTGATGTTATAGATTGGAAGGTTCCGCTACAATAATAGACAAACCATAAACGTTTTATGGTTACTCCTTATGTTATAATGGCACAAGGCCACTATACCTGAGCAACTTGAATATCCTGGTACAATAATAGACAAATCATAGACTTTTATTTCTAGACGTCATTATGGTATTGGAAGGTTCCGGTACAATAATAGACAAACAATAAAGGTTTTACGGTTACTTCCTATGTAGGTATGACACAAAGTAGCTATATCAGGGTAACTTCAAAATCCCGGTAATATAACATACAAATAAAGGTTCGATTGTTATTTCATATGTTATTATGATTCCGGTACAATAATAGACAAACGATAAACGTTTTATGGTCACTTCCTATGTAGTTATGGCACAAGGCCGGTATATCAAGGCAAACTCAAAATCCCGGTACAAAAACACACACATAATAAACGTTTTATTGTTATTTCCTATGATGTTATGGCACATAGCCGCTATATCAGTATAACTTCAAGATCCAAGTAAATTAATTGACAAATAATAAAAGTTTTATGGTTACTTCCTATATTGTTATAGAACAAGGCTTCTATATCGGGTCAACTTCTAGATCTCGGTACAGTAATAGAGAAATAAATGTTTTATGAATATTTCCTATGTTTTTATGGCACAAGGCCGCTATATCAGGGCAACTTCGAGATCCGTGTATGATAATAAACAAATAATAAATGTGTTATGTCCATAGGGAAATTCTACCCCTCTGTAGAGGTGCAATTGAGCTATTCTACAGTCCCAGCCGACAGGGTGTTGGTATCTTTGGTTTCAAAGAGAATTTTATAATCTTATTATATTATTTATATAATGGAGATCATGTGTTAGTCTTTATGTAACCGAAACTACGTCACCAACGACGTCACCCTTCTCTTAAGTATTTACGTTATATTCTCAATGATTATTAGATAATCATTAATCATATTTAATCTATTAAAGGCTAGCAGAGTTAGATTTGCTTCAAAACAGCCCCTGTTATTTATACGTTGAAAATCCTGCAATATGTATCATAGATGAATAAGAAATAAAAGTTTACATAGCATATGGTGTTGATTATTTTCATACTGCTTTTAACAAAATCGTTTTAATAAATAATTGCTCAATTTTATTGATTTCTGATATCATTTCTTTAAATTCTCAAATGTATTAAAACAACCTTATGTATAATCCCATATTGAAATCAATTAGAATAAAAGAAAAATAAGTGTTATTTTTTGTGTTCGTATTTAATTTGAATAATCTTCCTAATTTAATATAATATACATATATATCAAAACTAAATTACTTGTGCCCAGGGTTCGCTTTTCTTATAGTTTTATAAAATAAATGTCAATGTTGTACTGATTTATTGGCCATACAAGTACGTATGTGCTTTTAACTTAATGTTTAACACTGCATTTTCTAGACATTCTTGGCAGACCGATAAATACTGGTTGAGACTTACAAGATGCAACATAAAATTAAATTCGCGTAAAAAGTTAATAAGAAAGTTGTTTTTTTAAAGTTATTTTGACAGGAAAATACAATGAACAAAATATTGATTTCTCTCAAGGGAAAATAACAGTTTTGTGCATAATTCTAAAACAGAAAAAATAAATAAATAAATAAATAACGACAAAGACAAAAAAACAAAGAAACTGTAAGTCTTTAATAAGCTCTAAAATTTTTCTTACTACATTATAGATTTTTGCATAAATCTGATCACTAAATGTCCAAATAAAAATATGTTTTGCTACCTTTCAAAACTTTATTAGCCGACTAATACTTTCTTTATTATCTTTATATTTTTTATAGTTCTTGTTGGCGTCGCTTTTACTTGGCAATTTTCTCCATAAAATTCCTAACCTGCAGAAGTGTGTCATTTGAAAAAGATAACAAACTTCGGAAGTAGATTTTTACAGAAGACAGAATTCTTCTTCTTGACTTTAAAAATCTTTCTCATGTTGTTGATACATCTTTATCGGGGTTTTGATCGTCACTATTAAAATCACATTTTATAATATCTGTATATCACTAAAAATACCATTATGTTTTTATATGTCTATGCAACCGTCACCCCCCCCACACACACACACACACAAAAGGCACATCACAGCGGGATTTTTATCAAACCAATTTGCTTTAAAACTTATTATAAGCTCTTTTGTTCCTAATTTTTTTATTCCTCTTTTATTCTAATTGATTTCAATATAAAATTATACATATGGTTGTTTTAATACATTTGAGAATTTAAAGAAATCATATTAGAAATCAATAACACCAAGCAATTGTTTATTAAACTGTTTTGTTAAAACCACTGTGCAAATTATCAACACGATAAAATATGTAAACCTTTTTTCTTAGACATCTATAATACACATTGCAGGATTTTCAACGTATAAATTACATGAGCTATTTTGAAGCAACTCTAACTCAGCTAGACTTTAATAGATTAAATAAGATATTAATTGAGATTAAATAATGATTATTCAATAATAATTGAAAATATAACGTAAATCATTTTGTTCCTTGGTGTACATGTTTAGATGCAATAATATTAATTGAAATATGATTAAGGATTTTGACAGGGACACTATCAGCTCCTGTGTGCACATATTTATGTGCAACAATAATTTAATTATAATTAAGGATTTTGAGAGTGACACTATAAGCTCTTCTGTTCCTGGGTGCACATATGTAGGTACAATAACATTAATTGAAATATAATCAAGGGATGTTTTCTAGACGATTTCGGTCATTTCATCTGATTTTGTTTCCGGCCATAAGCGATAATCTAAGAAGCTGTATCTACAAATAGACTAGATGCTGATCTTAGCCACAACGCTACATATCCAGTTATCAGTTAAATAACATCCATATTTGGTGGTAAGATCTATTTTGATGAATTAGATTGCTTTCCGTAGTGCAATGATCAACAAGCGAGAATAATATGTCATTACGAGTGAGTCCACTTCTCGCTGGGTACCCATTATTTCTGGTTTTGTGTCACAACTAAACAGTTTCCTTAGCGGAGGAGTTGGGTTAATACACATGTTAAATCGTAGATTGACTGAATCTTTTGTTTGACATGTAGTGTAGATAATTTCAAAAGGTTAAAATGCTTTTCTCAAAAGCGTTAACCGTTAACATCAAACAAGTTTAATTGACAGGTAATGATGTTTAATATCATGTAGATATAAATATTTACATGAATACACTATCTGTTGTGGAGAAGTTAGGTAAATATATATGTTAAATAATGGATTGACTGAATCTCTTATTGGGTGGGTAATGCAGTTAATTTCAAAAGGCTAAAATAAATATTTCCCAAAGCGTAAATCGTTAATGTCAAATCAGTTTAATTGACAGGTAATGTTCTTTAAGAACTTGGCTGATATTTGATAATAAAATAGTTTAGTATTTAAGCAGTTAGCCCAGATTATGAGGACAAAATAACTATACAACACATAAAAGTTAAATTTATCCGCCATATTCAGCAGATATTGAGTTACATAATCTATAAGCAGCCTATAAAGTATGAACTTAACTCTAGTTAGAATACTTTGAATTAGAGTCCGTTAGATTTAGAATGACGGGGTCCATGGAAAGTTACTTGACAGTTGCTGACGGATAATAACCTTTACCCCCATGAAAGTGCGCGATTGGATGCGTGGGAATAATTTTTAGCTTAGTTCAGATGCGAAGCAGATTTCAGAGCGGTTGGACCTGTTAGGTCGCCGCTCTAAGCCGATCTACCCGGCGGCAGAATGAATTGGACAGGGTTACGAAATAAAACTTGATTAAGAAGACAACCAAGTTTTTTTTTGTTAATTGAATTTAAAATTTTTTAAAAACAATGACCAGCCCAGCACAAAGAAAAATCAACTGAAAGAAGAAGACCAATCCTTAGCAGAAGCCCAATAGACCAAACAGAGAAGATGGCGGCCGAACTAAACGAAGAACAACCAGAAGCAGAGTTTAAAAAGTAAAACCATCATCATCTTAATCTTTCTCTCCATCTCTCTCCCAGTTTATATACCTAATGATTGAGAATATATTCTTTGTACTTTCGGTATATCATTCATTCAGGTTTTCAATACAAAATGCTCTTAATTCTCTGAATGATCACTAAAGACAGCTAGATCAATTCTTTTTTAAGAAAGATAAAATAAAACAAAATATAATATCCCGAGGCCAAGAAAATCATCGCCAGGAATATGACAGAAGACAGTTAAAAAAAGCAAAGCGGTAAATTCTTTGTGCAATAAACTTAATGTTTAGAACAAAATTCTGCCTTTTATTTTTACGTACTAAACCGAACGAACTTTACTCGGTTATCAAATGCGTTCTCATTTTTGCGTTTTTGCTGAGAAATAAAATTCGAAAAGGTCCTGCCCCTCTGTTTCGCCTTTTGTTGTCGGCAATTGTTGTCGGAGATTGTCTTAAGAAAGCAGATTGTTTGGCTAATAAAGTGTCTTTATAGTCGGAGGTAATGGTGTGTTGTATGCATTTATGTTCCTCCGTGTCTAAATGGTCGTCTGTTTCTTTGTCTGACTCGGAACCTTCTTTCAGGCCAATAAAATCTTTCATACTGATGTAAACTGCTTATATCCTATTCTTCCGGTTGAAGGGAGCCGCGTGTGTGGCACTTCTACACCCCCGCCATGACCCCTAACAAACAACGTCCTGACTTGACCTTTCGTCTAGTGCACAGAAATGGCCGACAAGCGTTCGATAAAAGAGCGTAAAGTCGGACTGGGTGTCCAGTAACATTTAGTTTCAATGTCTGTTTTCGTTTAGTATGTGATATGGTCCACAAGTACATCTTCCTCTTCCTCCTCAACCTACTAACCTTCCTCTTATCCTCTGTCCTCTTTTTCCTACTCCATGAATTTTCTAGGAATCGAGGTTAGTCAAAACGTATTGAATTTAACGTAGTAAATTTAGGACATCTATGGATATGTCCTTTGTTTACATTCAGATGAATATTTTTCGCAAAATCAGGCGTATCTACAATAATTATTTCGATACTAAGAAGAGTGTAAGAGAAATGTGTCTTGTTCTCCAGTCGGGAACAAAACAGATCTATACCTTCAGACCTATTAATGTACAAAGCCGTGTCTCTTCTCTTCAACATGTCGTCTTTGGTTGAGTTGGTTGGGTTGGGTTTCTAAGTATGCCTGTGTTATCTTATCGAGTTAAGATCCCCACGCTTCGGCAGTTTTGGCGACAGTGAAATTCAAGCAACAACAATCTATTTATTTTGAGAATGATAACAAAGACTAAATTATTGAATTATTGTGATATCCAAGCGCGTCTCCTATTTTCAACATATTTTTTTGGCGGCTCAATTTCTGACCCTCATGAATTCGGGGACATTAAAACAAAATGTTTCATAATTTCCACAGATACGACAATGGAAACTTTCTTTTTTTTTAAAAGTCAAATGTTGACAATCTGCAAAACTACATTTAGAGATGACCTGGTCAGTCAAAAACTGTTATTACAATTAAAAACTTCTGCATGAAATATACATCCATATAAATAACAAATTCAAATTATTATTTTTCGACAATTATTTTTTAGCTCAACCACCTAGTAATCGCTAGTTTCCGACTTCAATATCGTTCGCCGCTTAAATCTGCACATGAGCTTAGATAATCTAATCTGTGCAGTAGATAGGAGAGCAGACGATTTTTGTTATTTTCCATTTCATTAGAACAATCTCCTTACGAAAGAGGATAGACACCTTCGCTGTCCAACAATAGGCCACTTCGCTGACGTTACTATATAGAAGATGTGTCAATTTTTTGTACTTTTTGACATACATTGTATTCTGAAAAAAAAACAACGTTCCATTCATTAATTATTTTCAG
>CM042143.1:72402850-72415350 GCA_023376005.1 Doryteuthis pealeii
TCAGGAGAGAAAGTGTGCAAACCGTTTGCATATATATATATATATATATATATATATATATATATATATATATATATAGTATATTTTGGCAGCAGTTTTTCTTTTACGTATGTTTTGTTGAACTCGACGAACAATTCTTGCCTGACGAGTTTCTTTTCTATTCTTTCTAATTGTCTGGCGATAACATAACATTCTTATACACTTGTGAGTTCCTTCTTCTACTTATTGCTACTACTACTGTTTAAAAAGATACAATAGAAACGTCTCAGCTGTTCATACCTGATGATGGTACTAAGTAGTACAGAAAGTGGATTCACCCACTAATTCCACTCCTACACGAAAGATGTAAGGATAGAAAAGAAACTCATCAGACAAGAATTGTTGTCAGAATGGGGAGATGGCGTGTTAAACATTTATGGCTCTTATTTCCGAATGGAGGGATGATGTGTTGATAGTTGACATATTTAATATACTTATCTCTGGACTGGTACTAGATTTGGAGTGACTGGAAACTGAATTCAACCAGATACCCTCTCTGCAGATTTTCGAGGAATTCTGCTGTACGAACGCGATCAGATCGTCTGTTATGTTGCTTTTTTCTAACCACAGCCTTGTAGCCTCCATTGCAATTCTCCAGTTCATACCTGATTGTTTTTTCAATGTTCAGGGAACATTGGGCTGCAACCATAATCTCCTTATTTTGATGGCCGGCGCAGATCATCATGATAAAAATTATTCTCTTGCATGATTCAGGTAGGTTCCAGCCATTCTGTCATCACATATATGATTGAAAAAGGGTCCAAGCTTTTAAATGATGCGTAGTGTGCGTCAATCTCCAACGTACGGAGAAAAATAACTAAGTATAAGTATGTCAATTTTTCCAAGCACCCGTATATATATATATATATATATATATATATATATATATATATATATATATATATATATATATATATATCCACTCGTACGGGTTTAACAAGTTTAAATTCAGAGTTTCTCTTCTCCAAGACTGTTGGCCTTACTGAAGTTAAACAGTGCACCCTACTATTTACCAATAGTGAGAATAGTTGGATTGATTAGGGGTAGGTAACTTGGGACAATGAATCATATTTATCAATATATCTAGTTCTTAAATGGTTCGTTATGCCTCAATCATTCTATTCTCTATATTTTCCTGTTGAAATTCTAAAATCTCAAATTTCTACTTATTCACATAACCTTAAGACTAAATCTAAAAGTCCTTAACCTAATTATAAAAACTAGCAAATATATGCACTCTCCGGGCGCAAGTATCTAATTTTTAATGTAATAGAATATTATATTAAATTAGAAAGGCTGATGAAACTAAATAAAAATGTAGATAAAAAGATTTGAAACAGAACAACTTTTTCTTCCATCACTTCAGTCTTTCCTTGTTGAATTTTCCTAATTTACCTATTTATCTAATATAGGAAGTAAAGAATAAAATTAGTTTTTTTCGTCTTGTTAATGAATATCTTTTAAGATTCATTGAAGAGACTTTTGCTTATACTCATTAAGATAAAACCAAACAATTAGGAATCAATAATACTAAGCACATATTTATTGAAATAACATTTCCAATATCAATATGCAAATTAGCCCCCCGTTCACACTGTAAACCGCTATTTTGTTGTGTATATATAAATACAATTGCATGTTATTAGTAGGTAGCTCCGGCCCTGGATCTTTACGAGTTAATAGCGTCGATCCCAGGGTGCTATCCCCCCAGGCAACACCTTCCCCCATGATTTAAAGGGGCAGGGCTGGGTTTATTGCCCAGTGCCTGAGGCGCCCCCCTTGAGGGGGAATGCCGACGGGGTCGACGCAATTTTTCACCCGCCACCCCATGAGCTTCGGTTTGTGGGTGGTCCCACGTTAATAGGGCCTTGTGCCTGACCCGTACAAGTGGGGTACGTGGAAAATATCATGTAGATCCAGCCTAGCTGGGGGTCCAGTAGCTTTAGCCCTAGATCTTACAAGCTGACATCGTTGATCCAAGGGGGCTAACCCACCAGGCAACACCTGCCCCCTTGATTTAAATGGGTGGGCTGGGTTTATTGCCCGGTGCCTGAGGCGACCCCTTGAAGGGGAATGCTGATAGGATCAACGCATTTTTAGCACCCGCCACCCATGAGTTTGGATTGAGGGTGGTCCCACATTAATAGGGCCTTGTGCCTAACTCGTACACGCGGGGTACGTGGTAAATATCTAGTATGTAGATATGGCCAACAGTATTAATAATGTAAAACAATTTTTATTAACAATTGAAGTTTAAATAAAATAAGAATATGGAGAATATGACGTAAAAACTGAGGGAATTGTGACTTCAGTTGTAATATTGTTCTGGTTACAGACAGACAATCACACAATTTCCATTATAATAAGATGGTCATTACTTTGCACTATAAATAACTATTTAAACACAGCTCATATTTCACTTATCAATTATAAAAGATACAGTCACGTTATATAAAGTGTACATTCACGGGCGCTTTTGAAAAGTAGTTTAGAATATCAGTGTTATTGTCTGTGAAGCTCCATAGAAAAACACAATATTCGAAAATAGGCAAGACAGTCGAAAGAAGACCAGAGGGATTTACTTTTATCTCCAGTGACTCAAAGTCCATCTTTCAAATAAACCTTTTCCTCAACGTCTAAACGAATTTTAAAAGTGATAAAAAACCGAAGGTCCTGGTTGTTTAAAGAAACGGTTGATGTATTATTGTTTCTCCCTTCCATCACAGGTGATCATCTCTGCTAATGTCATTTATTTGCCTCTTCATAGACATAGGGGAACTCCAGACGCTCCCTTAGGTCATTTTTACAAAAATAAGTATCTTTAAGTAATTCGATATGACTGACAGGAATCGCAGTTCCTCGAAGTGTAATCATCCCTACTTAAGACAAAGCAAAAAATTATGGGCAAAACGGACAGATATTGTTTCTTTTTTGGAAAAAAATGCCTGAAAAGTACTCGAAACATAATCCCCGATTACAAAATCTAATTTGTTGGTTGGACGTTTTACGGCATACCAACCCATTTCAGGTCATTTAATTCCGAATCAAGTCATTTTTTATTAAAACAGTTGCTTACAGTACCTACGATTGCTGAGGTAGTCCACCAATTAACTATTGGAAAGTCTTATTGGTGCTTGAATTCTGGGAACTAGTGGAATATTGTAACATAGATTTGGAAGTAGAATATACAGCTAAATAGACTTAATAATAATGGTAATAGTTGGGTACATCACACTCCCCAGAGCTCCAGATTTGGAACCTCAAAACTAGATGCAGTTTAACGTCATACCCCTGAAATTAAGGCCCCCAACCACCGCTTTCTAGCACAATTATGATAAAAAGAGTATGAGTAAATAGCAGGTATGAGTAAATAGTAGGGCAGACTGGGCTCTTTAACCATGGTTAGATAACCAGTCTAGAATAAGGAAAGCTCTGAATTCAAATCTGTTAAACTCCGCTTAAGAAATTGACTTTGTGTCGCATCCTGCTCGTGCGGAGGGGTTGGTAAATATATATATTCATAGGGAAATTACCTACATGAAAGACCTGAATTAATTCGCTTTTGGCCAAATTAGAACGTGACCACGTGTATAAAGGACAAAACCCGAAGACTTTTGTTAGTTATGAGGACGCAGGAAGTGCTGACAAACAACAGTTTAGTGCAGGCTGAGACGTATTGGTTTCGACCGGGTCAATTTAGCAAAGGGGTATGATATTGAAAAGACCCTAAACCCCAAATAAACTAAAAACAAACGTCACTGCTGATGCATCCAAACGTATCTTTATGTATTTTACAAAATACAAAAATAGTTTTACAATTTAAATATTTGGCTCCGAGATGTTTAGTCAATCACTTGGTTCCGAGATTTTCAGGTGGACACATGTTGTTTCAACTGATGTAACCTTAAGGTGGCGCCGCCTCCCCGAAAGCAATCAGTATATATATATATATATATATATATATATATATATATATATATATATATATAAAACGTCTAAGGTAAGTGAATAAAAGAAGTATGCACACGAATATGTTATAGATTTTTTCTTCTTCCCGAAAGATGTCTCCGTGTTAGAACGTTGGAGTCAGAACTATGCGGGAGTCCAAGGAAAGGAAATTGCACCGTCTCAAGAAGAAGCAAAAAGATGACATCCCCCCACCCCCCATCCGAAGAAGAGATCCGAGTCGAACGTGACACTTTGCAAAAGGAAGAAATGAAAATTTAATTTTAACCAATGAAAATTAACGTGTTAAATGACACCAAAGTAACACAAACCAAGCAGCAAAAAAAACCCTGAAAAGTATGTATTTACCTAACCCCTCTACACAAGCAGGGTGTGACACAAGATCAATGTTTAAGCATAGTTTAACAGGTTTGAATTCAGAGTTTTCCTTTCTCCTAGAACCATTGCCTTTCCAAGCTAAAAGAGCCAAGTTAACCCTACTATTTAAGGAGAATAGTTGGATTTATACCTTTTGCAAGGGTATTAGTGTTATGTGCAATAAAACAGCTTAATCCATGATTTGAACTCGGGTCGCCCAGTCTATTTTTTACATCAATAATTTTATGCCTGTTATTTGATTAATATCTTTCACCCTTTTCTTTTCTACCTTTCACTCTTATCTTCCCTTTCTTTCACTCTCTCCTTTCTTTCACTCTTCCCTTTTTCTCCCTTTTCTTTTCTGTTCCTTCATGTTAGTGTTGTTTAACACTTTCTAATGCGGTGAAGCTTCGTAGTCGGTCAGTCGGTAGGGATGGGTTTGGCAAGACGAATGGTGTGGATATGAAAGATAAAATCGTATTCAGTACTTTACCTACCTATCCCGTCTACCCAAAACCCTCCTACCAACTCCCAAACGAAGAAGCTTCTTCAGATAAGGAAGGTGTTAAAGGGAAACACACGTAACCATCCCCAAAGTATTATCCTCGTACCCCACTTGTACTAGGTTAGGCACAAGGCCCTATTAACGTGGGACCAATTACAAGCGGAGACTCATTGGTGGCGGGTTTAAAAATTGCGTCTATCCCCTCGGCATTCCCCCTCAAGGTGGCGCCTCGGGCACTGGGCAATAAACCCAGCCCTGCCCCTTTAAATCGAGGGGGCAGGTGTTGCCTGGGGGGATGGCCCCCTGGGATCGACGCTCGTGATTTTAACCCGGGGCGGGCGCGCCCGAAGGTACACCCGTAACCATCCCCATTTCCTTACCCAAATGCCCCTCCTATCAATTCTCCAACTACGAAACTTCTACGCATCTGAATGTATTAAGCGTGATACACTTGCGTATTAACATAAAAAGTAAGTCACCAGAGTGACCTATTGTCGGTATCAGATGCCGAAGGAATCTATCCCCTTTGCACTAGCGCTAAACCAGGGAGATTTTTTTTGCGTCTGATGCTCTCCACTTTATCGCACAGATCCAAATAGTGCTACTCATTCAGTGAGTTTGCGAGGGCCGGTCTCAAATACTAAACGTTGTGGTTTAAAGTGTGTGTATTTGTTATCATCTTGTCTCTTTTTGCTTTTTTGTCTTCAAATAATTTTTCTTCTCTTTGTAGAGCGAGTGAAAATATTATTATTATGAACAAACACAAAGAATTCCCACGACTGCATTTGTTAGTTGGAACAAAACAAATAATTTCATAGCAAACAAAGCAAAACAATAATGTCATAATGACATAACAGGGAAAATAAAAAGAATAAATGTCATAACAAGTAAGAAAACTCTATGAAGAATCTGGAAAAATATGTTAGTTGGTTGGTTGATTTTACGGCATGGCAACCGTTGGGTTATTTTATGCCGATTTTTTTTTATTCATTCTAGTTGGGTATTTAGTTTGTTTTTTTTAACTTTTTTAGCCACATTCTTTAGAACTATTTTTCTATTTAATGAATTTAATTTTATTTGGGACCATAACAGGTACTACCACTCCGGTTCAGAGTGGACCTGGGGGTAATGGTAATAAAGCGATACCAACACTCTCCAGGGCCCCAAAACGTCATACCCTAGACAATAAGACCTTCAGCCACTGCTTTCTAGTATGTACTAGAAAGCGGTGACTGAAGGTATGATAAAAACCGATGGGTTTTAATTTAATATCTCAATATACTCTACTGTCTATAGAACACATGGGCTCCATTTTCCTTATTGACAGATGTCCCATAATGTAATAGTTTGGTCAGCTGGATATTATGACATATCAAACATAGTTGAGACCCTGTTCTCATTCCGCTAACCATAGCTGTCCAATTGGATAATAGCCTATTGGATAAAGTAGTTAGGTTAAGACAGTTCTAAGTGACAGTTATCTTTAGACTGCAGGCTCGATCCTGGTCAGAGGCAGCAGTAGCATAGAATAATAATTAACACAGCTTAACACCTGTACCCCAGCTATGGCTAGTGGAATGAGAACATGATACACCAGTGGACTGAATAAAGGGTTAGGTTCAAAGTTCCGTGATGGCTCCCAATTATGAAAAGAAGGTTCCCGAGTCCGAAAAAGTTCCCGAGTCTGACAGGAAATACCTGAAGAAGGCCGGTGGGTAAATTGGCCGAAACGTTCTACAGATAACAATGAAGAAGAGGACAATAGTCCGAATAATCCAAATAATACACTTTGTTATATTCATTTTGTTGGGTATTCAATTATTTTTCCAAACTCAATTTTTTCAAACAGATTTTCAGTACTCATATTTTTTATCTATTTAACCCATAAATAGGACCCTAACAGGTACTACCACTCCTAGTCAGAGTGGACCTGGAATTAATGGTGATAAAAGCGTACTCCATATTCCTCAGGGATTCCGAATAGGAATTTCACCACTAGATACAGTTTATCGTCATACACAGGTCACCAAGACCCTCACATCAATAAGTCCACAAAAAAAACATATATAGTGAAAAGGGGATAGACACCCTCTGTGTCTGGCTGATATCCACAATAAGCCACTCCGACGATTTTTACAAGACCAGCCTTGTTAGAACAAGAATATTTTTTTCAGTTGTTAACTATAGTAATAACCCTACATAAAAAATTAAAGTATTACTAAGAGCTCAAAATCATAGCGCATAAGTAGCACAGCTTAAATATATGTGCAAAAGTGGAGAGTTGATGGTAGGTATTGCGCTCCAACCCGGACACAAATACAATCTCCTTGGTTTAGCGCTAGTAAAAAGGGGATAGATTCTCTCTGTTTCTGGCTGATACCAACAATTGACCACGGTTTTCAAGTTCTGTCCACTGAAACCAGTATTGCCTGATTTTTGGCAAGTCCACGCAACTCACCCCCGTCAGCTGCTGTTTTTGTTTAACAGAAGAGATAAGAGAATCACGTCTAATGGAACATCTCTAAAAAAAAGTACATCAATCTTGTAATTTGGGCCGTCAATCCACTAAAGTTCCTGTCATTCTGAACTACTCTCCTAATCAGCTGAAAGGTCTAGAATTTCGTGAGCCCCTGCCTCTTTGCTTTCAAACCTGCGTAATAACCCCTTGAACCCTCGCTTTCGAAGACCGGCGACCCGGGGTCTCACCAAGTGACACCCACGTGACACCACCACCAACCAGCAATGCACTTTCCATAAACAACTAACAATACTTAATCGACGACCTTTGTTCCGACCATCCGCCCCCCCCCCCCACCGACTCCAGCTTTTGCTCGCAGATTAGTGTGTTCATTTTTAAACTCACGTGATACAAACATTTTGCTCTGCTCGCAATTCGCTGGCCTTTCTTCTCCTGTCTTTTCACTCATGATTATTGGCCTGTGGCACTTGAGGATCTTGGCCAGCGGGGAAAGTGGATGGTTTTTCGCTAGCAGACCGGACCGTTTTTCTTTCCTCTAGATTTTCATTCCTCCCGAAGAGATTTATACATTTTGATATTTATTGAATTTACATCAGTAATCATTTAGAGAATCTTTCAATCAGATTACTGGCCTAATGTATATATGTATTATTTCATATAGTTTTGCTTGTTTATCATCAACATCATCATCATCGTTTACATCATAACCATCATCATCGTTATGTTTGTTTCTTTTTTTTTCACTTACATATTCACTTCTTCTTCTTCTTCTTCTTATCCTTCTTCTTCGTCTCCTCCCCTTCTTCTTCTTATCCTTCTTCTTCTCCTCCTCCTCCTTCTCCTCCTCTTCCTCCTCCTCTCCCTTTTCTTCCCCCTTCTTCTTCTTCTTCTCTTCTCCTTCTCTCCTCCTCTTTTCCCTCTTCTTCTCTCCCCTTCTCCTTCCTCTCCTTCTCCTCCCCTCTTCCTCCTCCCTTCTCCTACCCTTCTCCTCCTTTCCTCCTCCCTCTTCTCTTCTTCTTTTATTTCTGGTCCATCGCAAGAGGTCATTCTGCCGACTTTACTCTTACTTTTACTATTTTAATTTCTTCTTCTTCTTCTTCTTCTTCTTCTTCTTCTTCTTCTTCTTCTTCTTCTTCTTCTTCTCTCCTTTTCTCATACTTTTTTTTTTTCTTCTTTTCTTCTTCTTCTTCTTCTTCTCATCTCCTTCTTCCTCCTCCTTCCTTCTTCTTCTTCGTCTCCTCCTCCTCCTCTTCTCTTCTTCTTATCCTTCTTCTTCTTCTTCTTCTCCTCATCCTCTCCTTCTTCTCCTCCTCTTCCCCCTTCTTCTTCTCCTCCCCTTCTCCTCCTCCTCTTCTTCTTCTTCTTTTATTTCTGGTCTAGCGCAAGAGGTCATTCTGCCGACTTTACTCTTATTTTTACTATTTTAATTTTTTATCGTCTACGTTAAATTAACATTTACACTGATTTTCAAGTTTACGTCAAACTCAAAACTTTTTGCTATTAATTTGAGCTTATTAAAAAAACAAAAAATATGACTAAAAACAAGTTAAACTAATAAAACAACGTTGGAACTGTTATTTATTGCAACACTATATACGGTAGAACTAAATCTGATAAGTGCCAACCTTGAATATTTTGATTGAATTTTTAAAAGAATTCGTTGGGAAATAATTGCATTTTTTTTAACTGCAAATAATTTTAAAAAATTGTTTGTATTCAAATTTCTTTATAATTTCATTATTATTTCTAGATATTTGTATTTTCTTAATAATTGAATAATCTTTTAAATAATAATTATACAATAATAATTTCTTAATGATTGCACAAATTCTTAATTAATTTTATTTTTTGAATTTGTTCAATCATGGATATAATTATTTTTAAACGTCTTTTATTTTCGAAAAAATATTCTAAAATCTGATAACATTGCTTCCTTAAACCTTTTGAATGCTCTTAGAAAAATGCATATGAGAAAAATATTTATATTTCTCATGAAGATAAATCCTGTGAGGATTTAAATCTCTTACTATACTGTTATATGTCAAGTTATTCCCGCCATCCGGGCAAAGCCGGTAAGCCTTTCTATTGTACACCACACACACACAAACGCACACACACACGCACACACACATATATATATTTCGCTACATGACCGCCAACTAAAGCGTAATCGCAACGCTCTCCTATAATAGGGATGGAGCACTCTATGGCGGCCTTTACATACATAGATATGCGTGTATTAAAACAGTTAAAATCCCCTTCGCATTCTGTAGGTGACGATATGGCCGAGCGGTTAAGCTGTCCAACTGCTCCTGAATCGATCGGAGTTCTATCCCGGTTTAGGTAGCTCATAACATGTCTAGCCTCACTGAAGAGACTTGATAAGTCAAAACACGTGTCTGTGAATGACTATATATATATATATACGAGGTTAAGTAAAAAAAGTAATGCCATTTTGTTTAGGTCAGCTATAATTACCAACACAGGAACATGTATCATACATCACAATGAACCTGGTCCTCTGTGGATCACATCCCTACTTCTCCACATAGTCATCGTTTCTCTCAAAAGCAATGTCTAATCTTCGAATGAGAGCATGTATCACTGTCCCGTAAAATGTTGTTGACTGTTCTTTGAGCAAATTTACCGTTCTTCCATACTCACTAGATTTAGCGCCTTCATGCTATCATCTCTTCGGTCACATGAAAGAGGGATTGAGAGGCGAACATTATTCCAGAGATGAAGTATTGAAATCTGTATTGAAGAAGTGATCCAAAGAACAGTCAACTGAGGACCAGCTTCATTTTGATGTATGATGCGTGTTCATGTGTTGGTAATTATACCTGTCCTAAACAAAATGGCATGACATTTTGACTCACCTCGTATATATATATATATATATATATATATATGTATATATATGTATGTGTGTGTGTGTGTGTGTGTGTGTGTAAAAATGGAATTGGAATTGAATCCGACAATATGAGGAAGAATGAATAAAGAAAAGAAAGTACAGAATGGATAATAAAAGATGAATTTAATCAATATCACTTACACATGTGTTTCGGCCAGTTTATCTTTGTGTACATAATTCACACTATTATTATCATTAAATAAACAGATGAAATGAAATAATAATAATAGAAAAATGTGAAAATATTTTCTCTGTGTACGGATTATTTTCACATGTTTCTGTTATTATTATTTAATTTCATTTGTTTATTTAATGATAATAATAGTTTGAATCGTGTACACAAAGATAAACTGACCGAAACACATGTGCAAGATATTGATTAAATTCATCTTTTATTATCCATTCTGTACTTTCTTTTCTTTATTCATTCTTCCTATATATATATATATATATATATATATATATATATATATATATATATATATATATATGGCAACTACTGCACAACAATCGGCTCATGCTATTGCCCCAGTAATGTCAGGATGAAATGAGCATTACAATTTTATCATAAGCTAACTTCCCTAGTACGATATATTCCTAAGCACAACGTTCTGATGTGTGTGGAGTGAATGAGTAAGTATATCCGACAAAATGTTGTTGAAATGAGGAAAAGTGGATATAACAACATAGCAACTAAATTCAATTTATATTTCGCCACGGTTTTTAGGGAAGTTTCCTCAGAATTTATTGCTGAAAAGGTACTTTTGATGCGGATAAGGAATGGAAACAGGGGAGGGTTTGGATGTGTGGTATAGAGAGGGGAAGTGAAAAAGGAGAGGATGGGTTTAATTTGTGGGGAATAAAAGTAGACTGTAAAAAGAATTTGTCTTCACAATAAATTCTGAGGAAGCTTCACTAAATACTGATGCAAAATATCAAGTGAATTTAGTTGCTGTTTTGTTAGATCCACTTTTTCTTCTATTTTCAACCATATATATAGTGCTCTGCTTATTATGTTTTACGTCAATTTTGAAGCGGATTACATCTAATTTGAATTTTGACTTCTTCTTTCTCCTCGACTGGTTTTACTTACCAGGGTCAAAGATCCCACTTTACCTTATTTCATTGGGAGTTTGAGGGGGATGAATCCTTGTTTCATTTTCCCTTAATGGTATTAATATGCAATAAAATGAAAGTAACTTGGTCCAGGACTTGAACCTGGTCCGCTGAGTTCATGTTCTACGACGATGCCTATTACACGACCCGCGCTTTCAGTATATGCAAATTAATTGTAAAATGTTGCCCAATATATAAATAATGAAACTTTACATACCGCTGTTTCTCTCGACGGACTCAGCCAGCATGAAGCCTTTTCGGCTTTGGTGAAGTCCAGCCTCACATCTCCGAAAACTAAGATAGAGTGATTTTAGGTTCAAGGTGCCCCACTGCGGTTGACGTTACTTTTAAAGACGTCTTGATTAATCGACCTCTTTTCGACCCTCAGGATTTACACATTGATTCTAGAACGTGCATTATTGCATCCATTAACAACAGTAGTTGGTTTTCCTACTGCGAGCCACACCTTGAAGGAGACAAGGATAGACAAAAGGAGAGAGAAAGACAGACAGAGAGAGGGTGTGAGGGTGAGAGGGAGAGAGTGGGAGGGAGAGGAGAAAATAAAACTGAGTGAAAGCATTCTTAAACAGAAAGACTAACATTTATACTGACGTTCAAATGAGAGGTTTCACAGATAAATTAGATTTGTACCTTTCGTTGCTACACACACATGCACACGCACATAAACGTGCTTATATATATATATATATATATATATATATATATATATATATATATATATATACATATATATATATGCCTCGTCTCTTGTTTACAGACTCGAGTTCTCTACGTGATTGTAACATACATCTATCGATGTATGTATTTATCAGTTAAAATGTTCGCCTCTTACTAACAGCTACGGTCGGCCGAGTGGAAAGGGGTCGAACTGCTGAAAAGTCACTCAAGTTTCGCTCTCGGCTAGAAATAGCAGTTAAGTCTAGCCACACTGATGTGACGTAAACCTCGAAATACGGTGTCTGTGAATGCATATATATATACATATATATTTAATATAAGATTATAATTATAGGCAAATGAATCAACTTGCCATAAAAGGCTTGCTGTTGGCCTAAGAAAAAAAATGGCAGAGCTGATTCTGAAATCGATGTTACGAGTGGACC
>CM042143.1:72420350-72435350 GCA_023376005.1 Doryteuthis pealeii
AGCACAAGACTGATATAACCCCACCACACCGACACCAGCACCGTTACGAGAATAATCAGTATCAGCAGCAGCAGCCGCTTAAGATTTTTTTTGTACATAAAAAATACGTCCACGAACCTCGTCAAAAAAGAAAACAAATGCGAGACTTGAAATTAAAAGCTAAACAAATACAGTTAAAACTTAAAACTTAAAAAAAAATGTCTAACGTCTTCAGGAGATACTCAAACCAAAATTATGGAAATATGGGACCTGGGGATATATCACAGTATGTTAATTTAACTATTACAACGTTTGATCTGTATACTTAAGAGCTATTGCTTAATAGTTCAATATGTAAAAAGTACAATAATCTTGATTTAACTCTCTCTCTCTCTCTCTCTCTCTCTCTCTCTCTCTCTCTCTCTCTCTCTCTTATTATTTATTCTTATTTAATAGTCACGTTGTAAACACCGATTCGCATTCGAACACCGAAGTTAAAAAGCAATGGTCCTGTTCAACACATAATTGGGGAACCATTTAAGTAACAGCAGGTACTGTAAGCAGCCGGAGTCCTTTGTTTATCAAAATATAATTCGGCATTGAATGACTCTCAAAGGGTTAATATGCCGTAAGACAAAACAATCAACAGCCAACCATCTTTCTTTATCCCTCTGTTAATATTTTCCTTTCATTCAATTAAAACAGATTAGCGTTATCGCTTCTACGCTATCTCTCTCTCTCTCTCTCTCTCTCTCTCTCTCTCTCTCTCTCTCTGTCTACCTCTATCAATCTATCTATCAACACCCCACTTTATTTTCTCTTTCTTTCTTCTTTCTTTCTTTCTTTCTTTCTTTCTTATTATATCTTTCTGATGTGTAGCATGTTCTTTTTCATCCCTTTCTTTCTATCACAATAAAAACGGAATGGTCCCTTATCTAGCTGAGATAACGACACCTAGCCCTCAAGGCACCCCCCCCCCCGCTATCAACTTCCCAACTAGGAAGCTTCTCCGGATCAGGGGATTTAAAGTTTAACACACATAGTTATGTAAATAAGTAAGTAAAGTCGTCGGGGTGGCCTAAAGTCGGTATCAGCCAATCAGCGAGGGAGTCTATCCCCTTTTCACTAACGCTAGACCAAGGAGATTGTTTTTGAGGTGGAGCGCCACACTTACCATCAGCTCCTTACTTTGCCGGACAGATCCCTATGCTACTCATATGCTGAGTGGGCGAGGGCCGGTATCGAACTAGGAACCTTGTGGTTTCCAATGGAATGCTCTACCGACTGAGCTAACTCGGCTCTTGTACTTGCGTATTAATATATAGAAAACCATGAATTAAACAGAAAGGCAGATAAAACCTCACTTTATCTTTTTCTAGGTTAGTGTAGAAATAAATAAGGTTTTAAATCATGAACTAGTATCACAGCAAAAGTTGGTTAGTTGGTTGAAACTAAAATCCCATTAATCCATTGAAGCCCATATCCTCCGGGAAAAAAAACATCCTCATTTTTTTGTTCTTTTTGTTTAATAAGAGAAATAGCGCCATGGTATAAAAATATGATAAAATAGAATATAATGGTATCTTGTGCTGTAATATGTTAATTTTTAATGAATAAAATTTTTCCATGGCATAATAAATTTTGAAACTAGCATGTTTTAGTGAACTAACACGAAGAATGAATGGAACGTTATTGTTTTCAGAATACAAGGTATGTCAATAAGTACAAAAAATCTCAATACTTCTTTGACATACCTTATATATATATATATATATATATATATATATATATGAGTTAAGAGTAGGGAAATGAATCCGACGGTATATGTATAGATAAAAGTGTATGAAAACACGCAATGCTGTTAAAATATCAAATATGATATAAAATATTTTCATTTTAACAGCATTGTGTTTCCATACCCTTTTATCTATCTATCTATCTATCTATCTATATATATATATATATATATATATATATATATATATATATATATATATATATATATATAAACAAATCGTTTTTCCCATCTATGGGTTAAATAGAAAAACATGAGTTGATAAACAAAATTGTATTATGCATTAAGAATTAATTTATTTCACAACTTTAACATACATTAATTTAAATTAAGTTTCCAAATCATTAAAATCAAGGAAATCAACCATTAAGTAATATTCGAGGCATTTTCCTCTCGATTCGTCCAAGAAATTTGCAAGAATGCCTGGAAAAAAAACTTTATAATACGATCCTTTTAATAAACTAGATTATGTCTCTTAAACCTGATAAAATATGGAATAAAATGTTTGAATGCAGTACCAATTATGTGTAAACATATCGCTTGTACTTAACTTAATTAATCAATGAACACTCCATACTCGTGCTCCCGACGTACACTGGCCCCTATCTGAAGAATTACCCAAAATGTAAGACAATCTAAAATATAAATTAGAAATATAATAAAATTACATCTAAAATTACATTTTATAAGCGATCGTGGTGAATGTTCCTTGGTCGGAATTTCTTCCGCTCGGATATACGTTCTTTTATGCTGCAACGCAATTAGCGACAGTTCCTTTATCCAGGATAAATTAAGAGCCTCCCATAGTGTTGTAATATTTAGCAAGCTCCTCGCGCAGATCCATTACTACTGAATAGCGAGTTCGATCCTAGCTGGATGTCCCATACTTGCGACCTTATGTCACATCCTACCCGTAGCAAACACGTTAGGTAGATTGAGGGCGTCCCATTGTGGAGTAATGGTTAACAAGCTAGTCTCGTTGATCCATTATTACTGAATATCAAGTTAGATCCTCGCTGGATGCCTTATACTTGCAATCAAACACACCATCAAACACACCATAACCAGGGCGAACGAGTTGTGTAAATTGAGGGTGTCCCATCGGGGTGTGATGGTTAGCAAGCTAGTCTTGCAGATTAATTACTCCTGAATAGCGAGTTCGATGCTCGCTAGTGGCCCTATATTTGAGATCTTGTGTCCCATCGTATCAGTGTCGAACGGTCTGGATAAATTGAGTGTGTTTCATCATCGCGTAATGGTTAACAAGGTAGCATCGCAGATTCATTACTACTGAATAGCGAGTTCGATCCTCGCTGGATGCCTCATACCTGCGACCTTATGTCACATCTATCTGTAACGAATGGGTTGGGTAAATACCTACATAGGGTTAATTAAACTTCCTTATAGCCTCTTCCAGATGATACACGATTACTTTTAGAACTAAATCTAATAGTAACAACTGCTCTTGGAAAAGTATACGCTGTTGCATCAACCCGAGAAATGAGGGTGCCTACAAGGGGTGGAGTCCTCGTAGCGTAGGGGCTAACGTACTGGACTGTGGACTGTGTTGTATCAGAGTTCGAACACCAGTTGCCCTATTACCTTCTATTTTGGACTAATCCCCTTAGAAGGGTATGAACTTTTTCGTCCCGCAAGCTATAGGTTAATTAGTACAAACAGTGTTCTTTTAAAAGGATGTATTTGGCGTTAAATAAGCCACGATAGTTGATATGCCATTAAACAAAAAAGTCAAATAAACATTCGCAAATAAATATTCTATAACTTAGAATTATAATTGAAATGTTTTTTAATTTTTTTCTTATGTTTATATGTTATATTATGTAAAATCACCATAAAAAAGATTGGACCCAATTTGTATGGGAAGTCACTTAATATGGCACATGTCAAATACCACTACCAAAATAATAAATTCTGTAAAAGCAAATTGTTGCTGGTCTTTTGTTTTGATTAGGATGAAGCCCCTCCTAATAATTATATATAATATTATATAATGTATATAACTACTATTCTTCTTTAAGAATGACTTTTGCATTAAATGACTCAGAATGTTTGATAAGCCAGAAAACACCCATTAAGTAGAAATGCTATGATTGTTTAAGTGACATGAGGGCGTGTGTGAGTGTATTTTCATAGTAATTTGGATTTCCAGTGAAAGAGGCACTGTAAAACAACCCTCGCAATTTTGTGTCAGTTAGATAGATAGATAGATAGATTGATAGATAGATAGGAACTAACTTACACAGACATATATATACCGGAACTAGCTAATAATTGTACAGATGGATGGATGAATTGACTCTCTCGTCGATTTCGATGCACGAGGGTTCATCCACTGAACAACCTACACAGTGTTTTGTTTATAGTGTAGAAGGCTTGGGTTGGACCATCTGCACTTTTTGGCACAGTCGATAGGAAAGAATTGGAGTACAAAGTATGCCACAAACCCAATCAAACGATTGACCTACTATTTTACCCATAGGTGGAGGGGGAATATATGGATTAATACCTTTCCCAAGGGTATTTGCGCAATGTGAAATGTAAACAGCCTTGTCTAGGATTTGAACTCGGGTTGACGAGTCCATTTCTACGATTCTAACCATTATGACATGCGCCTCTACAATATTGTACAGATACATATCAACAGAATCATATACATATGAACTTAGACTGATTGATTGGTGTATAAGAACTAATTCATATCTAATGGTTTGATTTGGTTTATTTGTTATTATATATTTGTTAGAACTAAAACACAACACACACACACACACACACACACACACAGATATATATATATATATATAATATATATATATATATATATATATATATATATATATAGTATGTCAAAGAAGTATTGATTTTTTTGTGCTTTTGACATTGTATTCTGAAACAATAACGTTCCATTCATTCTTCATGTTAGTTCAGTAAAACATGCTAGTTTTTCAAAATTTATTATGTATAATATATATATATATATATATATATATATATATATATATATATATTATATATATATATATATAAAGTCGACGGGGCGGCCTAAAGTCATATATATAGTTGGATTTGATTTTTTTATTTAACGGCATATCAACTCCTATGGGTTATTTAATGCCGACATTTACTTCATTTGTAAATGCTTGATATCATTTTTAATCAAATGCTTCTGTCTATAATCATTTGTTTTTACATCATTATATGATATCAAACTGTTATATAATTCTGAATCATTATGTTTTGCAATTTCATATTTGATATCATGTCTATGATATTTTGCATTATCCGGTACTTTTATTGAATTCGTCTACCTGGACAATGACGAATATCAGATATTCATAAGTAAAAAAATTCCTCTGGCATAATCTTACCAATATATGTGTATGTAAATACCATACAAATGGAATTTAAACGTAATTTACGTTATAGGTAGTAATGTGTAGCAAGATATGTTAGCCTGGAACAATTGACAATATATATAGTAGCATGGAGGTGCCTAGTGCAATGGTTTACGTCTTAGGAAATGGACACGTCAACCCGAGTTCAAATCCTGGACTTACATTTTACATAGAACTAATACTAATCTGAAATGCATTCTCCCTCCAGTTATGGGTAAATAGTAGGGTAGATTGGGCTCTGTAACTTTGGTTAGGCAACAATTCTAAGACAAGGGAAACTCTGAATTCAAACCTGTTAAACTCCGCTCCAGAAATTGACCTTGTCTCGCATCCTGCTCGTGCGGAGGGGTTGGAAATATATATATATACAGCAATTATTTCTATATCAAAACGTCATCACGCCATTCCAGCCTGAGAGCATAACGTCACAAATTGAATCGACGTTCTAAGTTTAAAAAAAAAACACGTACATTCACTTTATCTATTTTATTTTTGTTCATATAGTTTTTCTTCTTTTTTTTTTTCAAAAGTGTCACTTTTCTAAAACTCAAAAAGTTATTTTTAAACACTTGAAATAATAAATGTCAGCCAAAGATTAATGTATGAGTCAACTCAAGATCAGCCCAGCAACCCGATTCGAACCTCTCCACGTAGCACAGAAGATGAGATAAGTATACAATTATTTCTACATCATCACATCATCCCATTCATAAGAGTATAACGTCACAAATCGAATCGGCGTTCCAATTTCAATTTAAAGCACGTACATTCACTTTATCTATTTTATTTTTGTTTATACAAGGTGTGTCAAAAAGGTATCGAGATTTTTTGTACTTTTTGAGACAACTTGTATTCTGAAGAAATTAACGTTCCATTCATTGTTCATTTCTATCGTCGGAAATACAGCTTCAAACTCGCAAGTTTATGACACACCTTGTATTCTGAAAAAAAATAACGTTCTATTCATTGTTCCTTTCTATCTTGGTAAATACAGCTTCAAACTAGGAACTTTTATGACACACCTTGTATTCTGAATAAACGTTCTATTTATTGTTCATTTCTATCTTGGTAAATACAGCTCAAACACGGCACTTTTATGACACACCTTGTATTCTGAAGAAAATTAACGTTCTATTCATTGTTCGTTACTATCTTGGTAAATACAGCTTCAATCTCGATAGTTTTATGATATACCTTGTATTCGAAAAAAAGATAACGATCTATTAATGGCACTTTTATGACACACCATGTATTCTGAAGGAAATAAACGTTCTATTCATTGTTCATTACTATCTTGGTAAATACAGAGTATACATGACACACCTTGTATTCTGAATAAAAATAACGTTCTATTCATTGTTCATTTCTATCTTGGTAAATACAGCTTCAAACTCGGCACTTTTATGACACACCTTGTATTCTGAAGAAAATTAACGTTCTATTCATTGTTCATTACTATCTTGGTAAATACAGCTTCAGTCTCGATACTTTTATGAAATACCTTGTATTCTGAAGAAAATTAACGTTCTATTCATTGTTCATTACTATCTTGGTAAATACAGATTCAAACTCAGCACTTTTATGACACATCTTGTATTATGAAGAAAATTAACGTTCTATTCATTGTTCATTACTATTTTGGTAAATACAGCTTCAGTCTCGATACTTTTATGACATACCTTGTATTCTGAAGAAAATGAACGTTTTATTAATTGTTCATTACTATCTTGGTAAATACAGCTTCAAACTCGGCACTTTTATGACACAGCTTGTATTATGAAGAAAATTAACATTCTATTCATTGTTCATTACTATCTTGGTAAATACAGCTTCAGTCTCGATACTTTTATGACATACCTTGTATTTTGAAGAAAATTATCGTTCTATTATTGTTCATTGCAGTCTCGATACATGACATAACTTGTATTTGAAGAAAATTATCGTTGGTAAATACAGCTTCAAACTCGGCACTTTTATGACATACCTTGTATTCTGAAGGAAATTAACTTCTATTCATTGTTCATTATTATCTTGTAAATACAGCTTCAGTCTCGAACATACCTTGTATAGTTTTTCTTTTTTCTCTTTTTTTTCTCAAAAGTGTCATACAATGCTAAAAGTTTTCGATTACTTTTTTTTTCTTTCTTTTTCTTTTTTAAAAACTCAAAAACTCAAAAAGTTATTTTTTTAAACACTTGAAATATTAAATGACGGCAAACAATGTAATGTTCAGCTCCTTCTTTATATTTTCTCATTTCAGTTTATTTTAGGTTTTTTCTGTTGGTTTTGCCAAAACAATTGAAAACTTTAACAGATAGCTTCGTCCAAGTTGATTGCGATTTGAAAGATTCCAATGAACGACAAAGCAGAGCAATTCTCTTATACTTACCCTGTGACACCGTCGGCAAGACAAAACCGATCAACACAAAATTATTTCTACCAGACAACGCATCACGTTTTTCTTTTACGTTTGTTTCAATCACAAAAACAATTTATTCCAAGTCGCTTGATGGCGTGTAGCATTCCTCTTGTTGAATGTTTGCCCTTCCTCTCAAGATGGAAATGCAACGTCCAAGTCAGCACCTGTGCCCACTTGTTTGCCAACTATCGATTGAAAAGAAATTGGCAGAGGGGGAATTCTACGTTCATCTCCATCTATTTTGCGAGGAAGTCGATGAATCTTACTTGATCGCTAAAGGGGAAATTATTCCAGTTAAGCAAGAATTCTTACAAAATGATGACGACTATCGAAAAAACATCGCGTTAAAATTATCAATATACACACACACATATATATTATATAATATATATATATATATATATGTGTGTGTGTGTGTGTGTGTGTGTGTGTACATATATATATATATATATCTTGGCAATCATAACTTATATTCAATTATTAAATATATATTATATAAGTATTTTCAACATATATATATATATATATATAATATATATATATGTGTGTGTGTGTGTGTGTGTGTGTGTGTGTGTGTGTGTGATGATAATATTGATAATGGTTTTAAAATCACATAGACGAGAAACTGTCAGTAACCAAACCCCATTGAATTAATGTCCACTCTACCCTAACTTATATATATCTATCTATCTATCTATATATCTCCCTCTCTCTCTCTCTCTCTCTATATATATATATATATTATATATATATATGAGGAACTCACACACACACACACACACACACACACACACACATATATATATATATATATATATATATATATATATATATATTATATGATAATAAGTAAACTATACATATGATATATATATTAAATAAAAACTAAACTAAATATATATGATATACAGATTAAATAATAAGTAAATTATGATATATATATAATAGTAAGTAATTTTTATTTTATTCTTACAACATTTTTTTCATTTATGTGAGTTGAATTTATAGGCCATTTGGCTGTCTTTATATAATATATATATATATATATATATATATATATATATATATATATATATATATATATATATTGAAATACGAAAAAATAGAAGAAGAACATTTTATAAATATATTTTTTTAAGTCTTTTAGAACTCGTATATTCAGAATCATTTATTTATTCTTATCAACTCGAAGGTAATATCATGTGGTTGCTACGCATACCTAACAACAAAGTCCCTATGTTTAGTTTGGTTGTTTTGTTTTATGACATATCAACCCTTTGAATAAATAAATAAAGAGTTACAGTTTTTATTTGTGATTTTTCAGGTAGATAATCTTTAATCGAGGAACATGTTCTGAAATCTTCAACCCATAGCAATATCGATTTTCTATCCAAAACAGCATCATTCTGAATTGGCATAAAAGAAACATAAAATGCTCCCTGTGTTGCAATTACCGATTCTCCAGTCTTAAAAAAAGGGATTCTACTTCAAACACACAGTTTGCACCGGTTCAAGCCGTGAAGACAACTGATCGTATATCAAAATAATAATGGCAAGATATGAAGTAGATATAGCTATTTCAATTAACTAAATATTCTTACAAAAAGGTTATATATATATATATATATATATATATATATATATATTATTATTATTATTATTATTATTATTATTATTATTATATTATTATTATACTAAAGCTGAGCAAATCCAACTTTGCCAGCTAAAGGCTTTTTTTCTATGCATACTAATGATATAAAAACTATCTCAGAATATTATCATATCATTAATCTAATTATTGTTTGAAAAAAATCCCACTTCATTTGCTTCTAATTATCGTAATTTACAATTAAGTCAAAGACCGACCAATCTCTGTTATAAGTATAGTTTATTTCTCTCACCCTCTCTCAATACATGTAGAATAGAGGTATAATGAGAGAGAAAACATCAGCTGTGGCTGACTGTTGACTGTTTTACCCCTCTCTCTCTCTCTCTCTCTCTCTCTCTCTCTCTCTCTCTCTCTCTCTCTCTCTCTCTCTCTCTCTCTCTCTCTTATCTACATAAATTATCGAGTGAAGCCTAAAATGCTTTTTGACAAAATTACTTTAGCACCCCCCCCCACAGAAAATAATTTACCAAAAATCAGGGAATTATCGGATTTTAATGAAATTTTCAGTGTTTATTTATCAATGAATGATATTTATAATGTATTATTTATTTTATTTCAAAACTTTCTCATTTTTTTCAGGTCGCTTAATTTTGAACCCCCCCCTTTTATGTTGGGGGCGTAACATTTTTTGCGAGTTGGTCATTTTCGGTACTAATTACAGTATAAATAAAGAGATAAAAGACCAAAGTTATGAATAGAAACAACAAAAAGTTTTTTTACGGTGGCTTTTCTATGAGAAAATAAGTACCGAAAATCTAAAAATAAAATATAAAAAAACAATATATAATTAATTTTTTGGAGATTTCTTTTTTACTCATTTCGATAATTATTTAATTATCTCATAAAAGAAAAAAAATATACATCGATATTTTTTCTTCTTAAAAAGGGGGCTAAATTTTTAATAGAGTTTTTCTTCAAAACATATTACTTTTTGTATCTAAATTAAGGTTTCCATTAGATAGATATTTATTTCAAGAAACTAAAAATATAACATTTTAAACTTAACATCAGTGTTTTCATATTTTAAATGAATTTTATATATTAATTATTCATAGCAAAAATACTAAATTAAAGTTTTGATATAGAATAACTAATGCATTATAAAATTCATTAATTGATAAATCAATACTGAAAATTTCATTAAAATCGGATAATTCCCTGATTGTTGGTAATTTTTTGGCAATCGCGAATGTTATTTTAAATTTGTAAAAAAAGCCATTTTAAGCCATTTTAAACCAGCGTCTCAGACCGAAAGCGATAAAAATTGACCGAAAAATCGTTTTAAATGTTTTGTTTTTTTAAAATTGTATATGTAATGATATTTTTTTAATGATGGTCATTATGTTACTACTTATCGTTTTAGACAAATGTTTGACCTTAAATAATTGATTTAATTCATTTTAATTCGTTTTTAAAACAGAAGATCTCTCGCGAGCAGACGAATTATGGACCATCCTACTATTATCTTATAAAATAAAAAATATACATCAATATTTGTTCTGTTCAAAAGGAAGGGGTCCTAAATTTTCAATATAGTATTTCTAAAAAAATTATTAGATAACAATAATAAACTAAAGTAGTTATTAAATGGATATTTGCTTTTAGAATCTAAAAATAGGAAATTTGAAACTTAAAATTGGACGTTTCATATTATAAATGAATTCTAGATATTAATTCACCATAGCGGAAATACCTAATTAAGTCAGAAAGTTTTGAAATAAAAGAACTAATGCATTATAAAATTCATTTATTGATAAATCAACACTGAAAATTTCATTAAAATTGGAAAATTCCCTGATTTATTTTACATTATTGTGATTTTTTAACAATATAACCCGAGCTCAATGGGGTTTTCTAGTGTATATATATATATATATATATATATATATATATAATATATTATATATATATATATATATATATGGGGAAGCTGTCGTTTGTGAAATATGAAAAAACTGAAGAATTATCATATATAATTTTTTTATCGTTTAGATCTCATCAGGTTGTAGTCAATTGTTTATACCAATCAACTCGGAGTTACTATCATGGGAACTCTGGAATACTCCATTCATGTATTTGGGTATTTCCATTCCTTGAGTCCTGATTCGCTGCTTGGTTTCTGTGATGTTATGATGCTTCATAAATACTCTGGCATTCTGCAGTAGGCCTGCTTCCTTGTTGTGTTGTCTTACCAATTCGATGGTAGAGAGACTATTGATAATTTTCAAGAAATGATATCTTTTATCAAACAGATCACATAGTTATTACCAGTTAGATTGACTGAATACAGATTATTAAGGTTTCTATTTATATCTCTTATTTTAAAATTCATGTGTGCGTATTTTTGATATTGATTTCTTTATACTTTCATACAAACAGTTACTATCAGAACAAAAGGTTAAGTTATGATGATATCATTTTTCAATGATAGTAATGATAGCTACGCAGACATAAATACAAAGGTTTCGTTTGGTTCGGTTGTTTGTTTGTTTTACGGCATATCAACCCTTTTCGGGTCATTTAAATCAAGTCATTTTGATAAACAAAAGTACACAGCTTGTTTACCTTCAGTTGCTTAAAGGGTCACCTAATTAAATATTGAAGATGCTCATCGCTGCTTAATTTGGAAGTAGTGTTGTAATAAGATACGTAGGAAACGGACAGGGCAAGACGAGTTCAAATTCTGGACGCGGCTGCTTGAATTTCATATCAGAGACATGCCAATGAAAATAACATTGTAAGATTCGCAGATAAAATTTTCATTTCCTAATTATAATCTATATATCAATAGTTGTGTTCCTAAAGCTTTACAGGAAATACTTTACGAAAGAATTTGGTGGAACGAAGGATCACAAAATCAGCAGCATTGACCGAAAAATAACATTTGAGCCAATCAGATTGCGTATACTGCGAACCAACTGTAACGGTTATCGTCGTAGGAAATATGCACTGCAAACCGATTTCAAATCATGGACGAGGCTGTTTATATCTCACTTAGCGCTAATACCTTTGGGAAATGTATGAATCCAACAATTATTCCTCCAGCTATGTGTAAAGAGTAGAGCAGACCGAGCTCTTTAAACATGGTTTACCAACATATGTAGGCGAAGAAAAACTCTGAATTCAAAACAGGGCCAGTGTTAGACCCGGAACCTTGTGATTCCCTTGCCGGATGTTCTACCGACTGACCTAAACCAGGTTATATATATATATATATATATATATATATATATTATATATATATAAGTAAAAATATAACGAAAGACTTAGAATTTTTTGCTTTATAGTCTATTTCAGGAAGCTTAGGCATGGTGTTTAACTCTCCCAAAGATTGAGAGAGTTAGACACCTTGCCTAAGCTTCCTGAAATAGACTTTAACGCAAATATTCTAAGTATTTTGTTATATTGTTACTTATAAATTTGCTCTGTGACTCTAACAATAAAAGTACACATTGAGCTCTGCATACTGCAACACGTTTTAAAAAAACTCCTATGACGTAAGGAAGATTTTTCTCCGGATTTTTGTATTATATATATATATATATATATATATATATATATATATATATATATATATATAGTATACCATTTTCAATAATTCAATTGCGTTACCTTTTTTATAAAAAACAAAAAAGACACCCAAGCTGTGTTGGCGATGGGTGATATTGAACCGGAACCTTGTGGTTCACTAAGCGAATGCTGTATTGACTGATCGAAACCGAACCCTCAATTCAATGCGAAATGAAGTAATTGTTAACGAAATTTGTTTTTTGTATCATTTGGATTTTTCGGAGAGTTGTCTTCATTTTTGTTGCCATATACTCAACGTTTCAGCCGATGTGCCCTCCGGCCCTCTTTTGCTGTTTCTTGTTGAACTCGACAACTCGGGACCTTTCACATCGTAATCGGGAAACTTCACGGAAATTCGAACATTTGAAAATTTCGAATAATTCAGAAATATAATATGTGGTTTTAGACCTCGAAATATAATGTGTTGATCCACCGGGGTATTGGATTTTACGGACAATCTTTCCTCCTATTAGTCCGTTATAACGAGATATTACTGTAAAAACCCTCAATTCATTACAAAATATAATAATTGTTAACGTTATTTTGTTAGTTATTCTAAGAATTATATACATATTAACATATTTACTATGTGCTTTTAGACGTCGAGAAACAATGCCTCGCTCTCCCGGACTATCGACTTTTAGCGACCAACTCTTTAATTCGATATTATGAGGTTTTACAATAAAACTTTCAATTTGATGACGGAAATGAATTGATTGGTAACGAAATCTTTTAGATTTATAAACAAATTAGCATATTCACTATGTTGTTATAGATCTCGAAAAACAAAGCCTCTTTCCACTGGATTATCGGCTTTTACGAATGACCTATTCACCTATTAGTCCGTTATAATGAATTATTTCTGTAAAACCTTCAATTTATTACGAAATCGAGTAATTGTTAACGTAATTTGTTTGCTATTCTAAGATTTATAAAGTGTATCAAAAAAGTATCGAGATTTTTTGTACTTTTAGACATACTTCGTATTCTGAAAAAAAAAATTTCCATTCATTATTCATTTCTATCTTGCTAAATACAGCTTTAAACTTGGTAACTTTTTGACACATGTTTTATTCTGAAAGAAAATAATGAATCGAATGTTATTTTTTCAGAATACAAGGTGTATCAAAAGGTACAAAAAATCTCGTTACTTTTATCATACACCTTGTATAAACATATTAATATATTCACTATGTGGTTTTAGACATCGAAACACAATGCCTCACTCCCCCGGACTATCGGCTTTTACGGACCACCTATCCCCCATATTAGTTACTCTAAAACTCTCAATTCATTACAAAATGAAGTAATTGTTAACGAAATGGTTTTTTTTCTTTTAATTTCATCGATTGTTCTTCCTCGGATTCGAGCGTGTTTAGCGAATTGAACAGATGAGATTCATTACCGACCTCCTATTCTGTTCCTGATCGTAACGGCCTACAATTCACAACTTGCAAATTCAGTGCACCGTACAAATCATTCGTCGGATTATACCTTCTCAAACAATAAATTATATTTTCCGCAGAGAAACCCATTTCGTTGTCTATTAGATTTTTATGTCAGCCATCAAAACACGGAGCAGAGAAAGAATTTATTATCGGTTACATCAAATCGGAGACTGCGGCAAAGCGATCGGGCGAACGGAGGAAGGTCTATTCACCTATCTACGTGACTGTTACGGTGACTTGTGCTGCATTGGGCTGCATGGACGCACCCTGGTCGTGTTGTGGGGCAGGGTCGACTGGCAGTTTGGCAGGGTTCAGTTAGCGAAGGAAAAAAATGCATTCTGTGCACGAAATAGTTGGATTATCGAGGGCGGATAGAAAGAGAGAGAAAAGAAAAGAATAGAAAAAAAGAAAGAAAGAAAGAGAAAGAAAGAAAGAAAGAAAGAAGAGACCGGGTAAGGATGTAAAAGGAAGGAAAAACGAAGAAAGGGAAGCAAAAAAAGGAAGCAAAAAAATAAGGAAAAAATAAGTAAAAAAACGAACAGAGACGAAATAGGAAAAGTATAAAAGGGGTATAAAATAAAATAACATAGAAAGAAAGAAAAAAGGAAGAAAGAAAGAAAGAAAGAAAGAAAGAAAGAAGAAAGAAGGGGACAATCAAGAGATTAGAAAAATAGACGGTAAGGATGTAAAAGGAAAGAAAAACA
>CM042143.1:72440350-72467850 GCA_023376005.1 Doryteuthis pealeii
TCCACCGGAATGGCGCATACTCTTCAAGCTCAAGGCGAGGAATCAGTGAGTCAGCGTTGCGATTGCTGATCTAGATGGAGAGAAAGTAAATCCGAGAAAATGGCAGGAAGTATTGATAGCATGATGTCACGAGCAACACCACATAGGTATGAAATACAAGTAATAGAGGAGTGAAGGAAATATTAGAAATGAGTATGGGAGATAAATATAAGAATGAAAGATAAAGAAGAAGAGAAAAGAAGGAAGAGAAGGAGAGACAGAGAGAAAGACAAGAAGCAAGAAAACAGATGAATGGAATGAAGATCAGGTAGAGTAGAAGAGTGTGTATTTTTATATATTATAAGGAATGATGTTAAGGATAGATAGTAATTATATATAATCAAGGAAGCTGATATATTGAGATATCAGTATGTGATATGTATGATAGAAAACAGAGTAATAAGAAGAGAAGAGAAAAGCTAGAGGAGAGAGATGATAGGAGCATAGATAGACAGAGACGAAACAGATGTCAAGCGCAAGAATGAGGAGGGTAGATATAAAGAAAGATAACAGAGAGTAAGGTAGGAGAGAGAGAAGAAGACACATAGATCTGGAAGCGAAACGAGAGAACCTTCACAGAAAGCAAGAAAGAAACGAGAACGAAATCAGAGAAAGCATCCAAGACTAAGATTGCATAGAGCACAGGATAGTTGAGAGATACAGCATCTCTCTAAACAAATGTAAGATGAGAAGGAGGAGAGAACCTAGACAGCCACGCAGATAATAGCAGGGGTAGAAGTCTCGGAGAAGATACACTTATTACGCAAGGATATGGAGTCGCTCGACGGAGAAAATAGGCACAGATCGAGAAAGAGAGATACGAGTAACGATTTTGACAATAAAGGAAGCAATAACGGATATAGATATGAGTGTGCAGCATGAAGAGAGATAAGAAGAGAACACCCACGAGAGCGAGTTAGGTAAAGTTCGAGAGAGAGAATATCATTCACTCGCCAGGAGCTTAAGTGATTTGATACACTCGCGTATAACACAAGATAGTTCATGAATATACATAGGAGAGATGACGAGATTAAAACTAATAATGAGGCAGTATATAGGGGGATAGTGTAGAAATAGAGTAGTAATATATTGATCTACTCAGAGCAAGGAAATAGAGGAAGCGAACGGTTTTAATCGAAGCAGTGGTCACATGCAGATAAATAGGAAATGAGATATAAAGACAGAGCGAAGGACACGTAACAAACAATATATAATTATGAACAAGAGCTCACTATCCCCTCCTCACAGTAGATATAGTCTCATTGGGACTTGGATACTCCAGGAGAGATAATGTAAGAACATAGATGAGCCACCAAGAATAAGAAAAATGGGAGGTGAGATGAGAGAGATACTAGCACGAAATTTATTACGTTAGGGATGAGCGAAGGGACAGGGCAACAATTTTAGAGGACATGACAAGACTAACATGCATGGGAAGGAAAATCAGATTAAGTCTAAGCAATGAAAAGAAAGAAGCTTATTGAAAAAGAAGACGACAAACCACAATAGAAAATAACATCATGAAGCGCAAAGCATGTAAATACGTCATAGTTTAATATAGAAGTCATTTGATAGAATAGTTATAATATAAAATTCGTTGAAAAAAAAAAGTCCTTCAAGGCAGTGTCTAAGAGTGGGTGGAACTCAAAAGAATAACGTGTTAGGGTTTACGATTAGATAGGAATTATAAGAGAGCAGATAAAAGAAATTATACGAGAGAGGCTGAGAAGTAGAGAGAGAGATATTATAATCAAGTGGAGATCCCCTGTGAATACATAAGATTTAAGAAAGAAATGTACAAAAGCATATAGACGGTCGATACGACCTAGAATAGAGAGAGGATAGAGAATAAAGAGGGAAAGGTATATTAACATGCAGATGTAAAGAGAGAAAGCAGAAGTAACGCATATAGGTATCGAGAATGTAACAGATAAGAGAGAGATAGACTAGTGAGAGAGAAAGAAAGAATTAGATGCCGTTCTGATACAGACGCACAGTGAGTCGAAGTAGCAAATGACACAGCGAAAGGGCATAACTCATAAAGAGTAATGACGATTAAATAGGAATCAGAGAGAAAGTAGAAGATATGAGACGACGCAAATCGGGACAATTTAGCAGAAGACATGGATTAAATAATAGTATCCGGAACGTCCGACACAACTAGAAAGTCTAAAAGATAAAATAGGTGGGCAGAGACACACGAGCACAACACGCAATGTAAAATACATTAAGGATGCATTGATTGATAAGAAGGAATGAGCGCATACAGAGACATATGTAGTATATACCGATAGAATATATGACTAGAAGACAAAGAGACACCATCGCACATATAATACATGAAATTAATGAGATAATATGAATATAGGATCAGGAAAGAAAGAAGAGAAAGATATATGGAAAGGACAGATAATATGAAAGAAAGAAAGAGTGTGATTAAGAAGAACCACGGTAGAAGAAGAAACACGTGAATATATACGCATGATCGCGCAATCCAGTAGAAGAGAACCAAGCGCCGACAGATACACAATGCCAGCAGAGAGAGACGCTACAAGATATGAATCCAGGGAGATGAGTGAGTGAGTAAAAAGAACTAAGAGTTCTCGGAGTATGAAGAGACATAGGTGTGTAAAAACAAGAGATAGAGAGAGAGTAAATGTTCTAATATGAGAGATATAGAAAAGTCATGATGAAATATAGTATTGGAGAGATCATACAAAAAATAAAGCATAGAGAAACGTCTACACATGTAGAAGACAGGAAGAGAGAAGATGAAGGAGACATAGAATAGAGACAATAAAGATAAGAGACGAACAAGAAGAAAAAAAGAATTATAATGCGAAGGATATACGTCGTGTAATTCAAGCACAGACAGAAACAGAAACACTGGAGCACGAGAAGCGAGAGAGAGTAACGATGAGCAAGAGAAAGAGGAAACAGAGTATGATATATTGATGAGAGAATAAGAAGGATAATAGAAAGACTAAGGTAGATACAAATACAATTGAAAGGACATAAAAGAGGATAAAATTAGAAATAGATATAAAGGAAGATCAGCAAGTGCAAAAAGCAAATAAATAAATAACATAAATTAACAAACAAACAAATAAGAAGAAATGTTGGATATAGACCAGAATACACGATACCGAACAGAGGAGAGGAGTAGAATATCTTCTTTCTGAGGAGAGACAGCAAGCTTTTATTTCCTCGAGAACACCACTTGGTCCGAGCACAGCCGCAGAGGCGCTACAACTAGTCGTATCAGTATTATATCTAGAAGCACTTAAGTTTATCAGAGCTTGGTGACAAATTTATACAAGCACCAGGTATTAACGAGTAGTGTGAATATAACAAAGAGTACAACTTAGAAGTAGATTATCATTATAGAATTTAGCTTATCGATCGCTCACTTCTCGAGATTGACATCCAATGAGCTTTACTAGTCTCATATGTATATGGATAGTTCTATGAGACAATGACGGACAATCACTCATAGAATTTATTTATTTTCTTACCTTAACTATACCGAGCCTAGCTGTCAATTATCGACATAAAAACGCTCGCATCCAGTTCTGGATCGCAATAAACGAACGGTCGCTCGGTGGATATTTGCCAATCTACTTAATGCTGTGATCTGGTGTGGGTTTCAACCAAAGTTCGTTAAAAAAAATCATCGCTGACTACCAAAAATGTCTTCATCCCGACTACTCGTTCACTGCTACCAACTCCAATATTTTAGTTTTATGTTTTATTGATGTGTCTGTTTGCTTTCAAGATGCAATTCTGTTTTACTTACTGTTATTTTATATGCTTTCACTTGCTCACTATTGTTTCTTATGCTTTTTTCTTAAAAGATTTTCTTGTGTGTTTCATTTTTTACGTAAACGAAAATGCATTCTCATCTGTTTTAGAATTCCCCAATGTCTATAAGACTTGACATTTTCACACCTAGGTTATTGACATTTGCGAAAAAAAGAGCAACCTTCTTTTTAGTCAATATTTATATTTAAAGACTAACCCACAAAAACAAAATATAAAATTAACATAACAAAAATATTATAAAAAAATATACTTGCATAATACCGGTATAAATATATATAAAACATTATTAATCAGATATAAAATACATCCACGAAATACATCTACAAAAATACACATGTAAAGGAAACTTGAGTACCAGCTTTCATCTCACACTATAACAGTTGCTTGCCTTTAAATAACCCACAGGATTTCTATAACATTAAAGAAATCAAACCAATCAAAATCTTAATATAATGGAGGTTGTGTAACTGTCTGTCTGTAACGGAAACAACGTCACCACTAACGTTACAACTTCTCCAGTTATATTCTCAATGGTTATTAAATAATAACTATTTAATCTTAATTAGCATATAATTTATTAACAATGTATCTATTAAGGACTAGCTGAGATAAATTTATCTCAAAACAGCTCATATAATTAATACATTTAAAATCCTGCGAGTTGTGTTATATATCATTAAGAAATAAATGTTTACATAGTATATGTTTTGAATAATTTGCTTACCAATTTTAATAAAACTGTGTTTGATAAAAATCACTTGGTTTTATTCATTTCTGTTATTATTGTTTTGTTCTCAAGCATATTAAAAGCAATCCTAAGGAAGATTTTATATTGAATAAATTAAAAATAAATGTAATCTTTTTTGTGTTCTTATTTAATATCCTTAATTTTTTCTAATTCCATATAGTATTTAAACACATTTACCAAAATGACTTTTTTCGACTTTAAATGACACGAAAAGAGTTGATATGCCATAAAACAAACAAACCAATCCAAACTTTACCAGTATCCGCCTCGGAACCACAATGTCCTGGTTTCAATGCCAGCCTTCACCAACTCAGCACATGAGTAGCACCGTTTGGATCTGTGAGATAAAGTGGGGAGCTGATGGTAGGTGTATCACTCCACTTCAGACGCAAAAAACAATCTCTCTGGTCTAGCGCTAATGAAAAGGGGATTGACACCCTCGCTGACCGGCTGATACCAACAATAGGCTGCTCCGCCACTTACAATTCTCGTATTGAAGGTTGATATTCCATTAAACAAAGAAGCCAAAACTTCCTCTGAAAGATGGTTATTGTTATTGCACGCATCTGCGCATGCACCAGCATGGTGTTCTTTGATTGTTTGGTTGGTTCGTTGGTTGGTTTTACGACATGTCAACCCTTGTTGGGTTATTTTATGCCGAGACTGTTTGTTTATTCATTCTTGATGGTTATATAAATATTTAAACACACTTTTTAACTTATTTTTTCTCTATTTCCAAAAATGGGACCCTAACAGGTACTACCACTCCGGTTCAGTGTGGACCTGGGTGTAATGGCGATGAAGTGGTACTTCACATACCTCAAAGCTTCAGAAATGGAACTTCACCATGAGATGCAGTTTAATATCATACCCAGGGCACTAAAACCCTCAGCAACCGCCGTCTAGCAAATGTATGCTAAAAAGATTTGGGGGGTGGCCAAAAGTGCAATAAGGTCGGGACAATCATATAGGTGCTAGGGCTTGATGTGACCAGCCGATTGTCTAAGGGCCAAAGTGGAGTGTTGGAAGTCATGGACTACTCAGTAACCAAGATTCCGCGTTTAAGTATTACGGGTTTCCACTAACGGCCAACATTGGGGCGATTTTATCCCTCTGCGGAGGTACAGTCTTCTGCCCCATCCGACAGGGCGGCACGATGTTCTTTATACTTGAAATGTCTAACAAAAATGAAAGTTTTATTTAATAAAGTCATATTATGTTTTATTCGTATTTCATTTATATTTTTTCTTTGTTTTTTGTCTTATACGTTGAGCGTTTTATGATACAATGGACAACTATATTGCGTCGATTACTTTTCTTTTCTTTTAAATAAATCTGGCGAACAATTTTAATTAAAATATACTGGGATTACGCCATGCAAATCTATCAAGAAGAGTTGAATGAATTTACTTCGGGGATGCCCATCGCGGCAGATTTATGTAGACATCGTAATACCTGTCGGATTATTTACCCTTGAAATTAATATCGATAGTTTTTCCCATATTACGGACTCATAAACAAAGTAATATCGATTATTATGCCTTCCTTCATTCCTTTGTTCCTTCGTTCCTTCCTCTACATTCTCTCTCTCTCTCTCTCTCTCTCTCTCTCTCTCTCTCTCTCTCTCTCTCTCTCTCTCTCTCTCTCTCTCTGTCTCTCTGTCTCTATCTATCTATCTATATCTGTTTATCTCTCTTAACCTTCATACTTCTCTCTCTCTCTCTCTCTCTCTCTCTTCTCTCTCTCTCTCCTCTCTCTCTCTCTCTCTCTTTACTAGTCTTTTTCTTCCCTTCTCTTTCTTCCATATCCCTCTCTAATTGTATCCTTATCTTTACTCTTCTTTTAGTGTCTGTCTGTCAGTCTCTCTCTCTCTCTCTCTCTCTCTCTCTCTCTCTCTCTCTCTCTCTCTCTCTCTCTCTAATCCATCTTGTACTTTCACCCTCTCTTTACTATTCTTTTTCTTCCCTTCTCTTCTTCCATATCCCTCTCTAATTGTATCCTTATCTTTACTCTTCTATTACTGTGCCTGTCTGTCTGTCTGTCTGTCTGTCTGTCTCTCTCTCTCTCTCTCTCTCTCTCTCTCTCTCTCAATCCATCTTGCACTTTCTCCCTCTCTTTACAATTCTTTTTCTTCATTTCTCTTTCTTCTATATCCGTTTCTATTTGTATCATTCTCTTTACTCTTCTTTTAATTTCTCCCTGTCTCTCTCTGTCTGTCTGTCTGTCTCTGTCCAGTCTCTCTCTCTGTCTCTCTCTGTCTGTCTGTCTGTCTGTCTGTCTCTCTCTCTCTCTCTCTCTCTCAATCCATTCGTACTTTCTCCTATCTTTACTATTTTGTTTCTTCCCTTCTCTTTCTTCCATATCCCTTTCTAATTGTATCCTTCTCTTTAATCTTCTTCTTCATTCTCTCTCTTTCTTCTATTCCTCTCCCTTCATTCTTCCTCTCTTTTCTGTTATTTCTATTTTTCATCCTTTCTTCTGTCACCCGCTCTTACTTTCTCCTTCTCTTTACTCTTCTTTTAATTCCCTCTCTTTTTCTTCTACGGCCCTCATTTATTTTCTCCCTCTCTCTATCCTTACGTCTCTCTCTCTCTCTCTCTCTCTCTCTCTCTCTCTCTCTCTCTCTCTCTCTCTCTCTCTCTCTCTTTCTTTCTTTCTTCCCTCTCTCTTACATTCTTCCTATCTTTTTGTTTTTTTATTCACCCCTCTTTTCCTACATCGCTTCCGAATTTTCTCACTCTCTTTACTCTTCTTTTTCGCAAATCTTAAAGATTCTCATTCTCCCTCTTACCTCTCTTATTCTCTCCCCTCACTCTATCTCATTTTCCCCCTCCCCTCTATCCCCTCTCTCTCTCTCTCTCTCTCTCTCTCTATATATATATATATATATTATATATATATATATATATATCGATGTAAAATACATTCTATAGAAACAATTTCATTTTTTCCCTATCTCCTGCTCGTTTCCTAAACATATAATAACATTAAATCCTTCCGATGTGACACTGAATCCCTCTGTGCGTTTAAATGACAAAGTTACCAACATTTATCTCCCTTGACTGAAATATTACAAACCTTTACGAATTTAGTTTCCACAATTTTCTCGTAAAAGAGAAACGAAAGGAAGTATTTGAAAACTATTTTGCAAAAGTTATCAAATGATCAATCGATAGGATTTATTAGTTGATTGATTGATTGTCAACCAGACAATGCGTTCTTGGTTTATATTTATCTTTTTGTGCAGTTGTTAAGTACTTTTTTTATACACAGTTATATGATATCAAGCACTTATATCAAATAAAAAATAATTGGAACATATGACCTTTAGGCACCCCTTTTGATCTCGATTAAGAAAGGACATGTTTTTCATTTACACCATCAATATCCGGTTGTTTTAACAGACGATTTTTAGATTTTTTTAAATTATAAAACTAACCCCTAACTCCTAACCCTAACCCCTAACAATCAACTGGATATTGACGGTGTAAATGAAAAACATGTCCTTTCTTAATCGAGATCAAAAATGGATGCCTAAGGTTAATATGATCCAAATAATTTGCGGCAGTCGCAGAGACGCCTCCGATCAATCGGCTGGACAGATCAAGCCCTAGCATCTATATGATTGTCTCAAACCAATTGCGCTTATGGCAAGCACCCAACCCTTTTTATCATATATGTGCTAGAAGGTGTCGCTAAGGACCTTAGTGTCCCAGGTATGACGTTTAACTGCATCTAGTGGTGAGGTTTCGATTCTGGGTCTCTGGTGATAGTAGACTCTGTCTCGGAATGGAAGTACCTGTTAGGTTCAAATCTATTCTATCTTGAATAGAGGAAAATGACTTAAAATGTGTTTATAAAGATTCAGTTTAAAAAATTAAAAATTGCAGTGGCCACGAAGAATGAATAAAACAAAACGTCTCCGGCATAAAATAACCCAACAAGGGTTGACATACCGTAAAGTCCAACCAATAAACCAACACATAATTTGCACTAGTATGGTTTCAAGTATTCCTATCTAATACTAGTATTTGAATTTGGCTTGCCGAGTTCATTCGTACAATGATTATTTTTTTTACAGAATTCAGGATTTTTGCTTAGAGTTAGTATGATAGGGTATATATGTGGGGGGGGATTGGTTGACCTTTGTGTCAGTATTCTTTATATATGGATTTAGGTTGGTTGCTTTGAATTTACCGCATTTCAATCCTTATTGGGTTATTTTATGACGTAGAGGTTTGTTTTCTCTATTCTTGATGGGCATTTAGTTTTTTTTTAAACACAGTTTTTAAAACTCATTTAATTCATGGATGGAAACTCATTTATCTCATGGTCAAAGTGAACCTGGGAGTAATAGTGTTGAAGGGGTACTCCACCACCCCCAGAGCTTCAGAAGTGGAAACATTAGATGCAGTATAACGCCATATCCAGGACACTATATATGTATTTATACAAACCTTCTACTATTAGCATTTTCTTTACTTTTATAGGTGTTGTATATTGATAATTTCCGTCGTTTTTTAGACGGTTAGAGTAGGAACATATTTTGAATTCAAAGTTGTTGAAATTCAAAATCGGAGGCGGTTAGATGATTGATGCTCAGTGATATCAAGTTTACCCCAAATTCAAGCCACTGACCAGCATCTTGAAGAACCAGACCAGTAAACAATAGAAGAAATAATAGAATAACGAAGACCAGTTAGAAGACGAAATGAAGATAGCAATAGGCTACAAAATACAGTAAAAAGAAATGCCCTGGTTACAGAATACAGACTACAGGAAACAGAAGTTAGAACAAATGTCCCAGGTACACAAGAAACAAAATATTTTTTTTTAAATCAGCCATGAAGCCAGCTACTCACAAAGTGTATGAATACTATTACATATGAAGTCTATCCCTCAGATATGTACCCAGACGGGTATATGAAAAAAAGAGACAATTAAGAAATGACATATACTATCCAGGAACATTTTTTGGGTTTCTCCCTCTTTAAAATATATATTACGGTTGATGAATTTTTGTAGGCGCTTTGGCAGTTTTTGTATGCCAATTTTCATACCAGCTTGCAGCCATGTCGTTGAGAAAGCGTTGAACCTCGTTGTTGTTGCAAATTCCCTACACCAGTTGCGGACGTTTTTGACATCCATGCATAATTTGCCATACACTCCCGTTAATTGGCAATGAATTTCATTTGGCTTAAAGTCTTTTGCGTTCAAAATCGAATAACTGCGCGAACTTCACACTTAGGGGTAGCGTCAATCGCGAGCTCCATCAGAAACGACTGCCAAGCCAAGACTGAGCGGTGTAGCGGGGCGCATTCAGGCACATGCACAACAAACACAACAGGGTAGTCAATTGCCGCACAAACAATATCCATGCCTTCACAGCGATTTGGAAACGTAACTTTTGGGATTACACTCTCATAAATATATATATATATATATATATATATATATATATATATATATATATATATATATATATCGTGCGTGTGTGTGTGTGAATATATAGGAAATCTCCTTTCACCTTTTATATCATATCCCAATTCTCACTTTACCTATATATATATATATATATATATATATATATATATATATATATATATATATATATATATATATACCATATTCTATCTTATATATGAATAGATGCTTGATCAGGTTCTTCTCGTTTCTGCATTATTCACAATACATAATCCTATTTTCTATAAGATATGCTTTAACCAATAAACAAGGCAAAAATATAAGGTATTAGTAAGATTATCCTGTCCTCACTAATGTCTTTCCTCGTGAACTTGACACAAGGAATACTGAACGAAAGAAAAAGGCATTGCAGCATTCCATTACAGCTATGTCAGGTGATTATCCCCCTGATTAAAAGATGATACCTAACAATAAGCCTGTCTAAAAGTGAAGCTGCTGTCCTCGGCATACAAGTTTAAAATAATGACAACCAAACGCAGTCGTAAAAGTTGAACGAAGTGAAATAGTAAATTAAAAAATATATATTTTGAATGAATTAATAATATATAAAATAAAGACAATAAATAAATTCACTTTAAAATCCTGACGTTCTGATAATTTCCTTTTCCTAACTATTTTTGAACTGCGCAGTTTAATCACTGTATTAGATTGACAGTCGAAAAAAGTTGTAATAAAAAAGCAAGTAAAACTAAGATGTGAGCTATACTCCTCACACGTAATAATGACTGACAATATTTTTTCTAACAAAATTAACCACCAATTTAATTTGTTTATTCTTTATCGTTTACTGATGGTCTGAGTAAGTTACGATGAAAAGCAGCAAAATGTAATATCAAATAAACTAGCATGCAAGTATTTACATTTTAATGTAATAAAATATTGTTAAATTAGAAATGCTAATGAAACTAAATAAGAATGCTGAGAAAAAGATTTGAAATAGAGGGGGGTATGATCGAAAAATAGAACAAGTGACCCTTACTCTTCCATCACTCTCGTCCTACATTGCTAAATTTTCCTAATTTAACTATTTAGTTAAATTAAGAAATAAAGAAAAATGACAGTTATTTTTTCTTGTTAATAGATTTCTTTTAGAATTTATTGAAGAGGTTTTTGCTCATATTCAATCAAATGAAACCAAAGAATTAGAATTTAATAATACTAAGCACATATTTATTAAAATCAACTTTTTCATATCAATATTATCCTTCCTGTTCACACTGTAAATCGCTATTTTGTTGTATATATATATAAATATAATTGCATGTATTAATAATGTAAGAGAATTTATTGAAGAGATTTTTGCTCATATTCAATCAAATGAAACCAAAGAATTAGAATTTAATAATACTAAGCACATATTTATTAAAATCAACTTTTTCATATCAATATTATCCTTCCTGTTCACACTGTAAATCGCTATTTTGTTGTATATATATATAAATATAATTGCAGTATTAATAATGTAAGAGAATTCTATTATTAATTGAGATTTAAATAAAAATAGAATCATGGAGAATGTGACGTAAATAACCAAGGCAATTGTTATTTGAGTAGGGGTATAGTTTAGGTTACAGACATACCCACACACAATCTACATTGTAATAAGTTACAATGGCAGTATACTACTGTATCAATTTTATTTAAACTCGGTCGATTTTTTGTTTTGTGTTGAGAGCTAAAATTTGAGGCACGAGCGCGATTCAGATACGCCTATGTTAATAAGTTCACGAAATAAATTTAAGTTTAAAGAAATCCGTGTTGACTTGATTATTATGATGATGATAATGATGATGATAACTAAGTCACTCCCGGAACTTATATATGATCCGCTCTGTTTACTCTTTATAGTTTACTGATGTAAGTTACGATGAAAAGCAACACTTTTTTTGCTTTGTGTTGAGAGCTAAAATTTGAGACACGAGCGGGATTCAGTTACGCTCATGTTAACAGGTTCACTAAAAAGTTTAAGGAAATCCGTACTGACTTTATTATTATTATTATGATAATGATGATGATGATGATCACCATCATCATCATTATTAAACTAATTCTAATCATATCATCATTTTTTGATTTTTTTATTAAATTTATAATCCACATAAAGTGGAATTAAGATATAAATGGAAATTTGGATAAAGATCAAAGGATTTATTTTTCTTTTACGTCCACTGGGATTACAAGATTACTTATCCATGTCCGAATAATCCGACCTGAAGAAGCGGGATGTGAATGACGAAGGATGTTTGTGCGCGCTGTACGTGAAAAAGTCCGGTGCCAAATATCACGAAACCCACCTGGAATCGACAAAGACGAACAAAGTAATTCAAGCGGAAGCCAAAACAAAAACATTGACCTTTGCCGATTCTATGCAAACCTTTGTCAGATGTTTTCCTCCTCGTTGGCTTCCCATGAAACTGTGCAAATGCAGAGAAAGATAAATCGTCAAATACGACTATCTGCTTTGTTTTAGTTTCCAGTTAATGTCCCTTATTCCCACCTCGATATTTGCACACGGCTACGCATTCGCCATTTTCTGTCGTCTGTGCCATCAATGGCGACAACGACGACGAAAAAATGGTGACTTCTTCATCTAATGTGACTGGTACAAGTTGTAAAACGACAGAAAGAAAAATAAAACTAGACATTTTTGTTAGTTTTATTTCATTTACCTCATGAATTGATGATCTTCATCAATGAATCTCTTTTTCTTTTTTCTTTTTTTTTTCGACCATTCCTTTTTTACTTCTGTCGCCATCTTTTTTTATTTACTTCGTTGTTGTTTTAGGGTATCTTCTTTTTTCCGTTTCTCTTTCTTTTGTTTACCACGAATTCCTTTACTTTTCTTAAGGATATTTTAATCTTTTTCGTACTTTCTTCTGATTTCATTTCGTGTCTGCTTCATTTTCCTTTCCCCTTCTTCTTCTTCTTCTTCTTCTTCTTCTTCTTCTTCTTCTTCTTCTTCTTCTTCTTCTTCTTCTTCTTCTTCTTCTTCTTCTCTTCTTTAGATTAATAGCAGTTGTAATAATAATAATAATAATAATAATAATAATAATAATAATAATAGTCGGAGGGGCTGCCTAATGTCGCTATCAGCCAGAGAGCTAGGGAGTCTATCCCCATTTCTCTTGCGCTAGACCAGTTTACCTCTTTTACTTATTCACACAGTCTCACCATTCCGCAAAGGCTTTTGATCCTATATCATTTTTATGAGTAATAAATAAATTATTATTATTATTATTATTATTATTATTATTATTTATTAATTACTAATAATAGTAGCAGGTAGCGCATCAGCAGCAGTATTAGTAACGTTAGCAAAGCTAAAATCATTCTATAATAATAATAATAATAATAATAATAATAATAATAATAATAATAATTAGTGATTCAGTTTCTCTTTTAAAGGAAACCTAAAAAAAGAAACTGAATCACTAATAACTGACGCACAGAATAATGCCATAAGGACAAACTATATCAAAGCAAAAATTGATAAGACCCAACAAAATAGTAAATGTAGATTATGCGGTAATAGAGATGAGACTGTAAACCATGTACTATGCGAATGTAGCAAACTAGCACAAAGGGAGTACAAAACTAGACACAACTGGTTGGGAAGGTAATCCACGGGGAATTATGCAAAAAATTAAATTTTACCATACAACAAAATGGTATATGCATAAACCAGAATCTGTTCTTGAGAACGAAACGCATAAAATTCTCTGGGACTGAAATAAAAACGGATCAACTTATCCCAGTAAGAAGACCAGACCTAGTGTTGATTAACAAAAAAGAAAGAACTTGTTAACCGGTGGATTTTGCAGTTCCAGCAGATCACAGGGTGAAGCTAAAAGAAAATGAAAAAATGGACAAATACTTGGACCTTGCCAGAGAACTGAAAATGTTATGGAATATGAAAGTGAAAGTTATACCAATTGTAGTTGGTGCACTTGGAACGGTCCAAAAGGATTGGAAAAGGGTTTGGAAAGTCTGGAAATCAGAGGAAGAATTGATACCATCCAGAACACTGCACTGCTGCAATCTACCATGATACTCAGAAGAGTTCTGGAGACCTGAGGAGACTTGCTGTCACTCAGACTCCAGTGAAATACCATCAGCTAACACTGATGTGAAAACTCAAAAGGAGTAAATAATAATAATAATAATAATAATAATAATAATAATAATAATAAAGATTATAAAAACACCATCATCTACGAGTAATTGTAGGAGTTGTAGAAGTAATAACTGCTGATCGATCAATGATAAAATTGATGGATATCAAAACAATCATATGTAGTAGTAGTAGTAGTATTAGTATTAGTAGTAGTAGTATTTCTGACAATGTTAAAATCGTTATGCATTATTCATATCATTCGTTATGATTTGTTTAACCCTGCGTTAGCTGGTGATATTTCAATGGAGTTTGAATGACAGCAAGTGTCCTCAGATCTCCAGGACTCTTCTGAGTATTCTACTCGATCTTAATAATGCTGTTGACTGGATGGTCTCGATTCTTCCTCTGATTTCCATTTACTCCAGTGTTTTCTCCAAACTTTGGGGACCAAACATAATTGGTACCACCTTCACCCTTATATTCCACTGTTGTTTTTTTTTTTTGGGGGGGTCAGTTTTTTTCCCAGTTTTCTGTCAAGGTCCAAGTATGTATCTATCTTTTAGTTTTCTTTCACTTTCCCTCAGAGATCCGCCGCGATGGCAAACTCCACGAGATGGCAAGTTCTCCCTTTCCTGTTAATTAACATTAGGTCTGATCTCCTCGCCGGAATTAGGTGATCCGTCTGTACCTCAAAATCCAGAGGATTGCATGTGTCTCATTCTCTAAGAGAGATTCCGGTTTGTACATATACTATTTAGTAACATAGTGAAAATCAAATTTCTTGCACAATTCTTAGATGATCAACATTCCAACCCAGTCGTGCCTACTCTCTTTGTGTTAGTGTTGTACCGGCCGTTCCTACAGTGGAGAATATACACTGGTTCTCACTATAAATAGTGAGACACCGAGTGAAAAGGTTTTACTGCTACCGTTTAACGGCAAGCTAGCCGTTCCTGTACCATTATTGTAAATACATTTGTCTTATTTTACCCTACCTCGACTTGACTTCTTTTTTACTGTTGGATTAACATCACAACAGTTAGTTTGCTGCATTCCTTTATAATATGATTAATCGTTTCGTCATGGTCTTCACACAATCTACACTTGCTATTTGTTGCGTCTTATCTGTTTTTGATTTGATATAGTTTGTTCTTGTGGAACTGCCTTGTGCTGCAATTAGATATATTTATTATTATTATTATTATTATTATTATTATTATTATTATTTTCACTCCTTTTGAGTTTTTCACACCAGCGTTAGCTGGTGGTATTTCACTGGAGTCTGAGTAACAACAAGTCTCCTCAGGTTTCCAGGACACTTCCAAGTATTCTAGTCGATTGCAGCAGTACAGTAGCCTGGATAGTCTCAATTCTTCCTCTGATTTCTAGATCCTCCAGTCTTTTTTCCAAGTTTATTGAGACCGTTCCTAGTGCACCAACTACAATTGGTATCACTTTCACTCTCATGTTCCACAGCTTTTTCAATTCTCTGCCAAGGTCCAGGTATTTACCCATCTTTTCATTTTCCTTCAGCTTCACCATGTGATCTGCTGGAACCGCAAAGTCTACCAGTTGACACGTTTCTCTCTTTCTTTTTTTTTTCTTTTTTTGTTAATCAACATATAGTTCTGGTCTCCTGTCTGGGATAGGGTGATCCGTCTTTATCTCAAAGTCCCAGAAAATTTTATGCGTTTCATTCTCAAGAACAGATTCTGGTTTATGCATATACCATTTTGTTGTATGTTCAAAATTTAGTATTTTGCATAATTCCCAGTGGATCACCCTCCCAACCAGTCGTGTCTAACTTTGTGTTCCCGTTGTGCTAGTTTGCTACATTCGCTTAGTACATGGGTTACAGTCTCATTTCTGTTACCTCTCAGTCTAAATTTACTGTTTGTTGCGTCTTATCAATTTTTGCTTTGATATAATTTGTTCTTAAGGCATTATTTTGTGCAGCAATTATTACTGATTCAGTTTCTCTCTTGATGTTTCCTCTTCTTAACCATGTCCAGGTCTTTTTATGTGCATCCTCTCTGATTTGTCGTTTGAAGTGCCCATATAATATTGTTTTTCTTCCCATTTTTGTTTTCTTGTTTTTGTTGTTTTTTTTGTTTGTCCATACATTATATCTGCTGTTGTTGCCTGCTATAATTAATCTTTCTTTGCTCTTTTTTTTATATATTCTTCGAATATTATCATCATTATTATTTTTATAAAGAAGAGCAAGAAGAAGAAATGTTGAAAATGAGTATTAATATTATCATTATCATTATTATTAATATAAGAAGAAAGAAGAAGAAGAAGAAGAAGAAGAAGAAGAAGAAGAAGAAGAAGAAGAAGAAGAAGAAGTTTTTAATTGTTATAGTAATGCTGGAAATGTTTGTTATTATTATTATTATTATTATTATTATTATTATTATTATTATTATTAAACTTTTTTTCTTTTTCTTTTATTCCGTTGTCCTTGTCGTGTTTCATTTACGTTAAAAGAAAAAAAACTTTTTTGATTTGCTTTGGGTTTTGTTTTAACTTTTGAAAGAAAACATTAGCTCAGATATTCTGCTGAGACATGAAGTACCTCGCTGCTTCATGAATAGAAACAAATAACTAAAAAAAGACAGAGAGGGAGGAAGAAGGCAGAGAGAACGGTCGGGGGTTAAGCAAGTAAACGCACACAATGAACATTATTGTGACTTCAGTGTTTAACGTTGTCACATGATCTGCTTTTTGAAAAAAATATTTTTAAAAAATGAATATTCATAATCAGTTTAAATTATTTAATCGATACGTAATTCAAGATTAGCCGAATTTTACTTGTTATAGTTGGAAAACTGTCCAATAACAATGTTAGAAAAATAATCTGTATTTAATCGTAATACTATGTGTCAGTTTTGAAACGACTATCACGGATTTTAGAAAGCATATTCTTATGAAATAAGGTCAATGGCTTTCCAAGAGTTTATTTCAACTTTAAAACATCTAGTTTGTATTACGAGGCTGAGTCAAAAATTAATGTCATTTTGTTTAGAATAGGTATAATTACCAACACAGGAACATGTATCATACATCAAAATGAAACTGGTTCTTTGTAAATCACATCCTTACTTCTCCACATAGCCACTGTTTCCCTCAGTAGCAATGTTCCACCTTCGTATGAGAGCATGTATACCTGCTCCGTAAAATTCTGTTGACTGTTCTTTGAGCCACTTTCTCACTACATTATTCCAGTAGCTCAAAGAACAGTCGACATAATTTTACGGGACAGGGATACGTGCTCTCATTCGAAGGTGGAACATTGCTATTGAGAGAAACGGTGACAATGTGGAGAAGTAGGGATGTGATCCTCAGAGGACCAGCTTCATTTTGATGTATAATATATATTCCTGTGCTGGTAATTATATCTGTCCTAAACAAAATGACATTACTTTTTTAATCATCCTCGTATTTAGGTTTGGTTTGTTTGTTTTATGGCATATCAATACTTTTCGAGTCATTAATTTTATTATATATCCCTTAACATATCTGGTATATAATTGGAAGAGGTGAAGATGAAGATGATGGGATGGTTTCTTACTTTTCTGCTTGTTCTTACTTGTTCCCGGCATCTTCTCTGGGCTGATTTCTTATCTGGGCTGGGTGTCTGCTCTAATTCCTTGTTGAATAATTACGCAATACTTTTATTTTACTTACTTTTTTAAAAATAGATTTTAAGTACCCACAAACCAAAAGGGTTTTGACCACGCGATGAGAGGCCGGCATCTTAGGAGCGAAGATCCTAACATCTGCTCCCGGTGACTAACTAATTTAATTTTTGTTCCTTTTACGCGCCTTTCTACTGGCGGATTACCGGGCGGGGGTCAAGTAAAGGTTATTACCTGCCAATAATTACTATAACGGCTGACGGTAACTTTCCATTTACCAAATATTCAACGAAGTTCAATTCAAAATCTTACTACACTTCATACATAGTTCGTAGGGTACCTACGAACTATGTAACAATGCCGAAACAAGTCATTTTGATAAAAGTTTCTGTTTCAAGTTCTTAATATTTTCAAATTGGTATAAATGATTTTCATTAACTTTCTTTGGTTTGGTTTGGTTTGGTTTTGGTGTGGTTCGGTTTGTTGTGCTTAATGAAATATCAACCCTGTGGATTATTCAATGCCAAAAACTGTTAGAGAGTGAGATAAAAGTTGGTACCCAAGTTTCCTTTACAGGTGTATTTTTGTTGATGTATTTCATGGATGTATTTCATATCTGATTCATAATTTTTTAAATATATTTTCATTTCTCTAAAGAAGGATAAAATGTCATCCATGTTAGTATTATCAAACAGATCCCTCATATTATTAGCGTTGAAATATTTATTTCTGATTGTAACCAAAACTCCACACACTATGAGGATATATTTGATAGTGTTTGGTATGTACCGCCACGTGGTTGATCCTCCTGCTTGAGCATAAAAGAGTTTGTAAATCTCGTATGGCCAATGCGCAGCCGAGCCAGTATTACTTCTTCCTCTCGGGATTTTCTATATCCGATTTCCATTATTATTTACATTTTCGGACTGTTTTCATCATTATTTATTTTATCGTCATTATTTATTTTTATGTACACATCATTTCTGATGATGTTCCCTCCGGCTTTCTTCAAGTGTTTCTTGTTGAACTCGGGAACCTTCATGTTGAACTCGGAGAACTTTATATCTTAATTGAGAGGTTTTACGAATCTTTAATCTGTTGTGGTAGTAATGTAACATAATGGCCGTCCCAGCACCTATATTTGTGGCCTTGTGCCAGACTCGGAGAAACCTTAAAACAAAAATGTATTTCCGATTCTCTGATATTACGTGGGTGGCCTTTGAAGAATCACCGAAAAAGAAATAAAAAACATAAATGAGATTTCGGTGACGTTAGGTCTGCTTTTAAGGAAAATCCAGTCTTTTCGACGACCAATGGTTCTTTGATCTAAAAGGCCGTGAACTCTATTTGATCAGAATGATTCGAAGGAATGGAATATTCTATTCTTTCTGGATAGTTCCAGAAAAAGATCTTTCTGGAAAATTAGTTTGACATACTATATAAGAACCTGACTGGGAACCAGTCAATAAGTAGATTTGGAGTCAGTCAGAGGAGATCAGAGCCAGTGAGACAGTCGGCCGGAGAGGCAGTGATCGAGGGTTAGTCGAGGCCGTGCGGAGTTTGGAACTGTAGTCGCTGAGGACCAAAAGCTCTGGCCTGTTATTATTGTTAAGAAAAGCTTGTCACTGAGAAGTTTGCTAAGGACGGAAACTAAGTTGAAACCAGTTAAAGAATACTCCTTATTAAGTACAGATATTATTAGGCTCTCTCTCAAAAGGTTACAGTGAAGTTTTTATTCCAATAAACTTCTGAAAAAGTAAATACGGTATTATCAGTCTTCTTTACTACGACGAAAGATACGACGACAGTATCGTGAATGGGACGACCATTAGATACCCGTTGAGAGCTAGTCAATTGGCCGTAACGAAGGGCACGCGGCGTGCGTAAGGTGATACTTCCTTGACCTGCCACTAGCGACCAAGGACTGCTGGATATAGTAAACAAGTTTACGCGTGAAACGCCACCGCCACGTTATTGCTATTATTGGTAGTATCGGTGAAATACCAATAACGTTACATATATCGATTTGGTACCGTGACAACAAACAAACCAATAACGTTACAGTAACCAGAGCTCCCTTAATAACAATACGGTCGGGACAATCATATAGGTGCTAGGCCAAAACGTGACCAGCTGATTGATTGGAGGGGTTCTCTCGATCGCCCGTCTTGTCCAAGTAAAGATCAATGGGGAGTGTTGCAAGCAATGGACTACTCATCAACCAGGATTCCGTCCTTAAGCATCACGGATCACCACCCACGAAAACAGGTGGTATACCGGGGGGGATTTTACCTATCTGCTGAGATGCAGTCAGATTATTCTACAGCCCCATCCAACAGGTCAGTGTTACGGGGTCGTATTGATTTATGAATGATATGGTATGTGATATATTGTGCCGAACTGTCACCTTCAGACTGTTTTTCTCTTTGCAAAATTCGTTGTCTGGTCACTGAAATGGTAAAATGCATCAGAGAATAAATCAAATCAAAACCAGACTGATTCTTTATTGATACAATCCACAGTGAAGTAAAAATAAGAAATTCGCTCTAAAAGTAGTCTTCTATTTTATTATATTGGTCAACTAGTTCAGCGGTCGGTAGATGTTGATGACATGGCAGTAGAGGTTGACCCTTAATTAACTTTTTGCCGACCAAATTTTCCCCACGGCTATATCCAAATTTTCTTGCTATTTTCTTTATGTGTATGATGGGATATTTCAAAGTTCACTATCTATTCACCCCAAAACTCATTCTATTCAAATAAAATCATATCATTATTGTAATCTGAGTCGTTCTGCTAAATCATAATGAATAAACCATCCGGATTTTTTAAAATTTGCTTGGGTATTGTATGTGCCGTGGTGGGAGAGCCGCTCTGAGAGGCTTAACGTAGGAAAAGATTTAATAACCCATTTTTAGCTTGATACTGGTAGAAGTTTTCCGTAGGGATTAGTTTAATTGTACACATTCACTTCGTATACGAGTTCTCTATTTTCTCTAGGGCTTCAACCAGCATAGATGGTATGCTAAACAAAGGCTTGTAACTCAAGGCTTGTAACTCAAAGAGAATGTCGGCTTCAATACATTCCAATAAATAAATGAATATATATATATATATATATATATATATATTCGAATATATCCTATTCTTAATATAACCTATTCTTTGTATCTTATACGCTGTTTTGTATTCTACTTCTATTAAGTTTGCTCAAGCAATAGAGTGTCCTTGTTATCACATTCGTCGTGAATTATTTTTATATTCATACTGTTCGAGAAAATGATATAATCAACTAAGTATTATCTTCGTTCAACATCTGTACTAGGGATAGTCTCCGTGGCGTAGTAGGCAACGTATTGGACAGTGGCATCGCAGTAAGCGAGTCTGAACTCGATTCACGCTATTATATCTACCTTCAGATTAATACCCTAGGGAAAGGTATGAACTCTCTCTTCCTGATATGGCTTAAACAGTACCACTACTGTTCTTCTATAAGGATGGCCTTGACATTAAATAACCCACGAAGATTTATATGTGACTAAACAAAGGAACCACGACAATCTATGTATGTATTTAGCTAGTCCCACCGCCACGAGCAGGATGGGACACAAGTCAATTTTTAAGCGACGTACAGCTAGTTTATTTCTCTTTGGCTGGTTGCCTAACCATTTTTTTAAATCCGGTCTTCCTTTCAAATTATCATAGCTGGAGGGGGGAACACATGGATCCATGCATTTCCACGAGAATCAGCGCGAAATGAAATGCTCTTGTAGGTGCAAACATATATACTCATACAAGGATTTTTATAAATCCCTAAAAAGAGCTCAATGTATAATGATCAATAAATTAAATTATATACAGAGCAATATTTTACTTTCAAAGAAAGAGAAACTTAACAAGCCGCCATCCCGTTATAATTCCCTGTATTTTTAAAAACCCATTTGATGAGGCTAGACTCATTTCTTTTAGTTTCTGGTCGAAATAAAAATTATAACGGGATGATGTTTGTTAAGTTTTCTTTCTTTGAAAGTTATATATATATATATATATATATATATATATATATATATATATATATATGCTGAAAAATAAAGAAAGAAAAGAAAGAATAGAATGGATAAAATAGGATATTTTAATCAAATTTACTTACACGTGCTTCGGTCAGGGGTTTATCCATGTGTACATTATTTAAACTATTATTATTTTTAAATAACCAAATGAAATGAAATAATAATAATAATTTGGTAATTTAAAAATGATAATAGTTTGAATAATGTACACATGGATAAACCCCTGACCGAAACACGTGTAAGTAAATTTGATTGAAATATCCTATTTCATTCATTCTATACTTTCTTTCCTTTGTTTATTTTTTCAGCATACCGTCGGATTCACTTCCAGGTTCTTTTTTTACATATATATATATATATATATATATATATATATATATAATTGTTATTGTAGAAAATAGTTATGGGTCTACTACGGTTTTGGTGTATACGATCTTATCAGAACCCTAGCTTATACCTGACTAAATTGAAGTATAAGGTAACGTCTGGATGAGATCATATATATCGAAACCCTGGTCGACCCATAACACTTTTCTACTATTACAAAGTTTATGATATGTTGATCACTTTTGGATAAATTACTAATGCCACTACAACGGAAAAGTTAAAACTGCAATTGGACACTTTATATATATATATATATATATATATATATATATATATATATATATATGCGTGTGAGTGCGTGCACGTTCGTAACAGCATATTCCACTACAAATTGTTTGGCAAATGGATTTATGATAAAATGCGTTGCTATGGTAACACGACACAATATGTAAATCTATGTAAATATATATTACTTCAATATAGTTCTTTTTTTTTTTAAATATGAGATAGATACACAGAAATTCAAATGATATATTTGAATTTCTGTCTCCATTGAAGGCGATCTTTCAACTTTATTTCTATTTCACTTTAACGTGTTTTTTTCTCAAGCTTCATATTCATATATAGAGAATGCAGATCAACATAGTTATATTGATATATTGCAAGTACGAAAGGACCGGTTTTATTCAGTCGGGAGAACACCCATCAAACAACTACAAGGTTCCGGGTTCAATACCGGTACTCGCCAACTCAGGGAAGGAGTAGCGCAGTCTGAATCTGTGCAATGAAGTGAAGTGTTCATGGTTGCTGTGGCACTCCACTTCCGACGCAAAAAACATCTCTCTGGTCTATCGATAGGGAAAAGGGGATAGACGCCCTCACTGTCCGACTGATACCGACTATAGGCTCTTCCGCCTACTTTACTTACTTTTAATGGGGCTTGTTTAGCTCAGTCGGTAGAGCAACGACCAAGCAACCACAAGATTCCAGGTCCGAGACCGGTCCCTACCAACTGAGTAGCACAGTCCGAATCTGTACGGTAAAGTGAGAAGCTGATGATAGGTGTTGCACTCGACCTCAACAATCTTCCTTATCTATCGATAGTGAAAAAGGGAATGGAATGCCTTGTTGTCCAGCTATTATCGACAATAGGCCACTTTTTTATACAATGGCAAATTTATTTAAATATTACACTCTTTTTGAGCGCAATAATACGTGGCTTGTTTAGTAAACCATAACGAGTTAGTCAAATGTTATTCATCTAAGTACACTCTCGAAAGAGTCAAAGAAAAGATTTTGGAAGTACTAACTATCGACCTGTCTTATAAACTACATTTGTATCTGTCTCTGTATTTGTCTGTCTGTGTGGACAGTATGTCAATCTATATGTTGTCATAATCTATCAGTCTATCTATCCATCTATCTAACTAGCTACCTATATATATGTCTGTTTGTTCATCTGTCTGCTTGTCCATCCCTCTATCTTGAACTATCTATCTAACAATCTTTCTTTCTTTCTTCCTTTATTCGGTCTATCTTTATCTGTCCATTTGTTTTCATCTGCCAATCTCAGTCTATTCATACATATCTATTTCTCTCTCTCTCTCTCTCTCTCTCTCTCTCTATATATATATATATATATATATATATATATATATATATATATATATATATATATATATATATATGGGGGTGAATAGAAAAACACAAAGTATTCAAAAAGAGGAATTTATTCTTGATTTATTCTTGGATTATTTTTTTGTGTCTTTCTATTTTATACATATTGTCGGATTTATTTCCATATTTTACTCCCATATATGCATATATATACACATATGTGTGTGTGTGTGTGTGTGTGTGTGTGTGAGTGAGTGAGTGATTATGTGTGTGTGTGTGTGTGTGTGTGTGTGTGTTTAAGTCAGTGTGTAGTCTGTATGAATAAAAAAGGTATATAGTTTTTATTTTAATGCACGTTATTTTTTAATGTATGCCTACCAGCAAGCATGCTCCTTATACACAGGATTTTAGAAGTGCATTGTATAGTCTATTGTTCAAGTTTGATAGGTTTGACGAAGAGAAAAATATTTCACTTTGTTTTGAGTTTTGAGCGTATTCATTGTTTTTTTTTTTTGTTTTTTTTGTTTTTTGTTTTTTAATATTTTGTATTTATTGCAAAAAGCAATGAAATGTTTCTTATATTATTTTTGTTTCGCCATCGTTTTTTTGTTAATGTCTAGCTTTGCTTAATGTCATGAATATCAACAAAATATTTCGAAAAGGTATTTTGTTCCCTGGTGTGTTGCTTCGATGTCTTTCTTGCGTGACTTATTTTTTCTGATCAAATGTTTTTAAAAAAATATTTTAACGTCCATCATTTTACAGTAGACACATATGTCAGTAAATAGTCGCACATTCTTACTTATTCACACGTACATACACGTACACACACGCACACACACATACATATATACATTCATACTCATATATATATATGTATATAAATATATATATTCATGTTTGTATATATATTTTTGTACTCGTACTTATTTGGATTTCATATCTCATCAGAAATTTAGCATTTAGATCGATTGGATCAACTTCAATTAAGTATCACATACACAAACATATATATACATATATATATATATATATATATGGTGTGTGTGTGTGTGTGTGTATAGTCCTCTCAATATATCAATTGATAGTTACGTATGTATCATGCATTGGGTGAATTTATATAAACCTGTATTGAATCTATGTAAGTATATATATATATATATATATATATATATATATATATATATATATATATATATATATATATAGACATTTGTGTGTATTGACATAGATATATAGTCTTTACATATATTGTATTACCTAAATGCCTACAAACTTTTGTGTATACATACAATGAATGATTATATATGCATACATGTTTGTTGTATGCATATATATATATATATATATATATATATATATATATATATATATATATATATATATATATATATATAATATATTATATATATATGTGTTCCAACGATTTTTTCAAGATATTCTCGTTAAGATCCAAGTGGTGCAGCCATACAGTAGTGTAAATAACACTACGACCTGAAAGAATTGTCGCTTTAAATTGTCGGCGATGTCGGACGTCCAGATAACTAATAATCGATTTATAGCGGACCAAGACTTCCCTATGCGTGCATTAACATCGATTTCTAGGGATGAGATATTACTACCGAGGTACGCAAATTCTTCTACTGGCTTTGGAGGCTCACCGACGAGTGTGGAGATGTCACCTTCTTTTTTAAAGCACATGAACCCAATGCCGCTATACGGTCGCCTGCCACCTATCAAACAAATCATCCGAGTAAGACGAACAAAACATGCCGGGCACTGTTGGAGAATTAAGGATGAACTCATAAGCGACGTCCTTCTATAGAAACCACTAGATTGACATTCTAGTGCTGGTCGTCTAACAAAGACCTACATAGATCAGCTCTGTGCGGAAACTGCATGCTGTGCGGAGGACCTCCCCGGGTAAATGAATGATAGGGATGATTTTCGAGAGATTGTCAGCTGCTGTCATGACATGATGATGATGATTATATATATATATATATATATATATATATATATATATATATATAGTGTGTGTGTGTGTGTGTGTGTGTGTGTGATAGAGACAATACATAGATAAATATGTATAATATGTGTATTAGTACATGTATATATATACATTAATAAATCGTTTTTATACATATAGATTAGTACATATATGTATGCAAACACCATGAACGGGTTTCGCTCCTGTTCAGTGTCTAGCCACACTGTTGTGATATGAAACGTCGAAACACGGTGTCTGTATATGACTTATTATATGCTCCCAAAACTCTCTAGGAGTTCTGTATATATGTATATATATATATATATATATATATATATATATATATATATATATATATGTGTGTGTGTGTGGAGAAAGTAGACAAACACGGGATGTTGTGGAAACTTGATGTTTATTGTCGACGGTGCAACGTTTCGGTCTCTTATTAGACCATCTTCAGGACTTGAATATAGTTCTTACCCCAATGATGGAAATTCTCAACAAAAAAAAAAAAAAAAAATTTTTTTTTTTTTTGTTGAGAATTTCCATCATTGGGTAAGAACTATATTCAAGTCCTGAAGATGGTCTAATAAGAGACCGAAACGTTGCACCGTCGACAATAAACATCAAGTTTCCACAACATCCTGTGTTTGTCTACTTTTCTCCACATACTGTCGGATTATCCTCACATTTCTACCATATATATATATATATATATATATATACATATATATATATATATATATATATTATATACACGAAGGCATACACTAACACGCATATATATATATATATATATATATATATATATATATATATATATGAGTGTATATGAGTACTCAGGATGGGGGCTTGCATGCGAATTTTTCTTCACGCCAGTTTATTTGAACCAAATATTATGTATTTTTAAATCTCAAATTGTTCGAAAAGGGAATAGATCATTTACTGCAAAAGTCTTTCTGGGCTTGTGCCTCCATGTCCATCTTTCCGACAAAGTTTGAATGTTATATAATCAATAGGCATAGCCTATTATTTGTGTAATAAGTGTAGCGTAAAGTTCCAAATTTAAGCGTAAGTAAATTCATAGAAAACACACAAGAGCTTTTATTGACAAGCTTTCATCTTGGCGTTCAGCAAATTTGTTCGAAGCATCTTTGAAATTTATCTTATTTCCTTGCATTACGATGTCCTTAACGTGCTAAAATATGATTCCTTATTTGCGACTGATGCAGTTTGAGTGACAAAAGGTGAGTGCTAGAAGATGATCACCAAAATGTGACTAGTAAAATGTGAGTGTCAGAATGCGAGGGCTAAAATGTAGGTACATAAAATATGAGTATAATATCGTCATTGTTAAAATCTGAGTGCTAAAAGGCGACTTACTGTGTAAGTGAACTACCATTAGATTTAGTCCTAACCTTTAAACTCGAATCTTAATCCTAAACTACGGATCTTAAGATTATCTATTTGTCTCCGTCCATTCATATCTATCTATCTATCTATCTATCTATCTATCTATCAATCTTTATCAGTCTATTTATACCTATCCATCAATCTGTGTGTTCATCTATCTATGTCTATCTATATCTATCTATATGTCTCAGTCTATCTATATCTATATATGCATCTAAATCTCTCCATATATATA
>CM042143.1:72472850-72475350 GCA_023376005.1 Doryteuthis pealeii
CTTTATTCACCGAATTTTATATTTCTATCTGGATTTTAGAAATTTTATTTATTGTTTTTGATTTGTATGTACTTAGTAACACTGAAAGACATACTAGTACCCAGTATCGTTTACATACAGATAGGTCTACAAGCACCTGTATGCACACGTGTATTCGTTTTGTTCAAAAAATTTATTATAGGAAAATAATTACTTTTTAGATGATTTCCCCAACTTTACATCAGGTTTTCTATTTAATGTTTCCCTTTGTATATTCTCATACCGCTTCCTCAAAACAACACATGCCGATTTGCATGTACCTGTGATTTGTTTTGTTTTTTAATAATAATATATTTTACATGATTTTAACAGGTGTCCAGACTTAATATGAATTAATCATTGTCTTCCATATAGTATCTCTCTTCCTCTTTTTATCTATCTATCTGTTTCTGAACACACACACACACACACACACACACACACATATATATATATATATATATATATATATATATATATATATACAGATAGATAGATAGATTCATATATGTAAAGTCATCGGGGGAGCCTAATGTCGGTATCAGCCCAACAGCGAGGGTGTCTATCCCCTTTTCACTAGCGCTAGACCAAGGAGATTATTTAAGCATCTGAGGTAGAGCGCCACACCTACCATCATCTCCTCACTTTACCGCACATATTCCTCTGCTACTCATACGCTGAGTTGGTGGGTGCCGGTAACGAACCAAGAACTCTACCGACTGAGCTAAACCGGCCCCTAATTAAAAAAAAAGTTTTTTTAAATCTGTTAAACATTGGGTTAAAAAAAAGGTGAATACTTGTCAAGCTTGTATGAAAACAAAACGACTTTGGCATAAAATAACCTAACAAGGGTTAATATGCGTTAATATCCAACAAACTAAACCAAACCAGTATTTATATATATTGTTCGAAAAAACTTTTCACAGGTATGTTTTCCTTTTTTTCTTTTTTCTCTTTTGGCTGTAAGTTATTTGATTAATTGATACTCAGAAAAAGCAACTTTGTTTTCACTTGTATTACCTTATACGTTTTACAAGGATTCTCTCCTGTCAGACTTGTTAGCTAGAATAAAGTTATGCGTTTTTCTTTCAAATAAAACACAGTATACATCGATAGAAAAAGATGCAACAAGAGAGGCCAAAACTAGCAAGATATAGTTATTTACTAAACTCAGCCTAGTTGTGGCACAAGGTCGGATGTATGGGAACCAAGTGAGAAACGAGGTCACTAAAAATGATCACGACGTGTGGTGCCTTAGACATTTTTTTCTTTTCTTGAACTACAAATCAGACAGAAACGAACACATATCGACAAATAAATTCGGACTTACTCCCTGTTGAAAACAACACCCCAATTGCATTTTTGTTTTTTAACGCCGTATGAAGAGGAAAGGTTTCCTCGAAATATTGCAAAATCATGAATTCATTATATATATATATATATATATATATATATATATATATATATATATAGGAAATTTGAAAAAACAAGTGTTCCAAAAATAGGATGAATTTTTTTATCGATGTTTAAACATTTCGGTTTCTTTAAACCTTCATCAGGATGTATCTTAGGGTCAAGAAATTGATGGATGTTTTATAGATGACAGGAGATGAAAATCTTTATAAAATCTTTTTTTGTTGTGTAACTGTATTTGTTCAGCGTTATATTTTTGAAAGACAAGTCGCGATCAACGCACGCGAAGATGTCATGACGCGTGACGAAACTCGAAGAAATGCATTCAACAAAAGACAAGAAAAAGTATTAATGGACTGATTTTATGAGAAACAAATTTCTATTTTCGGAACACTTGTTTTTTTCAAATTTCTTAATATTGTCGGATTTATTTTCCATATTTACTCCCATATATATATATATATATATATATATATATATATATATATATATATATATATAAACTAGAGAAAAATACACATCTCATTAAGAAAATATATTAGCATTTTATTGAGTATCTAAGTTGTACCAATAATATGTAAAAATATTGTAATGAGCTCGTCAAAGATTGATGACACGTCACTGATGTGTACACACACACACACACATATATATATATATATATATATGTGTGTGTGTGTGTGTGTGTGTGTGTGTGTGGTGTGCGTATTCTTGCCCTGATGAGCTTATAAGCGAAACTGTTAGTTGATAGTACTTGACTGATTATGGTTAGTATTACAATTTCTACTTATGTAACGAGTACTGTTTACATTTTAGCTTAGACAAACCTGGCATATATATTTGTTATCTTTTGGCCATGTGATATCGTGTTAACCGATTTGGTTAGAGCGATTAATTTTCAGAAAAAAAAAGTGTGTCAAAAAGTACAAAAAACCTTGATACTTTTTGACGCACCTTGTATTTATCAGATACATATGGAATCATTTCTAACCGACTCCTATATGATGACATATGACTAAGCAAGTACGCACACGTACATCAACACACACACACACACACACACACGCAC
>CM042143.1:72480350-72482850 GCA_023376005.1 Doryteuthis pealeii
CAAAGATGTCACAGAAGATGATAACATCAACATCAACGAAAGTGTATATATAGATGCCATAAATAGCAGATCAGCCAGTCTATCCGTTCTCAAGAAGGGGTTTAAACAACCCCGAAAATTTAACAAAATAAAACGAAACTCAACATTCAAAAACTGAGTTTCTTATATTTCACACCTAATGCTTTATACTAAATCCCAAACAATATATATTATAGACATATATATATATATATATATATATATATTATATAAACAATTTTTTGGTACAGCTGATTTTATATAGAATTAAAATAGAATTTTTTTTTAAAGAAAACTCGCCCGACATTTCAAAGAGATCAATTTGCCCCTCAGATGTATGATGTTATTGAATTATATATATATATATTATATATATATATATATATATATATATATATATGTGTGTGTGTGTGTGTGTGTGTGTGTGTGTGTGTGTGTGGCTGTGTGTATATATATGTGTGTGTGTATATGTTTGTGTCTGTGTGTTGCTGATAGAGACAGCTATATTATAAGTATATAGTTCTCAATACCAGGTGTAGACCATATATATTTAAATTTAAGGTAGCCTGAACACGGAGTCAGCGACGTTTGTTTATAGTCTCTCGCCTATGCGTTTTTCAAACCAAAGTCCAACTACTTCTCGGTCATAAACTTGACATTCGAGATGGGTATTTCACTCGCTAATAAGAAAGTGGTAACAGACAAAACAAAATATATGAAAGACAAAAATCTAAAAAACAAAGAAAAACAGAAGCTAAATTAGCGCACATCTTATTACAATGGAGATTGGGTATCTGTCTGTCTGTTTGTAACCGAAACTACGTCACTGCTTCCGTCGCAATACCTTTGAAAATTGTGTAAGTGTATCAATGAGTATTTAATTTATAATTCTTGCTATTCTCCTCTAATCTAAAGAACCAAATGAAAAGATTTATCAAGATACGATAGCAACAATGTTGGAATAGTAGTACACCGAACAAATTATTATCAAATAAGCCCAGAGAAGGAGAATGGAGGACGGGATACAGAAAATTCCGAGAAGAAGAAGTAATACTGGCTCGGCTACGCATTGGCCATAGAAAATGCACATATTCTTTTATGCTCAAGCTGGAGGATCAAGCACGTTGCTGGAGATACCAAATATCCTACACTGTCAAACATTTCCTCATGAAGTGTGGATTTTTTGCTCCAATTAGAAAGAAATATTCGAACGCAAATAATATGAGGGATCTGTTTGAGAATACTAACATGAATGACATTTATTTTTCTTGAGAGAATTAAAAATATATCGAAAATTATGAATCAGATATAAAGTACATCCACGAAATACATCTACAAAATTACACCTGTAAAGGAAACTTGAGTATCAACTTTTATCTCACACTCTAACAGTTTTGGGCATTAAATAACCCACAGGGTGATTATACCATTAAACAAACCAAACGTAATCAAACCAAACCAAATAAAGTTAAGTGAAAGTATTTATACCAATTTGAGGATATTAAGAACGTGAAACATAGAAACTTTTTATCAAAATTACTTGTTTATGCATTAAATGACCCGAAAAGGGTTGATATGCCGTAAAACAAACAGACAAACTAAACCAAACCTCTAATCAAGATAGAATGACTTCGGAATTTTTTATTCAATTTAGTAGCATATATTTAGAAATTAGCTAAAATATTCCCAAATTTTTGTACATAAAGAGGGTGTTCTCTTTGATATGTGAGTTTATTGATCACCCACTTTATACCTAGTACTACTATTAGGAATAATGTAGAAAATCATATTAAAATACACAAAGATATAAATGCGACCATCCAAAATATGATATAACTTAAGAGCTAGACAGAAAGAGGAAAAAAATTTAGTTGAAATACAAATTACTTTTCTCGTATTCTGTCTCAGTCAATTCTTAAAATTGTTTTCGAAGAACTTTCAGTGTCAGTAAATTCCCTTCATCTGTACTAAATAGCAATGTAGAGAGGTGAACAGCTTTAAAATATAATATTATTCCCCTCGGTATGCCATTAGTACACTATATATTTCCTTTTCTTTTTCTTTTTCTTTTTCTTTTTTCAGTTCGTTTATTTTATACTTATTGCACACGCTTATTAAATGCGCGTCGAGAAAAAAAATCATTGAATAAAAGGAAAAAAAACGGTAGAAATTAATGAAGAAATAAATGGAATTCTATGCTTTGCTTTTATTCGGCTGTCATAATTGGTTCTGTTCAAAAAGCTCTTCGACTGACAGCCAAACATTGATGAGAGTCTATTGAATACCATCAACAACAATAACAACTAAACTCCGGCAAATGATATCTTCTATTAATTTGAAAGGAGATTCTTATTTATTTATTTATTCATTTATTTATTTATTCTTATCATATTCATTTTGTTTATTTTATATTGTATTCATTTATTATTTATTTATTCATTTGTGGATGAGGTGTCGTCTGTCTGATGCATTTGCGTATGAC
>CM042143.1:72485350-72576977 GCA_023376005.1 Doryteuthis pealeii
ATTAATATATATATATATATTATATATATATATATTATTATTATACTAAAGCTGAGTTTATCAACCTTCTCCAGCTAAAGATTTTTTTTCTATTCATGTTATGGACACAATATTTATACTTAGATATTCCTTGGTGTTAGCACTACAAAGTGTATGAAAAAAATTCAGTTTAATTGGCTTTAATTAGGCGTAATTAGCAATTAAGTCAACGACCGACCAATCCCTGTCTTGGAGATTACCTGTTGCTCTTCCCATCTCGCTATGTCAGTTAAGTTAACTCTCCTCCCACCCTGTATTTGTCAGTTAGTACAGTGCCTGTCACAACTGAAAAATCAGCAGTGACGCCCCTACCCAGGACCTCCGTAGATTCACCCCCCTTTCATTTCTCCAGGCTAAAGAGAATTTTTTTTTAATAAAGTGGCGTAAATCAGGCTTTAAAATAGATTTTTTTAATTACTTTAATTATTAATTTATAGAGTCAAATTTAACATGATTATTAAACTTACTTTAAAATATTTCATGTTGGGTAAAAAAAAGTAGTTATATATTTAAATGTGATGGGATCTTATTCAAATGAGCAAACGTTGACTCCCCCATCGTTTAACTAAAACAAACTAAAAGAATACATTGCTGACTAACTCCTTGATTTTTGGTAATTTATCTATCTTAAATTAGTGAATCAATCAACTTATTTGGTAAGTAGATAAATTGTCTTTGTTTTTTCGGAAAATTTAAAAATAAATTTAGCTGCGAAATAATTAAATCAGCTTATTTTGTTTTAAAATCAAGATTTGTGGCTTAAAGTTGGCAAATTTTTTATAAGAAGTATATATTAACATTACCGACAAAAACTTAGTTACCTTAACCCCTAAACCGTAACAGAATTTGCAAAAAAACTTAATTCGTGCACTGTAGTTAAACTGTCATCCCAAATAAGTTTTCATTTTGACGACGATTTGCAAGTTAAACCGATTTAAGATGTTTTGAGATTAAAAAATGTACGAGATAAATAATACACACACATAAACAAACCAATGCCTTTTTATTGTAACTAAGTTTTTGTCGGTAATGTTAATATATACTTATAAAAAATTTATTATGTTTCCTACAGTTTTTAATAGAAAACAAATCAAGAGTTTATTAGAAAATAAGTTGTTTAGAATTAAATTGTCAGCTACGACATAATTTATTTACTAAAAGAATAGGTAAATGAAATTATTAGTAAGACCATATAGGTCTCACTAATAATTTCATACCTATTCTTTAGTAAATAAATTATTTTCCTTTACTTTAATTGCCATTTACATTTAATTCTACTTAAATTCATTTACATTTTAAAATTATCTGGCCATATTTCTTATATTATTCTATAGCTGATTTAAGGCGTTTTTCCGAAAAGTTAAAGCCAAACTCGGTTGTATTTGTTTAAAAATTCGTGGCAATACAGTAGGTACCACCAATTTGACCCTGTGAAATTTAGCCCCCCACCCCACACACACACACACACTTACAGTATATTTAATATTTTCTTGAAATTTTTTTTTCCATTCTAAAGAAAAAACATAAAATAAACTCCTATTGATTTTTTAAAAAAATTTTCAGTATACGGAAATAATGAAAATTATGATTGAAAACAAATGTTTTCATTTTTGCACTGTTAAATCAACTGAAATTTAACGTAGCTAAATAAAAGTTACGATAAGAGGATTTTAAAATTTTTTCATGAAAAATCAATTAATAATCTGATTTTCGCGAAATTTTCCATAAATGTTTACCATTGGATGTAAATACATCTGAAATAGTTTTTTTCTAAAATATATTAGGGTTAAATATTTTTTTACGAGGTCTATTCCCCCCCCCATTTTATTTTATGAGATAATAAAAATGACGCGTCAGAAAAATTTTTTTCTTTTTTTCTATAAAGATAAGAGTCTGAATAACTATATCAATGAAATTGTATGAATGTACGAGTTGTAGTTTTGAGGAAAAATTAATGAAATCGGAAATAAAAAGTGCTAAAAAATGTCATAACATTAATATTTGAAAACTTTTTTTTGCTTTTGTAATTGGTATGTACTATATTCTATTAAATTGTCAAAAAAATTTTTTTTTTTTAAGAAATTAATTTTTACAAGATTTTCAATCTTTTGTGTGATTAAATATTTTTATTTTCTGCGTGAAATAAATTAAATTTTTTTTTTTCCTGCGTCAAAAAATCGAATTTTTCACGGATATTTAAAAATAAGAATTTTATAATTCAGGTGAACTAAACATTGGTCCGATACGAGCTTGATTAATATTTTTAAAAGAATTTGTAATTTTTATTGTTGAATAGTAATGTATGATCCTTAGAATATACGGAAGAGCATAGCTGACATATTTGTTTTACAAAGAGACGAGACGCTTCTAAGTAACCGAAGTTTGTTCCTGTTAGGCTGACAGTGTTAGCGTGAAAAAAATTATTTTATTTAACTTTTTTCAATAATTAAAATAAAAAGTAAGTATAATAGATTATTTTATCAGTTTTTCTCTTAGAAAAAATATTCAAATTTTCATTCCATACTTTTACTGGTTAATCGTAAAAGGGAAATAAATTGTAACTTTTCTGTCTATATTACGGTCTGAAAATTACCCTTTTGCATGTAATACGGATAGGTTTGTTTATTTTTTAAGATAGCGATGTAATTTTTCCCAATCGGATAATTTGATCTTTGAATTAACTATTTTTCTTTGTAACAACCCTGTACGATCTTTTTTTTTACGAGATTTTTGATAAACAAAGTTCGGAAATATCTATTTCCGTTTGGTGGTACCTAAAGACCATATAGGTCTCACTAATATTTCATATTCCTTTAGTAAATAAATTATTTTCCTTTACTTTAATTGCCATTTACATTTAATTCTACTTAAATTCATTTACATTTTAAAATTATCTGGCCATATTTCTTCTTTATTATATTATTCTATAGCTGATTTAAGGCGTTTTTCCGAAAAGTTAAAGCCAAACTCGGTTGTATTTGTTTAAAAATTTGTGGCAATACAGAATAAAAAATATATTTTTAAAGGAAGGTGTATATACATTTGCACCGCAAGTTTTTTTGTTTTTTTAGATGCGTTATGCATAATGGTAGAGATGTGCAAACCGCGGACTTTCAAAATGTCCGTTTAATTGTTAAAATATTTTAAAAACGTCAATAAAAAATGGAAAATTAACTTTTTAATGTTTTCTTTTACGTTTAATATAAAGAACAATTCCAAGTTTATGTGTTAAAAAAAAGAAATTTCTCTTACATAAAACCTACATTTTTGCATTTCAAAGTAAATTGCCGTAAATTGCCGTACATTCCCACTCTTTGTTGACAGTTATCGCATCTTGACGTGTGCACCTTATCTTAGTATGAAGGGCTAAACGTATAAAAAATTATTTTATGAAGCAAAACAAATTACTAATTTAGCATTTCCTTGATGCCTCACGATTTAACTCTTAATATTATTGAAAAAGAAAGTTGGGAAAATCAGAATTACAATTTTAGAAATTATTTATAATAAAATTTTAACTGAACGTAGTATCTGCTTTCTGGATATAAACGGGAGAATTATTTGTTTCCAAATAAAATAATAAATTTCTTCAAACACTGTTTGTTTGAGTTTTATTTTACAGAGTATAATTATACATGCGTCACGGATTCGAACCTATTAACTTATGGACCCAGAACACAAGCAAGATATTTTTTATACAATATTTTCTTTGATTAAATAAATACGATTTTGCTGTACATTAAAGAAAAGTATTTATTTTACATTTATAAATTTTTAAAAATCCCTGAAAAATAAAATAAAAATGTAGACAATAGGAACTTTTAATATAAAATTCTTTTGAAAATAATCTAACAATTAAAAAACAACAACACAAAAAAAGAAAAAGATACATATTTTTTCTTATTTACGAGATTTAAGTTTCAATGTTTAAGATGCCCTATTTCCAAAACCGATTTATTAGTGAATTATCTTTTTTTTACATATGTTCCATCATTAAATTGTCTTTCGAAAAATGTAAAATTGATTTATGTACAAAAAAAAAAAAATCTTGGTACGGGGGATCAACGCGCGAAACATTGGTGCATATCGCATTAATGCGTTCTGGCCCCTTGCCCTAAAAAACGCTACATGATGCCTTCTGAAAATTCGAACCGTGCTATTTATGAACTTCCTACCTGGGTAAAGAAGAACAATTTCTTCATAAATTCCTACAATAAAATAAATTGAACCTCATTTTATGTCTGTGTTTTTGCAATAAATGTTTTATTTTTCTTGCACCCATTATTTTACAATACTAAATATATTTTCTTGGAGATATGTTAGCACCATATATATTTATAATATGCCTAGACTACATAAGTAAACATCATTAGATGTTATAAATAATTATTTTTTAAAAAGGCAAGAAGCAGGCAATATTCTGCACCGAATGCAGCATGGAACATCACCCTCTATGTGAACTCCGATAAAACCAAGTTCATGTGTTTTTAAAATTAAGGAGGCATCTCCACGTTCGATGATAAACCCTGGAAATTGGTGTTACAATTAACATAGCTAGGTAGTAATATCTTATCTAAAGAAAGCCATGTTAATCAATGCATAGTGAAAGGCATGGTCTTCCATGGACTATCAGTCATATAGAAATCTGATCTCATTGACAAGTTAAAGCAACAATTCTTCACAACCATAGCTGTATCATTGCTACTGTACAACTGTACCACTTGGACACTAACATAGCACCTAGAGAATAAGCTACATGGGAACTGCACAAGAATGCAGTATGTAATTTCAAAAAAGTTGTGGAAGCAACACCCCATGAGAAAGCAGCTGTATGGCCACTTGCACTTATCACACAAACAATCTGAGTAAAATGCTGGACACTGCTGGAGAATCAAGGACAAACTCATGATGTTTTTGTATGGAAACCAGCAGACAGGCACGCCAGTGTGGACCGTTGAGCAAAGATGTACATTGACCAACTTGTGCAGATATTGGATGCTGTGAAGAGGACCTCTTGAGAACAATGATTGATAGGGTAGGGTTGGCTAGAGATTCATGGATATCCATGATTAAAATCCTACTTACCTTTAATTACAAATTAACTAACCAAGTGACCCTTCTCTTGTTCTTCCTTTGGTCATTTGAAAATGTTTACTCCAGTTTAAATAACTTATTTGGACAGTTTGGGAAAACTTTAAATTAGTGAAATAATATTATCATGTGATTTTTTCCAACAATCTAAACCGAGCACAATGGGTGACCCAACGGGTCACGTCTTTTCTAGTATATATATATATATATATATATATATATATATATATATATATATATATATATATATATATATATATATTATATATATATAATCCAAAAGTCCAGAGAAGAAATCTTCCTTACGACACAATAGTTTTATTTTAAAAAAACTGCCGCAGTTTGAGAGCTCAATGTGTGCTCTTAATGTTAGAGTCACGGAGCAAATATATAAGTAAAGAAATAACAAAAGACTTAGAGATTGAGCATTATAGTCTATTTCAGGGAGCTTCTTGTCTAAGCTCCCTGAAATAGACTATAAAGCTCAATCTCTAAGTCTTTTGTTATTTCTTTACTTATATATATATATAATATATATATATATAGGATATATATAGAGAGAGTGATTGCTAGTATATATATATATATATATATATATATATATATATATATATATATATATATATATATATATATCAGACATGTTTGTTTAAATATTATAGATATCCTTTGTCTACATATCTTGTTTTCAATCTTTCCGAACCGCCCAATGGATACTACAATGTCAGGCCGAAATTGGCTAGTGAATTTGCTATTAGTAATATTTTCCTAAGTACTTTAGGTCCCATCATGAACAATCATTGGAGGAGATGCGTATATTGTAAAAAGTCAATACAGCTTTATCGGCTTTATATTTAGAGATTCTGGATACCCTACACATTAGAAGTATAAGTCCCAACATTATTAAAATTAGTTAATTATGAATCCAGTGTTAATGTACATAAATGCCTTCAGCGACTGTCATTTGTAGAACTACATTTTTTTAAATCAAATACTACTACATATTAAATCACACCAGCATGAATAAAGCGTCTATAAAGTTGTATTGTGTTTTGATATATGCATATCTCCCCTCCCGATGATGATACGAATTCATAGGTAACGTGCATGCAGCAAGTATCAAACTCGCTATTTATGAGTAATGGGTCTGCGAGACTAGTTTGGAAACTATTACATGGTGGAACAGCCTCCTTTACACAAGCCGTTTGCTACGAGTAGGATGTGACACAGGGTCACAAGTATGTGATATTCAGCGAGGAGCGAACTCCCTATTCAGGAGTAACGGATCTGCGAGCCTAGCTAGCTAAACATTATACCACAACGGAGAGCCCTTTTACCCGACCCGTTAACCACGGGCTGGATGTGACTCATGTTTACAAGTATGGGGTATCCAGCGATGATCGAACTCGCTATTCAGTCGTAATGGATCTGCGAGTCTAACTTACTGATCATTACACGACGATGGAACGCCCTTATTTACCCAAACCATTCGCCACGGGTAGGATGTGACGCAAGGTCACAGGTATGGATATCCAGCGAGGATCGAACTCACTATTCAATAGTAAAGAATCTATAAGAATAGCTTGCTAACCATTACATCACTATGCGACGACCAACGGAGGACAGAGTTGGTATAAAACACAAAATGTTACGTTAACAATTAAATCAAATTCTGTTACTAAACGTCTCATGTAGTGAAAATATTACAATCTTCAGACAGCAAAAATGGCGGCTTAGGAAATAATCTCATATTTATTATAAAGAAATACATTTACCAAAATACACCAATCAGAATTACCAAGTCATAATATACGTAATCAAGTAAAAAGCCAAAACGTACAAGTCACAAACCAAAATTGTACAACTCAAAATGGGAGCAAATGACACAGCACCCACTTATTACAATGGCGACATTTTGATATTCACTCTGATCTTTTATTTAATAATTTCTCCAGACCTGCGAATTGTAATATGAAAAATGTCTAGTTTAAACATACCACTATATTCTAATGGTTTTCTTTCTTTTTATTATTTTTATACACCATTTTACGTCCGGTGACCTTATAGAATCGTTTATTACTTTCCAAACAAAAAGAAGAAATTGATATGTGTGTACCTATATATATATATATATATATATATATATATATATATATATGTGTGTGTGTGTGTGTGTGTGTATGTGTGTGTGTGTGTGTGTGTGTGTGTATTCTTCTTACTTGATAACATATACTTATAATTTTTCCACAAATTCCCTCCGTAAATAATCCATAAAAAAAACAATACGTTGATGTTGTTTTAAAGATCTAGACCAGGGGACTTGTCCCCAAGGAATTTGTAAAAAAAAAACACGTTGGCTCTGATAAAATTATAACCAACTGGTGATGAAATCAGATTACAAAATAATAAGTTTGTGTTTTGGGGGGAAAAAAGTGGGCATTTTCATGTCAAATCATCCAGGAAAAAAGTAAAATTGTCACCCCCCCCCCCCTTCAATTTTTCTGAAATTTTGTAAAGGTGTGGACTGTGTTAAAGTTAGACATTGCCCAAAATTTCATCTTCCAATTCCAAAAATACGCCACGGGTTTAGCTGACTGGATTTTATAAAAAGATTAACCATGTTAAATATACCTAATGTGCGCTCAGCGTAATGGTTATTGACGTACGAAATGGAATTGGTGACCCGTGTTCGAATACTGGGCGATGCTATTTGTATTTCCCTTCTCGCTGATGCCGTTGGGAAATGCATGGATTCATAAGTTCACACTCCATCTATGGGTAAATACTAAGTCACTCTAGGTTATTTAGACTTGGTAAGGAAACTAGTCTATGAGAAGGAAGACTGTGAATTTAAACCAGAGTTATCTCGTTTCAAAAATGATCGTTGTGTCACATCCTTCCCGTGAAAAGTAATCTCAAAAGTAAGTTCTCCAAAGCGCTGAATAGTCGTTTCTGATGTAGCACACAACTGACTTTACCGTTATTGTGAAGTTCACGCTGTTATTCTGTTTTTGAAGGCAAACCGAATTAAACCGGTTGAAATTCATTGCCAATTAATAGGCGCGTATGACGACTGGTGCATGGATGTCAAAAACGTCCGTAAGTAGTGTAGGTTCAACGCTTCCTTAATGACATGGCAATGAGCTTGTATGACATGGGCATATAAAACTGTCACAGCGCCTACAAAAATTGCATCGACCGAAATTCAAAATGTTGGAAATATTATTGACAATAAATAAAAACGTTTCTGTGATTTCTGAATATTTTGTAGACCTTGACTTTGGCATTATTTCCGCATTTCTTTATGGTTGTTTACGCACCAGTAGATACGCGAACATGTTCTTTGTATAAGCATAGGTCTGTTACAACAGCAAATAAAATGGTTGCTTCTACGTAAACCGGTATTCTTTCTCTACTGATAGGACTGATGAAATACGAGTCAAAAGTTTGTAGTTTTAGTTGTTGTACTCGTAATGTATTCAAAATGTGTGTTGACGAAGGAATAATATGTATTAGGTTTCATCTTCACTGAAATATGGAAGCAGTTTCGTCTGACCTATGCCGACCTCGTGTGAAGGTGACAGAATCTGAATGAAATTTGATTCCTCCTGTTTCCGCTCCATGACGCACCTCTCCGACGCTGCTTTTTATAATAACGAGCTGTTGCCTTTTATGCGTTTTCCGAAACTACGCAATTATACGCAACCTAATCACACAAACTGATTATGTGCTTTACTTTCATTAGATCACGTTTAAAACTAAAGTTTTATATTAAAGTGTATTTCTACGGTTTTCTTATTTCTTTCGAAGATATTACAATGGTCAGAATTAGGCGCTTATCGTCGTATAAATAATGGCGTTGCGAAAGGCATGAATTCTTTTGTTCTCTCCTAGCTATGGATACGTATTGAATAGCATTATTATTATTACTCCTTTTCAGTTTTCACATCAGTGTTAGCTGATGGTCTTTCACTGGGGTCTGAGTGACAGCAAGTCTCCTCAGGTCTCGCTTCTGAGTATTCTGGCAGATTGCAGCAGTGCAGTGTTCTGAATGGTTTCAATCCTTCCTCTGATTTCCAAACTTTCCAAACCCTTTTCTAATCTTTTTGGGACTGTTCCAAGTGTACCAACTACAATTGGTATCACTTTCACTTTCATATTCCATAACTTTTTCAGTTCTCTGGCAAGGTCCAGATATTTGTCCATTTTATTATTATTATTATTATTATTATTATTATTATTATTTTGCTCCATGAGAGTTTGTAATACTCACCTTAACCGATTATATATTACTGGGGAGTGAGTGACAGAAAGTTCCTCTGGTCTACAGGACTCTTTTGAGTATTCTAGCAGATCTTAACAATTTCCCTACACTCTTCATGCTCAGATTGCCGCATCTTCACAGTCTTCAAACCTGGCGAGAGCTCTTCTTCCTTCTTTTCTTGATACATATTGTCTATCTATGTCGTCTCTCATGTTTAATACTTTGCGCATTATGGTCCATCTGTCGGAGCTCCTCTCTTATCCAGTTTGAAAATGGTCCAGAGTATCCTACTACTGCTTATTCCCTTGGTGAGATTTCGGCAGCTGAGTTTAGTTTCTATGAGTTTTCTTGTCCTTCTGAGGTACTATTTGCTCTCTTTTTTCTTTCACCTCTCTTTATTTGATGGTGTCCATTTCCAGTAGTCCCAATTTTTTGTCATTTTACTTTTCTCCAAGTGTTCTTATTTCTTCTTTATTCGGTAGTTCTATTCATTCCGTTGTTTCTTTTTTTCTCCCTTTTTATGACGATTATAGCACACTTGTCGATACCGAATTCCATATTATTATTATTAGATTTTCACACCTGCCATAGCCGGTGGTTCACTGGAGGCTGAATGACAGCAAGTCTCCTCGTGTCTCCACGACTCTTCTGAATATTCTAGCCGATATTAACAGTGCTGTAGTTTTAATGGTCTCGGTTCTTCTGATTTTCAATTCATCCACATTCTTTTCCAGAGATTTGAGGACCGTTCCAAGAGCACTAATTACAATTGGTACAGCCTTCACCTTCATTTTCCCCAGTTTCCTCAGTTCTCTGACAGGTTCAGGTATTTTTCTATCTTTCCGCTTTCTTGCATTTTCATTCGGTGGCCGAGCGGTACGGCAAAATCCACGAGATATCAGGTGCTCTTCTTCTTGTCAACCAATACTAGGTCCGATCTCCTGGCCGGTATTAGGTGATCCGTCTGTACATCGAAGTCCCACAGAATTTTATGCGTCTCATTCTTCAGGACATGTTCAGGCTTGTGCATATACCATTTAGATGTATGGTGAAAATTGAATTTATTGCACAATTCCCAGTTGATTACTTTCCCACCGAGTCGTGCCTAGTCTTGAAATCTCTTTGTACTAGTTTGCTGCATTTATTATTATTATTATTATTATTATTATTATTATTATTATTATTATTATTATCCCTCCTTTTAGGTTTTTCACATCAGCGTTAGCTGATGGTATTTCACTGGAGTCTGAGTGACAACAAGTCTCATCAGGTCTCCAGGATTCTTCTGAGTATTTTAGCCGATTGTAGCAAAGGTCTCAATTCTTCCTCTGATTTCCAGGTCCTCCATTCTTTTTTCCAAGTTTATTTTTACCGTTCCCAGTGCACCAACTACAATTGGTATCAGTTTCAACCTCATATTACACAGCTTTTTCAATTCTCTGGCAAGGCCAGGCTATTTGTCCATCTTTTCGTGTTATTTTTTTTTTCAACTTCACCCTGTGATCTGCTGGAACCGCAAAGTCTACTAGTTGGCACGTTGTCTTTTTTTTTCTTTTTTTCTTTTTTTTTAATCAACACTATGCTTGGTCTCCTGGCTGGGATGGTGTGATCCGTCTTTATCTCAAAGTATTATTATTATTATTTGAGTTTTCACATCAGTGTTAGCTGATGGTCTTTCACTTTATTATTATTATTATTATTATTATTATTATTATTATTATTATTATTATTATTATTATTATTTTATTATTATCTCTTACTCCTATCTCTGCTAAGTCTTGTCGTCTATGCTGGCTGGTTGGGTTCTATTTTTTCATCTTGGTCATTCGTCCTAAGTAGTTTCGGTCGTATACGTCCACGTTCATCTTTTAATTTTTAATAATGAACACGAAGACATCGATTGTTTTTAGATATTATTTCCATCATCCGAGACCAAATCTTCTAACGCATGGGAGAAGAATCGGTTCCGGTTCCGGGGAGCTCCTTAACAGAACTCAACAACTGTCCCACTGATTTCAGTCACGTGAAATCTACCCTAAGTTGGAAATATGCTCTGTCAATGATATTGAGCACTCAATGCTAAACGGCGAAACAGGACCGCATGTGGATGACAATACATACGCTCTCCATCCCTGGTGGATTGAGCATTCTGAATATAAAATTTTCTGGCGGCGTAACTACGCAAAAATTGCATAGCTCTCCTTGAAACGGATAGAGCGCTCCCAGTGGCCTAGTATATTTACAACACAAAAATTCCATTTCTAAAAAGTAAGTGGGTAAATGGCGCTGTGGTAATATCTGACTGATGATGAAGCTGTCAAGTTTCGATCCCAGCCTGAAACAACCTGCCTTATCTAGTCACACTGATGAGCCGTGAAACGGTGAAACAGGACAGCATGTGGATGACTATATATATATATATATATTTAAATATATAAGTAAAATATAAGTCGGTGAAGTGATTTATTGTTGGTATCAGCCGTACAGTGAAGGAGTATATCCCCTTTTCACTGACGCTAAATCAGGGAGGTATTTTTTGCATCTGACGTGGGGTGCCACACCTACCAGGATATACCCACTTTATCGCATAGATACAAGCAGAGATACTCAAATAAACTGACCGTAAAATTATCCACGGCAACAAAACTATACACGAAATTTAAAATAAACGTAAGCGTTGAGCAAATATTATTAAGGCTCAGGACTCTGAGTTTCAAGAAACCGATCATCAGGAGGTTATTTTTACAAAGGTCTGTTGTCTGAAAACCACTACATATATTATATACGACTCTAACATGGATGATGCCACACTTAAGTCAGGTTGCAAAACATTTTAGCTGATGTGATTCAGTCTGGCGTCAAATTACAAAGCAGGTGTTTAGCTTCATGGCGACATTTTGAAATCAACTACAATCTTTCATTTAAAAGATTTTTACGATCAGGAAAATTTACAATGTTAAGTTTTCTTCTTTTTCTCCTCCCCAACTCCTTCTTCCTCTCCTCCTCCTCCTCCTCCTCTCCTTCTTCTTCTTCTTCTTCTTCTTCTTCTTCCAAGCACAATGTACATTGTTTGGATTACTCATTACCAGAATTTTATTATTTTTGTAACATTTACTCCCGAATGAAGATTTGATATATATATATATATATATATATATATATATATGTGTGTGTGTGTGTGTGTGTGTGTGTGTGTGTGTGTGTGTGTGTGTGTGTGTGTGTGTGTGTGTGTGTGTGTGTGTGTGTGTGTGTGTGTGTGTGTTAAAATAAATGATGATATATATGGAAAGTGGTAATAAATCCACCGTATGGAAGTATAGAAATATGAAAACATATTCAGAGGTTGTGTTTATTTTATGAAGGAATAAATATTCTGTCTCCGTTAGAACGTTTCGGACTTACATATAATAGATATATTAACCATCACTAGGGCAATATTAATTAATCATTGTTGAGATAAATGAAACGAAAATATGCCAAATTTATTTTTCGTAAACTTCATTTATTTCTAAACAGTCGATGATAATTTTCTTTCATATGTGTGTATGCTTGTATGTATGTGAATGTGTATGCTTGCGTGTATGTGTGTGAATGTGTATCTTTGCATGTGTGTGTGTGTGTGTGTGTGTGTGTGTGTATGAATGTATATGTGTGTCTGTCCACAGTATGTACAGTGCATATTGAAACTACATGCAGGCATTTTCTTTATAAAATATTTACTTTTCTATCGTTGGATCTACAATATATATATATATATATATATATATTAATATATATATATATATATATGTGTGTGTGTGTGTGGAGAGTGAGAGAGAGAGAGAGAGAGAGAGAGAGAGAGTTTCTTGGTTTTTCTATGCGTGTTTATGTGTATGAGTGTTTATATATATGAGCACTGTATGTACAGTGCATATTAACTGATTCGTCTTCATGTTGTGTTAATTTTAGTAAGTAGCAAAGAAAAACAAACATATATATATATCCACCCTGACACCAGAAGGATGGCCAAGATTAGAACGGACCAATGAAAGACTTATCAGACAGGAATTGTCTGTTCAATTCAACGAAACCTGTATTAAAGAAAAAATGCTGCCAAAATACACTTATATATATATATATATATATATATATATATATATATATATATATATATATATATATATATACCTAACCCCATCACCATGAGTAGGACGGGGAATAAGTTTGATTCTTAAATGGAGTAAAGCTGATTTGAATTTCGAGTTTTTCCTCCTCTAGACTGTTACATAATTCGTGGGTAGCCTACGAATTATATTTGTAAGTGTAATTAGATTTTGAATTGAAGTTCGTTGAAGATTCAAAATTGGAGGGGTTATATGATTGACTGGTAATGACCTTTACTTGACACCCCCCCCGACTTCCGCCAATGGAAAGGTGTGAGAACATAAATTAACTTTGGCAGATTTCGGTCGTTAGTCAGAAGGAGCAGGCGTATGAGTCCTTTGCAACTAAGATGCTGACTTCTCACCGCGCGGTTGGCAATCTTTTTGGGCTGTAGGCTTTTAAAAAAGAATAAGAAAAATGTTGTCTTGCTTAATTATCAACCAAGAAATAAGCACAGACGACCAGTCGAGAATAAGAAAGTATCAGCCCAGAGGAAGATGGCCAGCGACGAACTAAGCACAAGCAAAAAAGTAAAAACCCATCTCCTCTCATCCTCACCTCACCTCATCTCACCTCACCTCACCTCTCTACTATCCTCAACTATATTCATTAACTTGTGGGTATAGCCCAATGGTTCAAATATCACAGAGAGGGGTCAGTGTTTAAAGGCATTCAAACTATATATTAATATGCTTGTTCCTTTATCTTCCGATCGTCATCATCTTGCAACATCCGATGGTTAAAAATGAGACCGTCTAAGATTATATGCAAATTATGTAAATCTTCATTATCTGGTGTCTTATTCATATTTCTTATGAGTGTTGTCACCTCAGTTATATAATGGACCATTCCGTTTTTATTATAAAAAAAGAAAGGAAAGAAATGACATACTTCCGATACAAAAGGGGTATATAACAGTTGAGAGGAAGTATATGCATTCTATCACGCCTCCACTATACACAGCTCTATCCTTCCCAAGGAGTCTCAGCTGTGTTTTGTTGTGTGTAGGCTAACTCTCCCGAATAATGAAGACTCTGACGAATACCGTGGGTATAAAACAGGTTATATTCATTACACGAAAGTGTAAAAAGTCCACGTAAAACTAAGCTGAGGTAGAGAGAGAGTGTGATATTTCCCATGACTCTAACTATTACATTACGCGCCCCCTATATATATATATATATATATATATATATATATATATATATATATATATACATATATGTGTGTGTACATCTATATACAAGGTGTGTCAAAAAATATCGAGAATTTTGTACTTTTTTGACACACCTTGTATTTTGAAAAAAAAAATAACGTTTCATTCATTCTTTATTTTCATCTTGGTAAATGCAGCATTAAACTTGGTACTTTTTTTAGACACCTTGTATTCTGAGAAAAATAATGAATGGAAAGTTATTTGTTCAGAATACAAGGTGTGTCAAAAATTACAAAAAATCTCGATACTTTTTGACACACCTTGTATATGTGTCTGAATGTAGAATTTATTAAGTCTTAACAGTTAATTTTAGTAAGTAATAAAGAACACCAAGATATCCAAATTCTATAAGTGAGAACAAGGGATTAGAGATTTCTGATTGAAAAATTAGTCTGATTTAGAATATTCCCGAATTCTTTAATCTTTCAGTCATTCACCCCAGATTTTATTATATATAAAGTTGTGTTGATATGTTTGTGTTTCTATCGTGCAAAACGTCTTTTATTCTAGTTTTTCAGTTAATCTTCGATCGACTGCGTAAAATATATCCAAGTTTAAAAACCTAGGTCGATAATGGAGTTTTAATTTCTCTTTGTTATGTTTTGTTGGGGGTTTCTTTGTTGTTGTTTTTTTTGTTTGTTTTTTCTTTGTCTTTTTTGTTTTTTGTTTGATTTATTTTGTTTTTGTTTTTTGTTTCTGCTTTTTGTTTCGTTTTTTTTTGTTTTTTTTTGTTTTTTGGGTTTTTTTTTATTTTTGCACGCAACCTCTTTTGGTTTTTGGTGTGTGTATATACAGAAAATAATGTGACACGTTTTCCCTTCCCGCCAAAACATTTGCCATCAATAGCGTCCTTGCCATTTTTTTTTCACCAAATTATTTTTTCTATTTTTACTTTGCTCACGGTCTTATTTTATTCTTCCTAACAGATCTATTTTTCTTTTCTTCTATGTTTTTTTTCTTCTCAACCTTTTATCCAATTTAATTGCAAACAGTTCCGACTTCCTCTACACGAGCGTGTAAGCAAATTTCTGTTTATCGTCACAAGCACACAGCTGTATTAGGCATATCAATGTGGCTGGCGGCTGTTGCACTCTCAACTTGCGTGATGTGCGTCGGTCGGCTTTGTGATTCTCCCGCTTTACTAAATCGCTTCTCATGAACAAGAAGCGACCAAAGTTTTGCACATACAATCATCGTTCATGTGTGAGACGAGTGAGAGACCTTGTAATTAAAGTTATTTCATTCAATTACTGGCCCCTGGCCAGTAATTAGTTGAACTGCTTTGCAAACAAATGTTCGTTTGTTCCTTAAACTTTTTAGACATTTCTTCTTCCGATTTTCTTTGTCGAAAAATTGGTTTTCTTTGTTTTCTTTTTTCATATTAAAGTTTTTCCTCAGTTCTATTTCTTTTTTTAAATGCTGTCTTCTTTCTCAGTGAAAAATGTACTTCCGGTTTTTAACCATGTTTTATTCAGTTTTGTTTACTTCGTACCATTTTCTTTCAACATTGTTTTTTATTTAATTGATTTTTCAAATTATTTTAGGTTTAATATTTTCTACTTCTTTCTTGTTTTGGTTTTCATTTTCTTTTTTTTTGACGTTTTCAATTCTTCTTGATTAAATTTCAATGATTCTTTTTTTTTTCTCTCTCATTCTTCTTTCCTCTTATTCTCTTTCTCTTCAAGCACTTTTTTATTTTTTCGATTCATTTCTATCTTTTTCTTTCTTTCCTCGTTTTCTGTTACTTCTCATCTTTCTCTTTAAGTACTTATTTTCTTGCTTTGATCAATATCTGCTTCTTTCTTTCTTTCTTTCTTTCTTTCTTTCTTTTCTTTGGTTTTACTTTCTGGTTCGTTTTACTTTCTTTCATTCTTTCATAATCTTTCCCTTTTTCTGTTTACGTATACTTCCTTTCTTCGATCCATTTTTTCTTTCTTTCTTCCTTTCTTTCTTTCTTCTTTTTTTCTTTTTCGTCCCCGTTTTCATTTGATTAATTTAATTATCTGTTGTTTGTATTTTACCTTTTACTGGAATTGGTCTATCCAACCGGTTCTCCTACTTCTTTTCCTTCTTTCACACTTTCTTTGTATCGTTCCCGTGGCATAGTGCTAAAGTGCCGGACTTTGATATTTTTGGAAGTGAGTTCGAACTCCACTTATGCTACTACGTATCGCTTTTGCGTGGCAATAATCTTTTTGTTTTTTGTTTTTCGTAGGCGTAAGGCAATTTGGTACGGTTCAGGAAGGGGAAAAAGGTCATTTTAGGAGCTTGAAATAAGAACTCGGCTGTAGAATAAGCTGATTGCACAACTTAAGGACGGAATCCTGGTGGATGAGCAGTCAATAACATCCAACACTCCACTTTGGTCCTTGACGGGCGGGCGGAGAGCCCCCTCCAATTAATTGTCTATCTACGTCAATCCCTAGCATGTATATGATTGTCCCGGTCATATTGCGCTTATGCAAACCCCAAACTTTTTTATCATATATGTACTAGAAGACTGAGGCTGAGTGTTCTGGATATGATGTTAACAATCTAGTATTGAAGTTATAGCTTTGAAGGTCTGAGAAGTATGGAGTACCGCTTCATCACCATTATTCCCAAGTCCACTCTGACCCGGAGTGGTAGTACCTGTTAAAGCCCCATCTGCCCGTGGCGGATGGGTTGGGTAAATATATATCTACTGGTAAAATTTGGAGCAACAGGAAGATCATCTGTTGACATAATAAAAATAACAACTTTTTAAAAATATTTCACATCTTGGGATTATAAGTAATATGATGTGTGGTTCTTATAATACGTTAGAAGGCTCGGAGTAACCTTCCAACGTAGGTGAAAATATACATAAATGAATCTGAACAAAGAGGTACATATAACAAAAAAGTACAGACTTTATTGTCTGAGCACGTGGAGAATGACATACATAACAATGTACAGACAGATAAAAAGAGACCTTTGGAAGTACGAAAGTGTTTGTAAAGAATATGAGAGTCTTATTGATAGTTGGGGGTTGGCAAAACCCCCCACTTAATGGACAGACACACCAGGCGTCTATTCCATCTTTTGTGGATGCTGAACTGAGAGAAAGAGAGTGAAAGGGATAGAAATTTCCGGGCTGCTGTTTAAGCACCCAGCTAGTAGTGTCTCCCTACTGGCGAAAAACCCTAGCGGCAAGGAAAGATAACCCTGCTGGACAAAAGTCCATCCCAGCAAGGGGCAGAAAATCGCTATAGGACTATTGTTCTCATCTTGCTATTAGAGCTAAGATGAAGACAACAGTCCCGAGTTCAAGACGAGACAGGTCAACAATAAATTAGAATCTTCGACAGAATTTTTTAAACGTCAGCAAAGGTTATCAGCGAAAAATTAATTTTGATTTAAGAGCATATTTATTATTATTATTATTATTATTATTATTATTATTATTATTATTTCACTCCATTCGAGTTTTTCACACCTGCAGAAGCCGGTGGTTCACTGGAGGCTGAGTGACAGCAAGTCTCCTCAGGTCTCCAGAACTCTTCTGAGTATTCCAGCCGATCTCAATAATGCTGTAGTCTGGATGGTCTCGATTCTTCCTCCGATTTTTAATTCATCCAGACTCCTTTCCAACCTCTTGGGGATGGTTCCAAGGGCCCCAATCATAATCGGCACGACCTTAACCCTCATGTTCCACAGTTTTCTTAGTTCTCTGGCAAGGTCTAAGTATTTATCGATCTTTTCGTTTTCTTTCCTTTTTTACTCTGTGATCGGCCGGGGCGGCAAAGTCCATGAGATGACAAGTCTTCCTCTTCTTGTCAATCAAAACAAGATCTGGTCTCCTGGCCGATTATTATTATTATTATTATTATTATTATTATTATTATTATTATTATTATTATTATTATTATTATTATTATTATTATTATATTCATTAGTATAGCATTAGTATAGCAGTAGCTATGGCCAAAATTTCACGTGTTTCTTCCCATCCCCACCAGTGTAATAAAATACATTCACAACAAAAATTCAATTAATTTTCCTATAAAACAATGACATTAACCCTGAATCTAAAGTTTTATGGAACTTCTTATTAATTAACTGATTGATATCTTTTGGTTGAATAATTAATTTTTACTTTTTTCAGGTAATTATGCGTATAATTGAATATTTGAAATATATTGACTCTTTACAAAAGTGTATTTATATTATCAACATTTTATTACTGTTACCCAGATGTTATTATTTTCAAAAACAGTTTATTACTACTACACACATTGTACCATTATCAAAAATATGCTATTACTATTTCCGACATTATCATTGTTACTAGTATTGATTATTATATTATCATTACTATTATTTTATTATTTCCAGATTGTATTATTATTACTAATATTTCATTATTATTTCCAGATTGTGTTATTGTTATTACAATTATGTTATTATTATTTCTCAGAATGTTTTATTGCTACAATTATTTTTTTTTTATTTTTCCATCATCATGGCTTGGTTGGTTGGTTGGTTGGTTGGTTGGTTGGTTGGTTGGATTTTAAGATGTCAAAGCTTAGGCCGAAGACGTTTTTGTTTTGTTCGTTTTCATCTATTTAACACATAGATGGGACCCTACCAGGTACAACCACTCCACATCAGAATTGATCTGGGAGTAATAACAATGAATGAGTAATCCATACTCCCCAGATCCCCATAATTGGAACTTCACCACTAGATGGAGTTTAATGTCAAATAGAAAAAAATGAGTTTAAAAAATGTGTTTAAAAAATTGAGTTAAAAAAACAAAACAAATTTGAATACATTAAGAATGAATAAAACAAAATGTTTTCGGCATAAAATAATTCAACTAGGGTTGGTGTGCCGTAAAATTCAAGTTCTTAAATTCACTTAACTATGTACCTAGCCTCTCAGCCATATGCTAATCTACGTAGGAGAGTGCTATCAATGTGTAGACCTGTCGGCTGGTGCGTTAGAATACACCAACTGCACATCTGAGGGCCATGGGTGGTGACCCGTGATGTTTAAGGACGAAATCCTGGTGGATGAGCAGTCCATGACATGCAACACTCCTTCCAGGCTCTTACATAGTCTAGACTGGCGGTCGGAAAAACCATCTCCGATCAATCGGTTGGTCACGTCAAGCCCTAGCCCCTATATGATTGTCCCAAAACTATTGCCCTTATGGTAAGCCCCAACTCTTATATATGTACTAGAAGACGTGGCTGAGTGTATTCATGTCTTGGGAATGACGTTAAACTCGAACTGATGGTGAGGTTTCAGTTCTGGAGGTCTGGAGAACGTGGAGCGCCCCGTCATAACTATTGCTCAAACCCACTCTGACTCGGAGTGGTAGTACTGTTAGGGTCTAATCTAAGGTTTAAATAGGAAAATGTATTTATAAAAAAAAATTGAGTATCCGTCACGAATGAATTTATTTCATAACGGTGTCGGTATTAAATGACCCACCGAGGTTGATATGCCGTAAAACAAAACAAAACAAACACACTATCAATGTAAGTGATAAAGCAACACCCAAAGGAAGCTCAGAAATATGAATAGATAAAATGCATATAATTACAACTTTCCTCACCCTAGATTGTATCAGCATTACTAAAGGAGTTCATACTTTTCCAAATTAATAGTAATCCGACACTGAACGTAATAACGCGATGTCGTACTCTAGCACTTTATCCACTACTCCTTTAATAATCATTATCCCACTACGAAGCACCTAAGAGATATGTACTAAACATAACTCACGTATGGCACAAAGGGTGAAATGGTTAAAGTCATGGGAAATGGACTCGTCGCCCCGAGTTCAAATACTGGATGTGGTAATTGTATTTCACTTAGCGCTAATACCATTGGGAAAGGTATGAATCCTACTCTCCCTCCAGCTATGGATAAATAGTAGGGCAGACTGGGCTCTTTAATCTTGATTAGGCAACCGGTCAAGGAAAACTCTGAATTCAAACCTGTTAAACCCGCTTAAGAAATTGACCTTGTATCACATCCTAATCGTGTGGATGAGTTGGCAAATATATATATGGCACAAAGGCGGAAGTATGTGGTACCCAGTGAGAATGAAACTCCCTGCTAAATCTCGCGCTAAAAGAAACAACATTCCGCTACAAATAGTTGATAGTTTATTCTACATTCTTTTGCTGAAAGGAAAGTTGTAAATACTTGAACTCGGAACTCAATCCCATTGCTCTGGTCGTATTGCAGTTCTTTACAGCAAATAAAATGGGCGATTTTCTAGCTATTTATTCTTATAGCGAATTGAAAGATATTTCTCGTCGTGGCCGAAGCGTTGCATTCATGGCTTTGGAATTAATTCACGGTCATGCATAGAATTTTATAGTGTGTTAAGCAGCACCATGTTCCTCTTGCAGATAGCTGTCATCCGTCGACGGAAGCATCTATAAAAATCTTTAAGGCTGACAGGATTCTCCTTGGTGCCAATTCTTTTACCGACAGCATCATCTATCGATCTTCTAATGAACATCGGCCGGACCATTCCATACAGAAGTGTTAGCCTGTAGTCCATTGGCATTCTGTGCTTCTCCCTTCTGTTATCATGATGTACTGTCTTTTGTTGAGGAATGCATGCTGAACAGGCCATGATATTCTAATATCGTTCCTACAATCTCGTATATGTGATGTATGGGAGATAACTGGTATTGGCCACTCCGCTCCCCCCTTTCAGACATGGGTGACACTGATCCGGGGTCATTTGCCAAATGCGTGCAAATTAAGTGTTCTGCCTTGCAGCATTTGGCCATCTGCTAGTATCGGCCCGATCGCTCCACGACTGACGCCGTGTTTTATGAAGCCGAGCATTGGCTAGTGAATTGGATTGATTTGTGTATGCAGCGACGAAAGGGTTTAACTTGCAAAAATGGAGTCTTTCTTCTCGCAGGTAACTTACATGAGATTATTTAAGACGTTTTTATACCTAGGACGAATTTTAAGGTGAAATCGTAACAGTTCTTCACGGAATGTAGGTGGCATGGAGATCGATATTTAAGAACACATTGAATATATACGAACAGGTTGGGACTCGTCGTGTAATGGTTATCGTCATTGAAAATGGACTTGTTGATACGTGTTCAAATACTGAACGAGGTTGTTTGCGTTTCACATAGCGTTAATACCTTAGGGAAATGTATGAATCCAACTGATTTCCGTCTAGCTATGGGTAAATAGTAGGACGAATTGGACACTTTAACCTTCGTATGGAAACCGGTTTAGGAGAATGAAAACTCTGAATTCAAACACCGCTTAAAATTAACCTATTGTCACATCCTGGTCGTGTGTAGGGGTTGAGTAATTGCATATAGGAACAAATCCACAATAAAAAGAAAAGTTGGCAAAAACTTCCCAACAAGTCGTTTTTAGTTATGAAGAATATTAACTATCTATAAATTTTAAATTTAAAAAACGGTGATCAGTTTATAGTATAACTGCTACAGTAAAGTGAACCCTTACTATATGTACACTACCAGATTTATTTATCAATTTATTGTTTCGTTGATTGATATTAATGACATGTCAACGTGGCTAGGGTTATTTTATGCCTAAAGGTTAGGTAATCACCTTCATTGTGTGTTCATATTTACATTTTTTGTTTAGTTACTACTTAAAAGTACTTTTTGTTATGTTGGGTTATTTTTATTTTTATTTTTTTTGCACACGGTCCTATCGAATATGAATGATTTTGTAACAGATCTATGTCACCTATAGATGAGAACATAAGAGGTACTACCACTCCGGTTGAGGATGGACCTGGAAGTATTGGCAATAAAGGGGTATTGTCCCTTTGCACTAAATTCCTTCTTCTTCTTCTTCTTCTTCTTCTTCTTCTTCTTCTTCTTCTTCTAAGCATAATTTGCATTGTTTGGATTCCTCATTACAACAATCTTATTATTTTTGCAACATTTACTCCTGGATGAATATTTGGGATTTATATATATATATATATATATATATATATATATATATATATATACAAATGTCAGGATTACCCATGGGATCCAGTATCTCAGGCATACTGGCCATTTCATACATGGATACACTAGAACGACGAGCACTAACCATCTGCCCATCATGCATTTTCTTCACTAGGTATATTGACGATATACTTATATTAACATCATCCAAAGAAGAAGCCAATGACATAGCCGAGAAATTCCATAGTATAGACAACCACATCCAATTCCAAATAGAACATCCAGATAACATTAGTTCCCTAGCACTTCTAGATTTTAGAATAAGAATATCACCTACAGGCAAAATTTACACTTGCTTCTACAAAAAAAAAACACCACTAAGGATCTCTTTGTACACTTCAAATCAGCACTTCCACCGTGTTCCAAGACAATTTAAATCATAAATGAAATTAATAGAATACACAATAGATGTAGTGAAGAAACAGACAAAATCACTCACACTACACACTTTATGAACACCCTCAAAAACAATGGCTACCCAACTTCATATATACGCCATTTAAATAACAGAAAAACACGGACACTACACACACACTCTAACACCTGTTTCCTGAAACTACCACATTTCAGCGAAACAATCACTAAACAAATACGCAAGGCTATTCATAGAGAGGGACTAGATATCCAACTAGCCCACTCTGGGCCCTCACTACGCCAACATCTAACAATAAAACATAAAAATGTTATTACACCATGCACACTTAACCAACTGCCCAATAAAAGATCCTAACTTATGTCACAAGACTTATACAATTTACCGTTTAACTTGCTCCAAATGCCTTAATTTCTATATAGGTAGTACAATTAGACCCCTCCACATTAGAATCAAAGAACACATACACACACGTGCATCCTCATTACATAAACACCCGATCAAATGCAAAAATAAGGACAACAATTTTTCAGTTAAGATAGAGGCTATAATACGCAACATTGGTAATCTCAGAATTAGAGAAAGTTTATTAATAGCTAAATTAGGTCCTAATATAAACAATAGATTAGAATTAAACACAGAATACATAGTTAACTAAATTTACACGTTCCATATATAGCTTTTAGTTTATTTAGTACACATATTTTCACATATATATGTAATTTTACCTATCACAAATTTTAAACCTACCAACTATCAATAGATTAGAATTAAACACAGAATACACAGTTAACTAAATTTCACGTTCCATATATAGCTTTTAGTTTGTTTGTTTTTTTTTGGTTTTTTTTTTTTTGTTTTTTTTGTTTTAGTTTATTTAGTATACATATTTCCACACATATATGTAATTTTTCCTATCGCAAATATTAAACCTACCAACTATCAACTGTTTGCATATTTTTTATTCGTTCACTTGAAATGCCAGATTTGAATTATGTAATACATCTATAATAGATATTAAGACATACAATTGATTCTCAACATTTCATGCACTCACAATATAAAGGAAATTTTTTTTTTAAATTGATATTAAATATATATATAAAAAAGAAAAAGTGAAGGAATAATTAAAAATTAGAAAAAGATAAAAATAAAAAAATTTAATTACGATTAATTTAACAATATTGACATACTTATTAACTCCTTTACATGACATTATTTCTTTAAACCATGACATCATTTCTTTAAACCATAATACCCTCTTAGGATTACAGTCAGTCTAGAACTATTAATAAATATTTAAGGAAAAAATAAGAATAAGTAATAACAGCAAAAGAAGGGGAAAAATAGTTAAATAAGATATATAATTGAAGCAAAACACTATGCCTTTTGTAATTTAAATATTTGATTTATAATATTAAATCTATTTGAAATTTAAAAGGAAGATGGTTTGTTTTATTGTTTTGAATTTTGCACCAATCCTAATATGTCATTTTTATATGATATTTTAATATATAATTAATATAATATTTAATCTATTTAAAGTTTAAAAGAAAAAGAGAAAAAAGTACTCATAAAAGATATTTTCTTAAAAATTTTTTTTCTATCAATACTAATACATAATTTAAGATAATCTTTTATTTACTAATTTACTAAAATAAAAATTTAAATTAGAGAACAAAGGGGGAAAAAAGGAATAACACCAAGAAAAAAAAAGAGGGAGAAAGAAAAAGAAAAGAAAAGGGAAAGCGAAACAAAAGCTAAGTATGTAAATTTTTCTATTGACGGTTTTTATTTATTTATTCATTTTTTATTTTGAATTTTGATATGGCTACACACTGGCAACATACTGGCAACACTTGCAACATACTTGCAACATTTGACCGGATGACAGCCGATATTAGGAATATTTGTTCTACACAGACTTTTTAAAAAAAAGAGAGAAATAAAAATTATAGTTATTTGCCCATTTCATTCATAAAGGAGGAGAAGAAAAGAGAAAAAAGGGAGAGGAAAAGAAAATAAGAAGAGAAATTGTAACCACACAAATAAAAACATAAGCACGTCATTTCTGAAAATAAACTCTGATGATGAAGCTCTTGCTTCGAAATCGATAAGACAAAAATAACATCATTTTGTTTTTATTTTTCATACGCATTGTACTGGCCTTCATAATATTAATATATCATAATATATATATATATATATATATATATATATATATATATATATATATGAACCTAATGAGTCAGATAAACCTACTTACTTTTTCTTTTGGCCAAGTATTGTATCAATCGATTATTTTTGGTTGGTACGATTATCTGGGTCTTTTCTTTTTTCCAAATTTTTTTCTCCCCAGGTGATGTTTGGTAGTATATTTTTACAATCAAACTATTTGTCGGTTTTTTTTTCTGATCGCGGGGTTTACCAACAAGTTTGTATATATATATATATATATATATATATATATATAGTTGCTAAAACTCAAATTGTGGTTGTACCACCTACTCTTCCAATTGTTTTCAGTGGCACCAATGTATGTTTTTTCCCCGTTGTTATTTACATTGTCCTTGATTGTGGCTTTGTAAATGATGTTGTTAGCCAAACAATTGCCACTTAATGGGCATTCATTTTTAAGGCGACAGTTGCATCTATTAATCTGGTTGTTGTTATTACCATTTAATATTTTAAAGTTGTGTTTATCGATAATTCCACCATAACACGGGAATTAACGGAATATGACGGAATCAGTCGAGTTCTATATCTACATCAGAAAATCACATTCACCGGATTATAATATCACGGTCGATTTCAACAAACAAGGATATAAACTTTCAAAATTTTCGATACTCTGAAGATGGCCGTTTGCGCCGAAAATATTAAGTATTTAACACCAAAGAATTTAATAAATATGTTTCCTCAACATATATTTTGCATTACTTCGCTTTCAAAAAAATGTAGTATTACGTTTAAGATTAATGCTTCTAATGCTATAAGAACAAACAAAAATCTTTAATTCAATATGCCTAAGCGAGGCTTTATTTATAGCAAAAAAAAAAAGAAAGAAAAGAAATATATCTTAAATTTCAAAAGTTCCCACAGAACGCCATAACACAGGAATTAACGGAATATGACGGAATCAGTCGAGTTCTATATCTACATCAGAAAATCACATTCACCGGATTATAACACCACGGTCGATTTCAACAAACAAGGATATAAACTTTCAAAATGTTCGATACTCTGAAGATGGCCGTTTGCGCCGAAAATATTAAGTATTTAACACCAAAGAATTTAAAAAATATGTTTTCTCAACATATATTTTGCATTACTTCGCTTTCAAAAAAAATTATTATATATATATATATATATATATATATATATATATATATATTATACTAAACGGAGTTAATCAACTTTTGATTCCTAAAGGCATTTTTTACTGTTTAGTTTAATGACACGAAAATTATACTAAATTATTCCTTATTTTTAGGATTGAATTATGTTCGAAAAAATTTGTTTTAATTGGTTCTAATTAGTCCTAATTTGCAATTAAGTAAAAAACCGACCAATCTCTTACTTTACTCTCTATCACTTTCTTCCCCTCTATGTATCTCTTGACTACCTCGTCGTTATGTAATGGTAGTTTCTCTGGAGTGTAGAGAGAGAAAGAGCCAGACAAGGGAGAATTTGAAATGGATTTCTATGTTAAATTTCACAACCAGCAAATCGGAGCTTAATGAGGTCAAACATTCCATTTTTTAGAAAGCTTACAAAATGATTTTAAGTTTTCGTCCGGCCGTATCTATTTTTTCTTAATCTTATTCGCTTTACTAACTCCGTTTTTCCGAATCTCAATTATCTACCAAAGCTGAATGGATGACACAACGGGTCACTTTTTATCCAGTATACTGGAATTCCGAGTTTTCCTTGTCCTTGACCAGTTGTCATACCAATGGTAAATGGCCCAGTCTGCCCTACTATTTATCCATAGTTATAGGGAAAATAGTTGAATGAATACCTTTACTAAGCGTGATAATACTATGCAAAATACCATCCAGAATCAGAACTCGTCTTGCTGTGTTCACTTCCTATGACGATAACCATTACACAAGGGACACCTCCACAAGACTGAGACTAAGTAAGTGTCATTTGACTATAGCAGTCAGAATGCAAACTGGAACACCTTAAAAAATAAAAAGTTGTGTATTTCAAAACTAAAACATTTATGAAAGACTAGCAGGACTTGTGGATATACTACAGTATAATAATATAATTATTACAAAGTTTTATATGTTTAATCAAGAGCTATTGAAAGTAGTTCAATATGTAAAAACTATAATAATCTTGATTTAACTCACTATTTTTCCTTTCTTTCCTTCTTTTCATCTTTTCATTAAGTTTGGTAAAAAAGATTAGCGTTATCACTTCCGCGTGCTTAATATTTCCCCTGCTTTCTTTCTTTCTTTCTAATGATATTTTTCTGTGTAACATGTCCTTTTCTTCTCTTTTTTTGCTTTATAATAAAAACGGAATTTTCCATTATTTAGCTGAGGTGACAACATTCATAAGAAATGAGAATACGTCGAATAGGCGACACCAAATAATCAGATTTACAATTTTTTGCATTTCATCTTTGTCAATTTGGTCCGTCTCATTTTTAACCAAAGGTTGTTGCATAACGGTCGGAAGATTAAGGAATAAGAGTATTAATATATAGATAGGAAGATCTTAGTGATTGGAAGTACCAAAAGAAAAAGGATTTTTTTTATGTAACGGTAAAAGTAACTGAACCGAAATTGATCGAAAAAAATGCAAAAGAAAAAACTTTGGATATTTCAGATTTTTTAAATGAAAAAATTAAGTTTTTGGGATCACCTTTAAAACATCGAAAATAGTAATGTATTTCAAAACTAATACATTTCTGAAAGACATAAAGATTGAACGTACCAAAAAAAAGTTTTTCTAGGGGACCCGATGACGTAATTGAATCTAAATTGTCCGAGAAAAATACAAAAAAAGAAGATATCTTGGATATCTTAGGTCTCTAAATTAAAGAATATCCAGTTTTTGGTAGAACCCTTAAAACATAAAAAGTTATATATTGCAAAACTAACATATTTCTGAAAAATATGAGGGACTTACTGAGTGAACGTACCAAAAATATTTTTCTAAGAAAGCATAAAACGTAACTGAGCCTAAATTGTGCGAGAAAAATATAGAAAGAAAAATCTTTGATATTTTAGATTTTTAGAATGAGAGAGTATTCAGTTTTTGGTATAACTAAAATAAAAAATGTTATATATAAAATAAAAATGTTATATATTTCAGAAGTAAAACATATCTGAACGATATGATGGACTTACTGATTGAAGGTACCAAAAATGTTTCTCTATAATAGCCGTAGACAAAACTGAACCTAAATTCTGCGAGAAAAATTACAAAAGAAAAGAAAAAAAATTTGGATATTTTAGATTTTGGTAGAACCCATAAACATAAAAAATAGTCATGTATTCAAAACTAACATATTTCTGAAAGATACCGATTGAACGTACCAAAAAATGTTTTCTTATAGAAACGGAAAATGTAACTGAACCTAAATTGTCCGAGAAAAAAAAGAAAAGAAAGGAAGACATCTTGGATATTTCATGTTTTTCAAATGAAAGAAGGTAGAGTTTTTGTGAACAAGTTTCTTCAGAAGATTAAGACCTTCCTTCATGCTGTGGGAAATCAAATTTAAAATCTGGCCAGCAATTAGTCAGACCACCAACAGAGAGCACAGAAAACTGAATTCCAATTTTCTTCCTTCCCACGCCTCCCGAAAACAGATTATTATACAGATTGGTAAGCAGTTAGTAGAAGTTTATTATATATATATATATATATATATATATATATATATATATATATATATATATATCGTATTAAATAAATATACGTATATGTAAAAACCACATGATAGTTAATTTTATGGGAAATTTTTTTTAATGTTTGCATATTTAGTACCCGCTTAAAATCCATTAGTGATCTCTTCGTCCTGACCTTACTGATTTTTCCTGTTATGTTTAATATTTTAGTGCTGCTATATATATATATATATATATATATATATATATATATATATATAAGAGTGCTGAAATATTAAAAATGAACATAATAAATATATATATACATATATGTACATACATATATATATACATATATATAAATGTATATATACATATAAATATACATGTATACGTGTATAGACATATATAGACACATATATATATATTGTATATACATATACATATATATATATACATGTATGTTCATATATATGTATTTATGTATATACGTATATAAATATATATGTACATATAGACTTATATTTATATATGTATGTGTTTAGATATATATGTATATATATATTTATATGCAATTAAATATGTATATATGTATATATATATATATATATATATATATATATATATATATATATATTATATACATTATGCGATATACGGAGGAACATACATATCCACTATATTGGGGTGAGTTTGTGTGTTTAGTGTGATATTTATGCCTGTAAGTAACCATTAATATTCATATTTGCCTCAGTCTTTCATGGTCAAATGTATAAGCAAAGTGGAATGATTCTGTCTCATTTAGTTCAACATATAAGATCATGCATGTGATCATAAACAATATATATATATATATATATATATATATATATATATATATATATATATATATATATATATATATAGTGGTACACCTTGCTGAAGACTGTCCCAGCTTACAAATTTACCGAGTAACGAGTTGTTACTCGGTCGATTTTTTAAATTATCTTTTGAGAGTTTAAATTGTAAGGTACGTGAGTGATTCAGATATGTTAATAAGTTCATTGAGACATTTTAGTTTCCAAATTAATTACGACAATAAAAATATTATTTATACGAAAATAACCATTGAAATTTATTACAGCATATAATTCATTACAACCTATTTTAGTATGATTTTATACAATACAGTGAAGTTTTTCTTATTCAAAAAACATAAAAGTTAGGGTAGCAATGATTTTAACAGAACTGGGTTTAATAAATTATTATTTGCTGTTACTGATTTTTAATACTATCATGTTATCCTAATCGTATTAAAAATATATATATAATTTCATATAGAAATCAAATAACATAACATTAAAATAAGTGTAATAGTTTTATATTCGTTCTATTTTTAGATTTATCATTTAGATTTTAAAACTTAGTTGCGCCCACTTTCTTTTATAGTCTCAGTTATTTGTATTCTATTATTGGTTTTTGCTGGTGTCTATACGATACTTCAGATTTCCTTAATACTTGCACATCTCCAGTGAACATAATGTCTATTTAATTATTACGGTCATGTCACCCTAAAAGCACCACTTCCGCCAAATCACCAAAGTTAAGCAGCGATGAGTCTATTTAATACTGAAGTGGGTGAACACTTAAGCAACCGCATGTACTGTAAGCAACCAGAGTCCTTTTTAACAAAATGATAATTTGGCATTAAATAACCCGAAACGGGTTCATATGCCGTAAAGAACAACCTATTTTATCGTGCCTTTCTTCGTATTCTATCGGTGCTATTTAACCCTAGAGCTCTGTGTGGAGTAGGCCGTCATCGCCATTATTCGCAGGTCTAATCTTACCTGGAATGGTAGTACCTGTTAGGGTCATATCTATGGGTTAAATAATTTAAAAAACGATAGTTTAAAAATGTGTTTAAAAATTCAATTTGAAAAAAAATTAAATACCATCAAGAACGAATAAAACAAAACGGATATTGCATCAAATAACCCAACAATGTGGAAATGCCATAAAATCAAACCAACCTTCCTCCCCACTATCTCTCTCTCTCTCTCTCTCTCTCTCTCTCTCTCTCTCTCTCTCTCTCTCTCTCTCTCTCTCTCTCTCTCACACGTAGGTAGGTAGATAGTTACTAGCCTATTGATATGTATAGATAAAAATGTCTCTATGTTCTTGATTCTTTTTATAACATATTAACTATCTATTGCTACACGTATGTGCCACTATGTATATTAATGATTTACATAGTGGTACATATACGGATCACTATAAATATTTCACTTCCTTTTTTAAAACAATATTTAGAATGTATACTTTCATAATACCATAGCAGTATTTACATATACTACTTAAACAAAGTGGAAACCATAATAAATGTTGTTATAACTGGAACTTTTATTCCAAAGCGTTATATAAAAATAAAACAAAAATAGGCATCTATTCACAACCATATATATATATATATATATATATATATATATATATATATATATATATATATATATATATATATATATTCATTTTATCTTTTTTAACTTATTAACCTGTTATAAATCATTATTTTATATTACATATTGCTATTATATTATACTGTCTGAAATAGATACATATCATAAATAACAGATACATACCTATGAAAAATGTGCACACATGTTGTTATTATAGTATACCACAGACGCGTGATTATGAGATAACTATTGACCCACTACGTGTACCAGCAATACTCTCAAAATGGATGCAATAAAGTGAACGTGGCAACGTCAGTTAGGAGAAACTGCCATTTGAGCAAACGTAGACAATGTGTTAATAACGACCGTCTTACACTCCATGTGTTAATATAGGTAACTATAGAGGCTAGAAATGGTAAACTCTCACATTAGAAATGAAAGAAAAACTTAAATGAATTGGTTTCTACCTTACAAAAGAAATTTACTTTTATATCCGAGCGTGAAAGATTTCAAATGTTGTCTATCTTTATCACCCACTTGTAGTCTATTGTTCGAAAACTCTGATAAGAGGCTAAGTAAAACTGAAACATAGTCAGCGTTTTAATAACGACCATTCTATACCCCATAGGTAATATAGGTATGCACATCCACTGGAAATGATAAACCCAAACATTAGAAATGCAAACAAAACTCGAATGAATTGTTTTTTACCTTACAAAAGAAATTTACTTTTATATCCCAGCGTGAAGGGTTTCAAATGTTGTTTATCTTTATCACCCACTTGTAGTCTATTGTGAGAAAACTCTGATAAGAGGCTAAGTAAAACTGAAACAGTATATCTGGTTTAACACCGAAACAAGTTAATAATTGAAGGAGAACAAAAAACAAAGTTTGGTTGTAAATATTGGACAAAAATAGCAGAATAGAAACAAAAGTGAAGAATCAATGCATATTGTTTGTTAAAACGTTGTTTTTGTTGTTTTTTTTTTTTTGGGGGGGGGGGTAGCGAAAGAGAGAGGATCTGCCGCAGCTGTCAACATTTCAAGATGGCCGAATGAGTTTTCAATTTCATGCAAGTCGATTCAATCTGAGAAGTCGATCCACACCGAAGTAAACCTTCGCCCGTGGCAAAACAGAACATTGAAAAACACTCGATTTTCATTCGTCAAATAGGAAACTATAAAACACTGCGATCGCATTTCATCCTCTCACTAATGACACATTAACAGCTCTTAATAATATCAACATCTGCGCATGCGCACAGACAACAATGCAGATTTTCCCGCCTCAACATTGTAGAGTTTCGAATTGAAAACAAAATTTAATCGCAAATGAAAATAACTATTGGGCAAACAAAAAATTAATCAGTGATGATGATGATGATGATGATTACTTAAAAAAGAAAGAAAGAAAAAGAGAACGTGTAGTTTACGTGTTATTGTCTATTTCTCTGTTTTATTCTCTCTTTATACACACACACATACACACACACACACATATATATATAATATATATATATATATATATATAACACGTATCTAAAAATATTTAAAGAGAGAATAAAACGCGTTATATATATATATATATATATATGTGTGTGTGTGTGTGTGTGTGTGTGTGTATATGTAAGTGTTTCCTTGATAGTATTCAACCAAAATTGAGAACTCAAACGTACATATAAAGATTTGCATACATATTTTTCCATATAAGGAGCCTTATAAATACATGGTATATATATATATATATATATATATATATATATATATATATATATATATATATATATATATATATATATATATATCAAATTATTTGTTTGCATAATAATAACAAGTGGGAGACATAAATTCAGACTCGCGCAACACACACATATTGTGAGAATTATTTCTCATCAGTTCCCGTTCTTATATATTTCATGGCACCGAGGGTAGTGGGGGTAAGGTCCATTTCTCTTTCTTTTTTTCTTTTTTTTTTCTTTTTTTCTTGTTGCTAACACCCCGTCAACGTGATGGATTCCAAGGCTTTTTAAGTCCTGGGTCTTCCTCTACACGGAGTGCTTTTTGTTCAACTCAGCGAGACGCCAAGTCGATCTTCCCCAATCAACAAAGAGACTCGGTACTAGAGAGAGAGAGAGAGAGAGAGAGGAGAGAGAGAGAGAGAGAGAGAGAGAGATACAGAGAGAGAGAGAGAGAGTGAGGCGCGTAATACTAGTGGTTCGCTATGAAGACCACTAATTTCGCCACCGCTCATACTACCTAGCCGGGTGGTCTTACCTATTGCGCATGCTACTGGTCCCTTCCCTGCGTCGGGATAAGCGTTAACGTTATTATATATATATATATTGTCGGTACTCAGAAAACTTGGATGCCCACCAGGATTCGTCCATATGTTTGAACAACTCCCTCAGGACATGAAAGCACGCTTCCACTTCAGCTGGTCATTCTCGGAGCCAATATCCATTGGCAACGGTGTCAAGCAGGATGACATCCCTGCACCGACACTGTTCTCTATCGACTTTGCGATGACTCTATTATATGCCTTCCAGAACTGTGACACTTGTGTCTTTATACGATTCCGTACTACTGGCAGGGTCTTCAATCTTGCTCGATTTAATGCTAAGACGTAGACCTTCCAGACCCTAGTCCGTGAGCTTCTCTAAGCTGATGATGTGGACTTCGTCGCTCACACTGAGAACATGCAGGAGATAATGGATTCTTCTCTGAAGCATGTACTGCCTTGGACTCACCATTAGCCAAGAGAAAACTAAAGTGATGCTCACTCCACCACCCGGTCATCAGCATGTATAACCCATCATTTACATCCAGGAGACTAGGTGGTTGACTCATTTGTCTATCATTATCACATAGCGCTTGAGAAAGGTATTAATCCAACAATTCATCCCCCGGCTATGGATAAATAATAGGACAGATTAGGCTCTTGGTATAGTAACCAGTTTAGGAGAAGGAAAACTCGAATTTCAAACCAAAGGGCCTCTCTTCCCGTCAGTCAAAAACTACATTGAGAGCTCTTCCTTATATAGTTCAAATCACTGGGAACCCCATACATTCTGCCTTGCGCCTCAACTAAACAAAGGTTAGTAACTATTTTTAACAGGTGTCACAATCCAATTCACGAAATATCTTTGATATTATAGAATGTTTTCTACAGAATGAATGTAGGTGTCATCAAAACATTTTAATCGTTGTTTTATTTTGTGTTTATTTATTTATTGACAATTGATAAACTGTTTAATAGTTCTTTCTTTCTTTCAAGAACCACCGTCTGGCACCTTACGACAATGAAAAAAATAAAAATAAAAGAAAGACTTAAAAAGATGAAGGTAAATAGAAGTAAATCAATTTCAAATTGTAATGCCTCACCTTTGTTTAAATCATTAATCAGTTTCGGGCATCGCAACACACGTGTCTTAACGCCAAGTCGCAATATTTTCAAGTGAGCTTCTTAAAAGAAAAGAACAAATACAGCCCTGACTTAAATAAAAAAAACAGACATAGGAAAACCAAAGATGAAAAATATATATATATATATAGTTTGTATTATTTGGATTTTTTAATGTTGTCTCCATCTTTACTGTTACTAGCAAAAGCATTCGTCCTCTGGGCGCAAGTATTTAAGTTTTAATGTAATAAAATATTATATTAAATTAGAAAGACTAATGAAACTAAATAAGGACGAATATAAAGATACTATTCTTATTTTAATGTTATGTTAATTGATTTATAGTTAGAATTATATATAGGATTGCTTTAAATACGTTTCAGAATAACTTCATAGTATTAGAAATCAGTAACAGCAAATAGTTATTTATCAAAGTCTGTTTTGTTAAAATCTTTATTCAAATTATTCCCCCATATACTGTGTACATCTTTATTTCTTAGAGATATATAACACATATTTCATGATTTTAAGGGCATTAGTAATATGGGCAGTTTTAAGGCAAATCTAATTCGGCCAGACATTAATAGAGACATTGTTAATAAATAAGATGCTAATTAAGATTAAATATTAACTATTCAATAATTGTTGAGAGTATAATTTAAATAATCAAGGAAAACATGACATCTGTAGTGACGTAGTCTCGGTTTCAGATAGACAGTTACATAATCTCCATTATAATAAGATATACACAATCTTTTAAACGTTATGCTTTCTTTAGGTTATTCTTATCGAATCGATGTGCCCTCTTTAGGTGATTCTTTTAATTTGTTCCACAAATAACATTTTAAAATCAATTACATTTTGGCATTAAATTGATAAATTATATTTATGTAGGCTCATTAAAAAGAAATTGCAAATACAGGAGAAAAAAAACTTTGTCAGGATATTTTGTATTATTTGGATTTCTTTATTGTTTTATACAGAGCATTTTAGCCGATGTGCCCTAGGTGATTCTTGTCGAAATCTGGAACCTTCTCATCGAACACCATCTATGGGTTAAATTGAACAAAATGAGTTTTACAAAATGTTTACAAAAACATTACCAAAAATTCCTTGTTTGAATTAAACAAGCAAAAATTTAAAAAATAATAAAATAGTAACATATTTCAAAAATGCCTGCAATGAAAACTAATTATCACACAAGAAAAAAATTGTATCTTATTATAATGAAGATTTGGTGTGTCTGTCTGTAACCAAAACTGACATTGTTTATCTCACAATATCCTCAGGGATTGCATAAGTTTATCAATAAATATTTAATTTGTCAAAATCATTAATACATAGAATAAATCTTATTTACTAACAATATTTCTATGAAAATCTGAGTTAAATTTGTCTCAAAACAGCCCATATTATTATTGCATTCGAAACTGGGAGCCAACATGTCATAATCGGGAGCCTTCACGGAACTTTGAACTGAACCCTTTATATAATCTACCGTGGTAGACTGTTCTCATTCCATTAACTATTACCAGGTACAAGTGTTAAGATATACTAAGTATTTTATGTTATTATCACCCGTGGTCAGGATTGAACCAGCAACTTACAGATGATTGTCACTTCAAACTGTATCAACTCAACCCCTATATATCCGCTGCGCCATGTGCCCAACTGAAGACTCCCGAGTTTGACAAGAAGGTTCCTGAATTCGACAAGGAGGTTCGCGGGTTCGACAAGAAACACCTGAAGAAGGCCGGAGGGAACATCAACCGAAAGATTGTGTATATAACAATAAAGATAAGTACAACTGTCCGAAAAATCCAAATGATACAAATTATCAAGCCTCACCTAAAAAAATATCAGACGAAATAGATAAATAAAACTTAAAAAAAGAAAACAAAACAAAACATATAACCGACAACAACAACAACAACAACAAAATACACATAGATAACAAGATTCATTTCCTGAAAGGTAATTAGTCACTAATTATAATTGTCTTAGGCGTCCTTTGCACTACAGAAGACCTCGAGAAAAGAACAATGAACAAAAGGTAGAAATATTTGTCTCCGAGGGAAATAAAAAAAACAGCATGCATAATCGTCTACGATGAATGGCATTTTTACTTGCTATTGTCTGGGATTAAATTACATCAAAGCCGTGCAATTTTATTACATCTGACCAACTTTGAACATTAAAAAAAAAATCAAATAATGAAATCAACGAGAACTGAGAAATAGACACTTGATAAGCGAAGGATTCTTTACTTGAAATGTGATATAAAACAATAAAATATGTGGGATACAATTAACTATATAAAATAACTTACATAATTTCTGATGGCATTATTTACGTATATATCGACACTCTTAGAGGCGCTCAACGTGTAATGATTATAGGTCTTGGAAAGAAACTCGGCGGCCGAGTTCAAATTACAAACTCGGCTCTTTTGCTGTAGTGATTTTTTTTTGTGTTTTTTTTAAATAAAACACTACCTCAGGAGAAGTAACGACGAACTTAAAAGCTACGTTCTTCGATAGATGCGCCAATACAGACCAACATTCATCAGGTCTGTGTGGACACTAGATGCTGTGTAGAGTACTTACCAGGCCGTCTAGCACTGTTTCCAGTGGCGTCGGCCATTTAACCGGTAAGATATATTATATTAGCGTGAATAACAGGGGCCATCCTCCCCAGACAACAGCTGTCCCCTCGTCTAAAAGGGACATTGCCAGGTGCTTCAAAAAAGGAATGCCGAAGGAATTCATGCAATATTTACACTGGCCACAGCATGAGCTACGGTTTGTACATGGTTCTCCACAATAATTGAACTTTATATTCATCTGACATGGTGAGGGGTCAGAAAATAGATACTTACCATGTGTGACGGCCGATAGTGATGGATGTCGGGAGAGATTCAATGGTATCCGTGCTGTCGGCATGCCTTGATGATGATGATGATGATGTATATGCTATAGATTTTTATTTATGATAAACACTACCTAATATTATCTAAACACTACCTAATATCATCTAAACCCTACCTAATATTTTCTAAACACTACCTAATATTATCTAAACACTACCTAATGTTATCTAAACCCTACCTAATATTTTCTAAACACTACCTAATATTATCTAAACACTACCTGATAATATACAATGTTCAATTAGAAATATTGAATTACTGGTGACTTTGCTTTTGAAAAAATGGAACTTCCTATAATAAAAAAATAGTTAGGGCTGAACTTATTATTTCAAATCCTGAACGAGGCTGTTTGGGTTTCACTTTGCGCCAATGCCCTTGGAAAAGGCATGAATCTATCTGTTCTCTTCTTCGGCTATAAGTAAAATAATGAGGTAAACTGAGATCTTTAGTTTAGGTTTGGCAACCAGTCTTGGAGAAAGACTTCTTTTGCTAAAAGTTATAAATTTATTTCTCCCCCAACACAAAATGCAAATGACCTGTAAATAGCTGATGTTTCTGAAATTATTGAAATTTAAAAAATCGAACAAATTGCTTCTTTTACTCAAAAGCATAAAAATATGATTTGCCATAGAAAATCCCAAACTCTTTTATCATCTATGCGATCTGGAGTTCTGAGAGGTATGAAGTACCCATCTATTGCCAGTAATAAGTAATTGATCCATTTATGATTACCTCCCCTTTGGAGAACTCTCTTGGGAATACTAGACTATATATATATTTACCAACTGCTCCGCACGAGCAGGATACGACACAAGGTCAATTTCTTAAGCGAAGTTCATCAGGTTTGAATTCAGAGTTTTCCTTCTCCTAGACTGGTTACCTAGCCATGGTTAAAGAACCCAGTCTGCCCTGCTATTTACCCATAGCTAGAGGGAGAATAGGATACATACCTTTCCCAAGGGTATTAGCGCTAAGTGAAATGCAAATACTAGACTATATAAACTCTTAATGAGTGTACCAATTATTCTAAGTGGAATAAAGCTTTCCAAAGTCTATCGGTGTTATCTTTTGTCAATACACAAGGGTTGTCATGCCGTAAAATCCAACCAACCAATCAACCAACCAACTGTTAAGATTTTCAATGCAAACTAATGGAAAAGAATAGTTGTTTTTTTTTGTTTTTGTTTTTTCATGCAATATTAATTTCTTGGACTTGAAACGTTCAATTGTAACAGTGTGTGAATTTATTCATCTACTTAATTTCAAGTTCAATGCAAATAGACAATCAATCAATAGGAGAGTGTTAAAAAAAAAAGATAGAATTGTGGCCAAAACTGATTTTAAAATAAACGACGTTAACGAAGTGACCATGAAAAAAAAAAGAAATATCAAAGAAACATTTACAGATTTTTGTTAGCTTATTTTTTTGTACGCTTATTGATTAATAAATAAATTACAAATTAATTTATTATTTATTTATTTATTCATTTATTTATACGCTTCCCTGCGTATTAATCAATGTGCAAATTAATGATTTGATGTATGGCTCAGTTTGACAATTTTCATTGGTAAATCAAATGATTTCGTCAGCTTTCAAAATGGAAGCCAATGAAAGAAAAGAAAAAACATGCATAAAACTCATTTAAACGCTATGAATACGACATTGATTAAAAGGCAGGTGATTGGCTGGCAATTAGATTTGAAATGGATCAACTGTTTTGATTGGCTTTTGACAAAAGTACTACCTTCGAACTGAATAGACAGCAGAAATTAAATCAATGTATTAGATTTAATTTATTTTGTTCAAACCAAATACAGATGTGCCTATGGAGTTTAGAATACGCCGACTGTATTTCCAGCAGTGAAGTAAGAACTCACAAGAAAACCATCAAATATTGTCCATGATACGGAGTTTCAAGTACAAGCGGATGTACGATTGTTAGACAGTTATCAAATATTGCATAAGATTATTTGCCATTATATCTATTTTAACCCACACAGATAACCACCCACACAGATACGCACACACATGCATGCAAATATGTATACAGTGGTAACTTGACTTACGTGTGTTCCAACTTACGAGTTTTTCGATTTATGAGCTGTCACTTGGTCGATTTTTTCTTTCTAAAATTTGAGGAAACATTTAAGTTTCCTAATTTATGACGCCAAAAATATTGTTTATAATAATATAATATAATTGCGGTCAACTCGTGTTCGAGTGTTTCCTATTTTTGCTTTGTCTTTTTATCATCATAGTTGGGTGCCAGTAGCATTTGGCACTCTATCCTTGTGTTTTACTGGCACCCGACTATGATGGTTTATAATATAATAAACATTAAAACACATTAGAGCACATAATTCATTACATTCTATTCTATTATGGTTTTTTTTTATAATAAGAAAAGTACCACTGTATTTTATAACAACATAATAGAATTCATTGGCAATGAATGAATTGCCAATAAATTCTATTATGTTGTTATAAAATACAGTGGTATTTTTCTTATTATAAAAAACGAACAAGACATTATGGTGGGGTTTTTTTGGGGGGTGCTGAAACAAATTAATGACAGTTTATTTAAACGGAAAAATTGATTTGATATACGAGGAAATTGAGTTACGCGAGGAACAAATTAAACTAGTAAGTAAAGATACAACTGTATATACATGTATATATATATATATATATGTGTGTGTGTCTGTGTGTGTATGTGTGTGTGTGTGTGCCAATTTAGATTCGCAAAGAGTGAGTTCTTAAATTTTGTATATATGATTGACTTATGATACTTAAAATTGGCTTTTATTTTATTTTTGACACTAAACTCTTTTATTGTTCTGAGAAAGACATTGGACTGCTTACGGTTATAACGTTCCCGTTCTCGAGCCTTGTGGGGTGTAGCGTACCTTTTTGTTGCTTTTGTGACTCAATACAATGTATGCATAACCAGTTAGTGAAGAGTAGACTGGGGTGATTTGAAGATATAACAATGTTAGAATAGATTTGTCTCAGTGCAAAAACAAAGCGGATTTCACCGAGAAAATATGAAATAGAAGCGTCAGGCAGGAGGTCTGCAAATTTCCGAATTTACGAGTAGAATATGATGATGAGCATAATAAGGGGAGGAGGAGAGGAGGAGTTCAGGAGGAGGAGGGGGAGTTCAGGAGAAGGAGGAGTTGAGGAGGAATTGGAGGAGGAGGAGAAGGAGGAGGGGGAGAAGGAAGCTACCCCTGCTGCATTAAAGACGATCGATTTAAACACATAGAAAATTTAATGAAAAATAAATACGTAATAAAATAGAAAAGAGAGGTTGATATTTTAAGTATGACGTAAATGATTCGAAAATGAATTATAACATTGGATATTGGAAGAGAAGAGATAATACGAGTTGAATAAAGTTGGAAGGATAAAAACTTTCACTAACTGAAGATATCAGAAACAGTAATGTCAAAAACGGAGAACAGAGTTCAAGTTTTTAAAAAGACAAATAAATAAAGCGTTGTGACGTGTGACTTATTATACTACTCCCACAGCTACCCTCTTATTCTAGCTGTTGATGATGAGGGCCGGTTTAGCTCAGTGGATAGAGTTTTCGGCTAGGAATCACAAGGTTCTTGGTTCGATACCGGCCCTCGCCATCTCAGCGTATGAGTAGCACAGGGATCTGTGCGGTAAAAGTGAGGAGCCGATGGTAGGTGAGGCGCTCCACCTCAGATGCTAAAATGATACCGACATTAGGCCGTCCAGCCGACTTTACTTTACTACTACTACTACTACTACTACTACAACCAGTACAACCATTACAACTATAAGAACCCCGTGGTCTATCAGTTCATTCGTTCATCAGCTACGTTCTACGTATCGTAAAGTTACACTTCTGTTCTTAGCTTACAACACGTTGAAATTAAAATCTGAAAAGATATGTCAAAATGAGGCTGATAGGAACATCGAATAAAATATGAAAAAACGAAGAGAGTAAAACCTAAAGCCGGGGAAGAAACGGGGCATATAACTTGGATCATAAAGTATATAAGTAATTCGGTACTAAAGTCGGTATCAGCCAGACCGCGAGGGAGTCGATCCTCTTTTCAATAGCGCTAGACCAAGGAGATGATTTCAGTGTCTGAGGTGGAGCGCCACACCTACCACCAGTTCCTTACTTTACCGCACAGCTCTCTGTGCTACTCATACGCTGAGTTGGCAAGGGCTGGTATCGAACCTAGGCGGACGCTCTACCGACTAAGCTAAAAAAAAAGTATATAGTATACTCCATTTAACGGTGAAATTTGAAGAAAGGGCATAAAACCACTATGAGACGAGGACTAATCTAAGAAAGGTAAGGAAGACGTATTGAAAGACACTTTTAACCGATAAGACATAGAGAGACAGAAAGAAGCATAGAAAAAGAGTGAGAGGGGGAGGGAGAGAGAGAGGAAGAGAAGGAGGAGAGAGAGAGAGAAAGAGAAAGAGAAAGGAAGAAGTATTACAAGTTAATTGTATTTACTCCATCAGATACTTTCCTCTTTCCGCTCCAAAGGACCGCGTATTGACGGCTTCACGCAATCTTCAAGCAAATCAATGAGTGGCACTGTATCCACTCGACTTTTATACTAATCTCACACTTTGGACAGGGAAAAAAAGACAGCCAAGCGAGGGAAGAGGCAGGTGAAAGGTGGCTGATGTTCTTCTGAAACATTAATCAAATATTGGGAAAGTACGAAGGTCGTTGGGGGTGCGGCAAGATTATTTGGCGAAATGTGGGGTGGTTTTTGCAGCCGAAAAATGAATGCCGCATTTCCGTGGAAAAATTGAGCGCCGACGTGGAAGAACAAACAAATCTATACACAGCCATGAATATCTCACTACCTCTGTTTGTTTTTTGTTTTTTTACTTCCGGGACGACGCCTATGCAAAATCATATGGTCGTCTCCCCCTCTCTCTCTCTCTCTCTCTATATATTATATATATATATATATATATATATATATATATGTATGTATGTATATATATATATATATATATGAGGAAAAATGAGTAAAGAAAAGAAATGTAAATGGATAAAATGAATTTAATCGATATCACATTAATCGATATCACTTACACATGTGTTTCGGTCAGTTTATGTGTGTGAAAATATTTCGCACACATAGAAGAATCGACCTTCATCAGAGTGAACATTTATTTTGAAAAAATAAATGGCCAATCAGATCCATAGAAGAAAATACCATCAAAATAGAAAAGGCCTATACAACATAATTAGGCCTAAGTTTATGCAACATGACATCTAAACTGGTTCCGTAGCATTACACAGTTAGATGTTTTCAGGTAATTGATAATAATAATCCTGAGCTAACAATTAACTATTTTCATATAAAGTAATTGCTTACAGTTATATGATTTTCACGTATTGCTATCTAATACAAAATATTTTCAAACAGATCTATTTTACCCTTAGATGGAACCCTAATAGGTACTATTGCTCTGAGTCAATGTTGACTTAGAAGTGATCATTTCTTTGATTTCCAGATCCCCCGGGATTTTTTCTAGATTTTGGGGACCATTCCAATGGCACCAATTACAATTCGTACAACCTTAACACTTCATGTTCCATCTTTTCGTTTTCTTTCATTTTCACTTACTGGTCCGCCGAGATGGCAAAATTCCCAAAATGACAATTTTTCTTGTTATTATTATTATTATTATTATTATTATTATTATTATTATTATTATTATCAAATCTACATACTCCATCGTAAGACACTATGCACCCTTCTTAAACTGGATACGAGAAGAATTTTTTAAAATATAGACCACCAAAGATGAAAAATGATGACGATTTCTACGGATTTGCACCAAAGAGATGACATAGACAGACTTTATCTTCCAAGGGAGACAGGGGTAAGAGAACTCACCAGGATTCAGGATTGTGTGGATGCAGAAATTCTGTACTGCAAGAATAAATTAAAATGGAAATACATATTACTTACAGAAGCCAATAACAACAATTAAAGAAATAACTTAAAACAAACAGATAAACAATAATCAGAAAATCGCAAAAACTAAAATAGAAAGAATATGAACATTTCAGAATATTAACTAATAGAAATACACAAGCGATTATTTGGACATGGCTATGAATGCGAAACCTGGATAAAGAAAATTAATCTCTATAAATAGATCCAAATAATGCTATACGGACTAATTACATCAAAGATAACATTTATATTACACAGGAGAATAGCATGTATTAGGCTATGTACAGTGAGAGAGATATGAAAGAGTTAATCACATAATAAACAAATTGAGTAAACTCACACAAATCGAATACAGAAGCAGCATGACCGGGTTGGAAAGGTGATGTACGGGGAATTGTGCAAGATAGTGAATTTTAATCATACTGATAAATGATATATGCACAAGAAATCTGTCCTAGAAAAACAGAAGCGTAAAATCCTCTGTGGATTATTTATACAAATGGAACACGATATCTAGACTATATCTAGTTTGTATTAACAATTTCCACTTCAGATACCTACGCCTCATCCTACGCATTCGCTGGCTGGACAAAGTGCCTTACACAGACGTGCCGGACGAGCAAACATGAACAGCGTTTCCGCCATCCTCTGCGAGAGACGCCTGTGCTTACACTGACATGTCAGGAGGATGAACAAAGGCCACATCCCCAAAGACCTCCTGAATGGCGATTTAGTAGAAGGCACCTGACCGGTAGGGAGATCACGCCTACGCTTTAAAGACGTCTGCAAGAAGGACATTAAGACATGCCACATGGACGTTTGGTGCAGAAGACCGAGCGGCCTGGCGCCTCCTTGTCAGACACGGGACGAAAAGGAGTGAACAAGAGAGGAAATAAGCCACCACAGGAAAGAGACCCAGAAGGTAGGAGAGACAACAGCAACTCCAGCAAACATCACTGTTCTTTGCAGTCACTGCAACAGAGATTGACATTCAACAATTGGCCTTTTCAGTCACTCGTGCGGATGCAGTTAAAAAAATGGACAGTAAGCTATCGTCTTTAACAGACAGAAGGATGCCAACATGATTTAACAAGAATAAATGAACTCGTTATCTACTGGAATCTTCCATTTCAGAAGACCAGAGAAGGAATATAAAAGAGAACGAAAAACTGGATAAATTCCTGGACCTTGATAAGACGCTGAAAAAAATATGGAATGGATTATATCAACCTTGGATCCCTTGGTAATGTCCTACAGTACCTGGAAAATTCCTAAAGTACCCATTGTTGGGCTTATCTTGGTATAAGATGTACGGAAAATTGTCACTTCTATTTATAAACATTCCCAACAACGACAGTCACTTCCGGTAAAATGAGAGACAAGAACAGAAAGCATTTAAGATTGTTTGCAATTGTCCTTAAATCAATTGCTAATTGAGCTTTCTACTCAGCAAGACCTATCCTTTAGACGTATATATATATATATAATATATATATATATATTACTAGCTAAAGTACCCGGTCCATGACCGGACTAAAATGAAATTTGGATCACCAGGGAGTGAGAGAGAAAGTGGAAGACAGTAGTTAGAGAGGGGGTAAGAGGAAAATAATTCTTGAAACTAAAATCATTGAGAATTTGTATATTTCAGGATTTGTATTTTCTGTTTTATAGTTTAAAATTATTTCATATTATTATACAACAAATTGAAAGTATTCGTGTGTATATTTGTTTGTTTTTGTTTTAAATTTTTTGTACATGACAACAATTCACAGTTAGTTCTTAATTGCATGTTGAGTTTAAAAAGAAGCTGAGAATCGAAAATTTAAATTCTTCGTATTGCAATATCTATTTTTGCTAAAACTTAAGACTATTTAAAACTTATTATAGGGACCACCAATTGATCAGTTTAGGCCATCTTGAATAAAACGGAAATATTTTGTTATTATTTATAATTAATTGATTTTTCATAGAATTTTTAAAAAAAACCTCTTATCGTAACTTGTTTTTAGCTACGTTAAATTTCAGTTGATTTAACAGTGCAAAAATGAAAACATTGTTTTTCAATCATAATTTTCATTATTTCCGTGAGCTGAAAAAAAAATTAAAAATCATCAGGAGTTTATTTAATGTTTTTTCTTTCAAATGGAAAAAGATTTTTCAAGAAAATATTAATTTTTCTGCAAGTTTCATAGTGTTAAATATAGGGGTGGGTAAATTTCACAGGGTAAAATTGGTGGTACCTTATATTTTAAAAACATTGTTTAAAAACGTTTTGGTGGACCTGATTATCTAGACTCTCCCCCCCCCATCTAATTTTTTTCCTTCAGTTGATTATTATCGATTACACACCAATCTATCAGATTGTAAAAAAAAATTCTTAAAAGTTCTTTATTTTTTTAGTATTCACGGGTGCTCATTTCCTCGTATAAGTTTATAGTAAATTGATCCCCCATATCGGAACCGCTTTAACGGAACCCAAATTATTTATTTATTTTCCAATTAAACTAACCCCAACCCCTAACCCTAAACCCCCCTAGTTAAAATTTAGTTTTATTACAAAATTTGTATTAATTAGAAAACAACAATTTTCATAAAAGTTCACATGTCACCTATGAAATCTCTTATTTAAACATGTCAATTTTTCAGAACTGAAAAGTTGCACTATAAACTCAGCGATGTTTATTGACTTCACAATAAAGAGTAAAATCATAAAACTTAAAATTTAATTTGTAAGGCAAATTCTGAGGAATATTTTGAATTGTATTTTGAATAATAATTTAAATGTTGGTTGTTAGTTGTTTTGTTTTATATCAACTTTTCGGGTAATTTACTAACGAATCATGTCATTTTGATAAACAAAGCGCTTACAATTTTTCGTACTTACATATAAAAAATTCTTGAAATGTTCCAATAACTGGATATTGTCGGAAATACTTGAAATAAATTTCGTCTTACAAATAATTGACTACTTATCTCCAGTCGGGCCTTCGACTAAAGATAAAACACCGGATTTTGTCCGTATTAGTAACCTTTGTTTTTTTTGTTTTTTTTTATCGTGGTATTAGAAAATAATTAGTTAACGAACCAAAAGAAAAACAGTTTCTAAGGACATTCGTCAATTTTATTGTTATTTTTAACCCTTTAAAACTCTAACAATAAAAATTAATAAATAAATTAAAGAATTAAAAGTCATTTTATTCGAATGAAAATCTTAGTTTAATTTATACAAATATGTAACCGTACTTACGATGTAAACTGATTTTCATGATACTTGTTATTTACGATTAAAATATTTTTTTAATAATGTAACCGTAAAGCGTAAATTTTGATTTTCTACAATTTTTATGCATTACAAAAATTAAAATGAGTGTACTGTACAATTTAAGAATATGGACAAACTCGCTGTAAAAAATAATTTAATCTATAAAAACACATACAAATTACATATTCAGAAAGACTATTTCATCTTATTTCTAAAGATATAAATATTTTAAAGATTAGATCATATATAGGCAAGAGATCCCTAGTTGCTTGGCATAGACTGCACTGCCTTATTCGTATTATCTCATATTTTTCGGCTATACGTAGCATTTTTTTTTAACTCGCTGTAAAAAATGATTCAATTAATAAAAACTCACACAAATTACATATTTTGAAAGAGTATTTTCTTTTCTTTCTAACGATATAAAAATTATTAAAGATTGTACTACAAATAGGCCATAAATTCGGAGTTGAACGGCTTAGACTGCAAAATTAATTCATTAAAATCAAAACTTCGCTGCTGTTATCGCTTTAACAATAAGCAGGCAGAGACAATATTTTATTATCAGGAGGGGCTGATATACAGACAGTTCCGCAAATTGGGTGATTTTGGATTAATTAATCAATTAAATCCCTTAATCAGTAAAAATCAATAACCAAATTTGGATTTTTTCTTAGTTAGAACGACATCAATGTGTATGCAAGATTTTGAATCTGAGTGACCTCCCGTTTTTTTGTTATACGTCGACACGTACATACCAAAATATCTGTTTTATATATTAGATAAGGAACACTACATATACACTTGAATTAGGATTACCAACAGGATTCTGGGAACAACAGAACAACTGAACCCCTATAATGGCGACAAGAATTTTACCACTTGGTAAAGTGACTGGGTGAAGTGGAGAACTGGGGGAAGAATCGAAAAGATCTAGACCACAGCATTGCTAAAATCAGATTGAATACTTTTAAGGGTCCTAATGACCTGAGAAAACTTGCTGCTCCTTAGACTTTAATGAAAATCACCAATTACTACTAATGTGAAAAACGTGTATGTATTTACCAACACCTCCGTACGAGTAGGGTGTGATACAAGATCAATTTTTGGGCGGGGTTTAACAGGTTTGGAACTCAGTGTTGTCTTTCTCCTAGACAATTAGAAGTACCAAGGTTGAAACATCCAAGTCTGCTCTACTATTTACCCTTAAATAAAGACTGGTTACCTAGCCAAGGTTAAAGAGCCAAGACTGTCCTACTATTTACCCATAGCTGGAGGAAGAGTAGTTGGATTCATACCTTTCCCAAGGATATTAAACCAGACACGTCCAAGTTTTAAACTCTTTTCGCCACGTCCATTTTCTACCATGATAACCATTACACGAACGTCACCTCCAAAGGAAAACTGCGTAGGGATGTATATATATTTATCAAACCCTCCAGGTGAACAGGATGTGATACAAGGTCAATTTTTTAAGCGGAGTTTAAACAGGTTTGTGTTGGAATTTTCGGTATATAAGGTGCTACAATACACCACTTAAATTTATAGACTATGCGAAGTCACATGATTTAAACCCCAGCCAATCAACAGCCCGAATACGTGGCTGGTTAACTACTTAATCGCTTATATTAAAAGACGTCAATTTGCAATTATTGGCGACGGACTTGCCAGACAGAGGAGCACCAAGGAACAACCTAAGGATTCTTTACCAAGGGTCGCTATCTGCTTAAGGAACTCCGCTGAACAAGCGTTCTTTCTTGAAGCCCAAAGGATGGCCACTAAAGTCGTAACAGTTTGAACTTATAGTTTGTCTTTTCCTCGACTGGTTACTTAATTAAGGTTAAAGAGCCCAGTATGTTCTTCTATATACCCATAGCTAGAGGGAGAATTATTGGATTCATAACTTTCACAAGGATAAAAGTGCTATGTCAAATTACATGGCATAGCAAACCTTTCTTTAATTCAATACTGAAATCTATTCATTTATAAATGTTTAATGACAATCCTAACTTAATATTTTCAGTGATTCATTTCAATCATTTTTTAATCCCATCTTTTATTCGACTATAATAATCATTTGTTTACAATTATGGTATCAAATATTCCTATCTAACAGAAATAATATATACATAATTATATAGTATAAAGTAAGTGTGTTTGATAAGAGTAATCTGTTTGCACAGTTATGTAGTTTCAAGTAAGTAATAATAATTCGCTATGTAAAATGCAAACAGCTTCGTCGCAGATTTGAACACCTCGTGTCGTGTCCAATTCCTACGACGGTAACCATTAGACTACACACCTTTACTGTGACGATACTGCATAGCCAAGATATTATATGGCACAGATGAAATAAGCTTTGGGGAAAAATCTGTAAATAATAAAAAATATCTTGCTATATTTAATAGAATCACAATGATGATTTATCTGGTAAATATAATGGAATATTCTGGATAATAGCTGCACAAGGATACGCGTGTGATCTTGAACAAACCGTGGAAGCAACATCCCAAAAGAAGGCAGCTATACGGCCACCTGCCCCCTATCACACAAACCACCCGAATAAGGAATAAGACATACCGGACACTGCTGGAGAAGTAAGGTTGAACTCATAAGCGACGTCCTACAGTGGAAGCCAGCACATGGACATGCTAGTGTGGGTTGTCCAGCAAATACCTACAAAGAGCAGCTCTGTGCACTAACTGCATGCTGTGCGGAGGACCTCCCGGGGTGAATGAATGATATGCGTGGTTGGCAAAAGGTTGTCATTGATATCTGTGCTAGTGGTACGACATGATGATGATGATGATGATGATGATGATGATGATGGTGATGATGATTGCAATCAATATGATATCAAGCCTTCGCCAACATAAATAATCAGCATTTCTAAACGGTAATATATATGTAGACATACATACGCATATATATTGTATGACTATGTACAAGAACTTTTATTTTGATACATAATAATCAACTAATATATATATATACTGACAGTTTCTCGTTTATGAGTTCTTCAGACCAAGTCTGAATATATATATATATATATATATATATATATAAACAAATGTTGTATTCTTTATATAAATATTATCAATGTTTTGGTCTATCCGACCATCTTCAGGGATGCATAATTCATGTGTACTTTTTCATTCGAAAAATAGAAGTATTTAAAATGAAAAAAATTAAATTAACAATTAGCTCCACATTAATAACGTTCGATATATATATATATATATATATATATATATATATATATATATATATATATATATATATATATACTGAGAGAGAGATTTAGATAGATAGATAGATAGATAGATAGATAGATGTTGAAGTACAATTTGAGATATCTTTAAAGTAAGATTCTCAATATTAGTAAAACGGACCAAATATATATACATATATATGTATGTGCACGTGTGTATGCGTGTGTGTATGTGTGTGTGTGTGCGTTCAAGTGTACGCATTGTATAGATACTGTGACTATATACAGATATATAAGTAAGTAAAGGATTATATGATTTTAAAGCCAATAACGATTTTAGACTTACGTATGTATACACATACTACTAACATATATATTTCAACAGATGTAAGCGTATATTCTTCTAGACAAATGTCTGTGTTTATTAGCAAGCCAATACAACAAATCTTTGACTTAATGTCTTATACACGCTACTGTCTTCGCGTATCTCCAACCGTAATAAATATCTTACAGACTCCTTCCTTGAATTCAGACATACAACTCCAGTAACACTCCTACTATGTATTTTTTTTAGTATATTTGCTTGTCTAACAGCAGCTCTTAAATGTCAAAATAACAAGTGAAACAGATAATTCCAATGAAACATGTCCGTAAATGAATCGAATTTATTTTTAAGAGAGAAAATATAGCTAACATTTTGATAAATAAAAAAGGACATATATCATTAAGATTCTGCTGTTAAAATCTTGGCCACAAAAACAAAGGAAGAAAAATCGAAATAATAGCAATCCTCAGACACTAGATTCGATATGCCCTCACCTCTACGCCCTTTTTTTATTTATTTTACCACCAGAAAAAAAATAATGTCGAATAAAAACGACGAGAACATATTTTTGTTATCCCATAAAAATTGAACATGTTTCTCTAGTCAGTATTCATTTTCAGCACATAAAAGCCGACAATATTTTTTAAAAGAAAAAAAAAAGAATAGGAGGGAAAATAAAAAGTGAAATCAAGATTGGTTTGATTTATAAGACTTTTTTAAGCAATGATTATTCGCAAGAAGACAAGATGAAACAGGTCAAATAAAAATGTCGCCCTGAATGAACAAGAAAATAAAATCGTAACAAATTAGGTTTTATGCTCACTTTAATTAGGGTAATCAGTCATTCTATTGTATTTTAGAATGTTATTTGTTTTGCTTTTGCTTTTCTTCGGATAAATATTGTCTTTCTTCGATACCAAAATCCTTACCGTGATATGATATCAATTTCATTTCAAATTTTCCTCAGCGACAACAAGCAATGCTTTAACACTTTTGTCATTATAAAAACCGATAATTTATTTTGGATTCTTATCATCATCATCATCATCATCATCATCAGGAGCAGAAGCAGAAGCAGAAACAGAAGGTGAAGTAGCAGCAGCAGCAGCAGGATTCTTTTGACTCTCTCTCTCTCTCTCTCTCTCTCTCTCTCTCTCTCTCTCTCTCTCTCTCTCTCTCTCTCTTTCACTTTCTCTATCTATCTATCAATCTCACACACACACGCCACACATCCGTACCTATTGTACATCACTCTTGGTACGTCCAGTAAACGGCATCCTGTGTCCATACAGAGCTGATCAATGAAAGTTTTTGTAGTTCGGCCAACACTGGTGTGTACACGTGTCGTTATCCATAGAAGAATGTTGCTTCTGACTTAATCCTTACTTTCCAGCATATCTTGCTGGTCTTATTATGGTTGGTGACATCATCACCATAAGCAGCAATAGCAATATGGATTCCTTTGACTCTGTCTATCTGTCTGTCTGTTTATCTCTGTCTGTCTGTCTGTCTCAATTGTCCATTACTCTTAGTACGTCTTCTACACGGCATCCGGTGTCTGCACAATGCTGATGAAAGTTTTTTGCTGGTCAGCCAACACTGCTGTCAATATGTATGCGTTCATATGAGAATGTCGTTTGTGTGTTCGCCTTTCTTTTTCCAGCACTTCCCAGCATGTCATGTTCGTCTTACTTGGATGGTTTGTGACCGGAGGTAAGTGGCCGTTCAGCTGCTGTTTTGTATGGTGCTGCTTTCGGGATTTGTTCAAAACAGAACGGAGCGGCATTTTGTAGTTATTCATAAATACTCTTATTCTTAAATACATTCTAGTGAATGCAACTGATATTGCCTTTGTTATTCACAGAGGGGATAATTCTCCCAACGGATATTTATATTAGCCTACGTAGCTCTCTTTAAGAGGTAAACATCTGAATTACAGCTGCTTTATTTTACAATCTTGGTTGACAAGGTTTTACGTCGAGTAATTACAAACGGTGATTGCTACTATAAATGGCGAATCTATATACGAGAAAAGAAATTTACCAATTATATTCTACGAAGTAAAAAAGTTATCCACAATTTCGCTACAACATATCTTTATTATTGTCAAACTGGTACTTTTGTGGTCACGTGATGAAAGTTTGAGCCTGACCGTGTCATTTTGCTTTATGTATTTACCGTGTAAACATGGCCGCTCCACTAGCAGTTGGTTCCAAGAAAGTGACCCGATTTCTCTGGTCAGAAGGAGTTTCAGGTGCTGAAATTCTCGGGAGGTTTTTACTACAATAAGGGACAGTGCACTACCGCGTAGAAATATGTGTGATTGGTTGAGAAGATTAGAAGATACCGGACAAACGTGACGCACGAAGAAGGAACAGGATGCCGGTCAACCTCCACCATTGATGAATAGATTTAGCAATCTCGATAGATGGTATGGCAAACCGGCAAGTCATCATCGATGAGGTAAATTGTTCTCTGCAGATTAGTCATGGTTCTGTCAATCCAATCATTCACTATGTGCTCGGCTTTCATAAAACAAGAGTGCGGTAATTTTAGAATCTCTTTCGTACAAATCATATGTTTTATATTATCTTACTTAGTATCCCTCTGCAAGGCACGGGGAGGGAGGCAGAGAGGAGAGTAGCCCTGACAGCAAAGAGAGCCAGCAGCCCCAGAAAGCATCACAGTTTGTGTGCATTCAGTGCACCAAAGACTGTCACTCAAGAATTTGCCTGCAGAGTCACTTGCGCAAATGCAGATACTTTTTGGACTCTACGTCATCGTCCTTAGTGGACGGAAAGGATCCAATAATCCCTCTGCGAAAAGTTTCACAATTTTTATAGAAAAAAGTTTTCATTTAAATGAGAGACACTTATGTGATTTATCGATTTGAATATTATTGTCTTTTATCAGGATTGTTTGTTCTAATTAAGCTGATAATGCCAATTATTTTTTATCTCGGTTTTGTGCTTATTTTAATTAGGTTCATCAATCATTCTGATGTATTTCAAATTGTTTTTGTGGGAATTCCTTCGGATAAATATTGTCATTCATTGATCCTAAAATCCTTACTTTGATATTATATCGTGTCCTGGATATGACGTTAAACTGCATCTAATAGTGAGGTTCTAATTCTGTAACTGAGGAGTGCAGAGTACATCTTCATTGTCATTACTCCTGGGTCCACTCTGACCTGGAGTGGTAGTAACTGTTAGGGTTCAATCTAGGGGTTGAATAGATAAAAAATGAGTTTTTAAAATGTTTAAATAAGAGTATAAGAAGTGTTTGAATATCCAACAAAAATGAATAAAACAGAAATGTCTCGGTTATTAATCATTAGACATTGATATATTTAATTATTGATCATTGGACGAATATTTATTCAGTTACTGATCATCATACAACCATCTATTCAGTTATTGCTCACTGGGTAATGATTTGATTAGTTAGTAATTATTGGACAATGTTTTATAATTATTGATAGTTAGACAACGACCTATTAAGTTAAATATAATTTTAAATATATTTATTCAGTTATTGATAATTAAACAGAGATTTATTTGTTCATTGATCATTTTATATATCATTTGACAATGAGTTATTCTCTTATTGATCATTATACAAAAATCTATTCCGGGATTGATCATTAGACAGAAATTCATTCAGTTATTGATCATTATGCAAAAATCTATTCAGGGATTGATCATTAGACTAACAATTATTCAGTTATTGATTATTAGACAAAAATGTATTCCTTTATTGATCATTAGACAAAAATGTATTCAGTTATTGAACATTAGACGAAGATTTATTTAGTTGTGGATTATTATACAAATATTTATTCAATAATTGATTCTTAGACAAGAACCTATTCATTTATTGATTATTAGACGAAGATTTATTAGTTGTGGATTATTAGACAAATATTTATTCAATAATTGATCCTTAGACAAAAACCTATTCAGTTATTGATCATTAGACAAGAATTTATTCACATATTGATCGTTAGACAAAAATCTATTCAATTATTGATCATTAGACAAATATTCATTCCTTTATTGATCATTAGACAAAGATTTATTCAGTTACTGATCCTCCAAATCTATCTCATTGTATTAATCTGTCAGTCTGTATCTCCATTCATTACTCTTCCACCTCTCTCTCTCTCTCTCTCTTCTCTCTCTCCCTCTCCGTCTCTCTCTGTCCTTCTCTCTCTTTCTCTCTCTCTCTCTCTCTCTCTCTATCTATCTATCTGTATAAATATATATATATATATATATATATATATATATTCTTCGCTGCAAACCAAGCACCTATACCCTATTGTTGCTTTCCATATTGTTGGGTCTCTTACTTTACTTTTTCGATCTTCTCTTATTTGTGAAAAAGACAATTCCTCTTCACCGTTTCCACGTTTCCTCCCTTTTCTCCCGGTGTTCATGGCAGAATTAATCACCCGAATGATCTAAAATTGCTCCTTTATCCTAACCACCCTTATGCACAACTTGCAAAATCTTCAGGTCGTTCATTGAGTCGAACTATGCAACATCAATCATGCCCAAATTTCTTACTCGGCCCGCAACGCCAAACTCTCGTATGATAGACGACTACTAATGATTAACCAACAGGGCATTTACTTCATCTTAAAGCGTAAACCCTTTCTCACCGGCGCCCTATTTCCATGCTTAGTTTCGCTATGAGCAAAAGTAAAAGCCGTGCCGCTTCCTGGTACGGGTCCTGACTTCAAAACTAGCAGCATGTATGCTTTATAAACATTTCAGCATCAGTAGAAACCGCCATTCGGTTTGTTTCTTTGGTCTGCCTTGTTATTACTGTCAGGCGAAATACATTAGCACTGGTGATTACAGCATTTAAATAACGTTCTTCCGACCTTTAGCTCGTCCCGACCAGAATTCCATGCGCGTTTTTCGTGTGTGTAGGAAGAGCATCAGTTTGCACAAACTTCCCCAGCTGAAAACTTTCTTTTTTTATATATATAATTTGACCAAGAATATATAAATCGACCAATTGACCATGGCTTTTTTAAGGCTTTGGTTTTTGTTTTTTTTTATTTTTTTTTTATTGTTTTTTTTTTTATTGTATTTTTTTTTGTTCCTTCTGTTGGTCGGCATTTATTTAAAGTTCGGAACTTTGTAGACTATCATCGTTTTTGTTTTGTTTTTTGTTTTTTTGAAAAAAGTTTTTTATTTGTTTGTTAATTTTTGCTTGTATGCTTTTGTTGTTTTTTTTTTTTTTTTTTTCTTGCTCTTTTTCTTTTGTGTAAGAATACAGATCACTGTCTAAAAATTGAAAATAAACGGGGAAATCATTCAGTGCTTTTGGTGAATCTCACAATTGCAAGAATTTTCTTGTCTCTCCTTGCCTCCCATGCTGAACAGCACTCGGCTTGCAACAAACGTGTAACCTTCGGCGAAATTATTCACCTGGAATCAAGAGCTTAATGATCTGTCATCGCTAAAAAGAAAGTTGAAGGAACGAGTCGAGCTAATAACCAAAATGTTGAATACGGATTTTCTAGGCTGTCAGAGGTTTTCTGTTTTTATTTTAACTTTACCTCCTACATTCGATTAAAAAATCAAGTTCTCAGGAGATGTATGCTTTCGATTTTTTTATTTAGATTTCTTTCTGGCATTATTATTTCGACCGGTAAACTCTCCTGTCATTTTAGCTCCTAAGTGGGGCCAGTACTAATAATTACTACTACAGATATTTTTTTTGTTAATATTTTAAAATAAAGTTTCAATCTTTCCCTCATATGGGTTTAGCGTTAGTTCATAAGGAGTATATGACACCAGGACGCAAGTAAAGGATATATAGTCAAAATCGAACTCGCTATTCAGTAGTAATCGATATGCTAGGCTAACTTGCAAACTATCTCACCACAATTGGACGCCTTTAATATTTTAAATCTAAAAGCAAAAGGAATTTTACCTAAAATAAACAAATAATATAATACGCAAATTCTTAGCTTTGTTTATCGTTAAATCTATGTAATGGGCAGTTATGTGTATGTGTGTATGTATTGTGGAAACTACAAAAATCAAACAATTAACATCAAAGTAAATATATATACACATTCACTATCACCAGAGCTTGCTTTTTGCGCAGAAAAAAAATAAAATTCAAATTGTAACAGCATGGAATTATATTTTTGGATTTAATGTTTTAAATAGGAGACATTAATTTTTTTTTCAGAGTGTCTGGGCACTTTTTTGCTGACACCCCACCAGGCAGGATCAACGCAAAAATAGGGAATCCAGCGTGGATCCAACTGGCAATTCAGTAATAATGGATCTGCGAGAGTAACTTTTTTGCTGCCAACCTCTATCTAGGCGACGCCGGGTAGCCACTTCTAGTCTTTAATAAACGAATCATTTTTCATTCGAATGATTACGGGAAATCTTCCTCCTAATAATAGACAAGTACCGGTTGGATTTTACAGAATGTCAACTTTTGGGTTATTTTATGCTCAAAGACGTGTTTCTTTTTTCTTTTTTTCTATTTTTGGCTCATTTTTTTTAAAACTCATTTTTTAATCTATTTATCCCATGGAGAGGAGGTATTTTCACTCAGAGTCTGGGTGGTCCTGGGGAGTGACAGTGATAAAGGGGTACTCCACAATCCCTAGAGTTCCAGAATTGAAACTTCACCACAAGATGCAGTTTAACCTTATACCCAAGACACTCAATCACGGCCTTCTAGCACATATATGATGAAAAGGATTGGGGAATGCTGCCATAAGAGTAATAAGATAAGGACAATCATATAGGTGCTTGGGTTTAATAGGACCAGTCGATTGTTTGGTGAGGCTTCTCCAACGCCCGTTTATCCTAAGTAAGATTCAAAGTGGAGTGTTGCGTGTAATTCATCCACCAAGATTCCATCTTTAAGCATCACGGGTCGCCTCCCACAGCATACAAGTTCTCTAATTAGAGGGAGGTGTTACTGCTCTGCAGGCGTGCTGTTGATGTATTCAAGCCCCAGCCAAGTGGGCTAAATAAATAAGGACACATGTTTACTATTTTGCTTCTTTTAATTGTTACATTTTTAGAGGTAAAAAAACTATAATAAATTAAAGAATATATGTTTATCATTTTAAAATAACAATCAATTAAGAAAAACAAGCAATTAAGAACTGAATTTAACTTTTTGTCACATGCATAAAATATGATGCATGAATATTTTCAGAAAAATTACATTATGTTTCAAAACACTCAAAAGTTTAGTTTTACATTTTTAAAATAATATTTTAAATGTAAACAAAATCGATTCCTTAGATAAACAAATATTGTAATATACGAATTCTAGCCGATTTCTTTTTTTAATTTGATAAATTATTTTCCTCTTACCCCCTCTCTAACTCCTGTCTTCTCGCTTTCTCTCTCGCGTCCCTGGTTTTTATAAAATTCATTTAGTCCAATCATTGACCGTGTACTTCTACTTGTGGTTCTATAGCTGGCACTGTTCAAAGATATACGTTCACACCTTTTTTGCAAGTTCACAAATGTGGGAGATATTTCTAATCCCGTATATGCCTATAAAATATAGCACCTCATCATCATCATCATCATCATCATATCGTGCTAGCTGCACAGATATCCATGACAATCTCTCACCAACCGCCCCTATCATTATTGCCTCGGACAGGTCCTCTGCGCAACATTCAGTATCCGGCAGAGTTGTTCAATGTAGGCATTTGCTGGGCGGCCCACATTGGCGTTCTCCTGTGCTGGCTTCCAAAGGTGAACGTCAATTATGAGTTCTTCCTTGCTTCTTCAGCAGTGCCCAGCATGTCTTGTTCGTCTCACTCGGATGGTTTGTGTTATAGGGGTACAGCTGTTTTCTTGTGGGGTGCTGCTTCCACGATTTGTTTAGGATCGCGCCCAGCATTGTTGTGCAGCTACTATATATCTGCTAATTCTTTATATAATCTGACACAAGACCATGATTTAATGGGCCCTTATTTGGAATCGAAATCAGTATAAGTGTCCATCGAATATAGACTGCTTAGCATAGATCTATAACTGGCGCTGTTCAAAGATGTTCGTTCACGCCTTCTTTGCAAGTTCACACACGAAGAATGGCCGGGCGCATAACAATTTTGTTCGCTTTGAAGTTGCACGGCGGCGAAGATTCTTGAAGATTTTACTTGACATTTACGTTAATTGGAACTCGAGTTGAGGAAGAAAAAAAAGAATTGGAAATCCTCTCGAAAAATAAACCTTTGCCCTTTTCGTTTCTAAATTTAAGATCGATCATTTTTTTTTCTTTTTTAATTTTGTTTCGGGATATATCTATCAATATATCTGACCTATACAGATACGTAGAATATGAATAGATAGGCAAGAAGATAGAGAGACAGGGGGGGGGGGAATAAAAAAAATTAAAAAGAAATAGATATGCAATTTTGTTTAAGTTATCTATCAATATATCTTACCTATACAGTTACATAAAAAATGGATAGGCAAGAAGATAGAGAGAGGAGGAGGAGGAGGAGGAGGAGGGGAAGATGGACATTAAGAAAGAAATAGATAGGTAGATAGATAGATAAATATTTATCAATATATCTGACCTATACAGTTACGTAGAAAATGAATAGATAGGGAAGAAGATAGAGAGAGATGGGGAGAAAAAAAGAAAGAAATAGATAGATAGGTAGATAGATAGAAGAGAGAAAGAAGAAAAGAAAGATGTAGAGTAGATGGGAATAAGAAAAAGGAACAGATAGATAGATAGAAGAAAGACAATAAAGAAAGAAGGGATGAAAGAAAGAAAGATAATATAGGAAGGGAGGAAAGACAAACATATAAATATAGAGAGAGAAAGTAAGAAAGAAAGAAAAAAAAGAAAGAGAAATAATTTTGTTTAACATATCTATCAATATAACTGTCTTATACAGATACCTAGAATATGAATAGATAGGCAAGAAGATAGATAGAGGAGGAAAAGAAAGAAAGAAATAGATAGATGCATAGATGAAAGAAAGAAAAAGAAAGAAAGAAGAAAGAAAGAAAGAAAGAAATATGTAATAGAGTGAGTGAGAATTAAAAAAAGAAAAACATATACATTCATACATATGTAGATAAAAGAAAAAAAGAAAGGAAAAAGAAGGAAAGAAAGAAAGATAAATAGAGAGAGGAAGGAGGGAAGGAAGGAAGGAAAGAAACATATATATACAGAGAGAAAGTGAGAATAAAGATACATAGATAGATAGATGAAGGAAGGAAGGACAGATAGATAAATAGATAGATAGATATGAGTGTACATATAACATTAAATTTTATGATTATTAAACTACGGACATCTGGGTAGTTCTCATCTGTAATAAAAAAAGGGACATCGCCTGCTTCTTGACTTTTTTTTTTAGAGTGAAGCCTTTTTCTTTTATGAGATCTGATGACGTTCGAAGTACGAAATCTGGGCATATTATAAATATATACACTCCCACCAAACAGGAAGAGAGAAGTTAAATACTCATGTATATATATATATATATATATATATATATACACGCATGTAAGAATTCATTTTCATATTATTGATAAAAGCCTGAAGAAGATACCAGAAGATCTGAAACACATGTCGCATATGTAAAATAAAAAGAATAATTTTTTTTCTGAAAACATAATACATTTTGCGGACCTTCCTTGTTTTTATAAATATATACATATTCACAAACTCCTCCGCGCGGGCAGACTTTAACACAAGGCCAATTGCTTAAGCGGAATATAACAGGTTTGAATTCAGAGTTTTTCTTCTTCTAGACTGGTTGCCTAACCAAGGGTAAAGAGCCCAGAGCTCGAGGGAGAGTAGATGGATACATAACATTCCTAAGAGTATTATGTGAAATGCAAACAGCCTTTATTAGGCATTATTTAGCTCATCGGTAGAGCGTTTGGCTAGGAATCACAAGGTTCCTAGTTCGAAACCGTCTCTCGCCAACTCACGTATGAGTAGCACAGGGATCTGTTCGGTAAAGTAAGGAGCTGATGGTAGATGTGGCGCTCCACCTCAAATGCAAAAAATCATCTCCTTGGTCTAGAGCTATTGAAAGGGGGATAGACTCCCTCGCTGATTGGCTGATACAGACTTTAGGCCACCTCCCGACGACTTTACTTTTTTTTACTTATTATTATTATTATTATTATTATTATTATTATTAGATACCATATAAATGTTTGCAAATGAGTCTATTTCCTATGACTCTAACCATTACACCACGCGCCATATTTATGGTTCTCCTTCAACGACAATTGTCCGTTCAGCTGATGATGACACAGATTTCTTTGACATTGTCGCTGGAGTGTAAATGAATAACAATGCTTTATCATTTTATTTTCAAATTCTTTTCTAAAACGCCAAATGAATCTTCCTTGATGAACATCATATATATATAGAGAGAGAGACAGACAGACAGACAGACAGAGACAGAGACAGAGACAGACAGAGACAGAGACAGAGAAACAGAGACAGACAGAGAGAGAGGGTATCCTATTCTCATTCTCCTAACCATAGCCGGAGTACAGGTGCTAAGCTGTGTTAATTATGATTCTATGTTACTGTCGCCCTTGACCAGGATTGAACCAGCAGTTCAGAGATAACTACCACATAGAACTGTTTATAACGCTATGCTATGTGTCCAATTGGACTAAATAGTAAGAAAGAGAAATATTAATAAAGAAGAATATTTGCTATTTTGTTTTATTGCCATCACTTAATTTTAAAGATTATATCATCCAAATGCTCTCACGGGATATACATTCCAAAAGTCTCATTAGTCATTGCCCTTGGTAGTACTGCGATTTATGAGCCTTAATGTATATTTATAGGGCATTGGTTTCATGCCTAAACAGCTTTAGAAGAAGCACTGTACATCGTTTCGTTTATCCGGTCCAATAACCGGTATTTCATTCTGCATCTTTACACAAAAAAGAAGGTAGAACTCACATAGATTTATTTACTAAAAGATAAATCCCTTGATAAACAAATAGAATCGACTGGTTTTAAAACATTTGTATGTTACAGATTAGTTATAAGCTTGCTGTGTTACCTTAATAGTACGCCACTGAAAAGAAGCTCTACGTCGTCAGAAGGCAATACGTTCTTGATAAACTTGTCGCTAGATAGACGTAAAGAGATTAAAATCATGAGATAGATCTGAACAGAGATGGAAGGACACGAACAGATTCAGATAGGGTGAGATAATAGGTGAATTCAAACGTATCTGAAGTTGTATTTACCAAGTGTAGTGTTACAGGAAGGAAATAAAGAAATTTTAAAAAAAGAATGACCGTTCAGCCGAAAATCTTAAGTGCGGATCAACAAATAAATAAATAGATACCGCGCACTGATGATGTAAAGGATTGGAACTCCAGTGGTTGGCGGCCATCATCGAAGGACAAATACAACCTTTCTTTTAGTCAGGTATTTGCGGTATACATTTAAAGACTTGAACATTTAGCTATCCCCCGGAAAAAATAATCACAACAGATTAGTTCTGGTGGAGCAAAAATCAAACTATCTTTTTGGTACCAATAATGTTAAATATATGTGAAATAATAATAGAAAAAAATTGTCATTGGTGTGACGAACTGGTTCATCGGAGGGCCCTCTCAGACTGCCCGTCTAACCTAAGTAAAGGCCTAAATGGAATGTTGTATATTATGGACTGCTCAGCTACATGGATTCCATCCTTAAGCAATACATGTTCGGCATCAAATAACCCAAGGTGAAAGATCCTTGATGTCATAACTGCGTAAAAATGCGTGATAAAAAACTAAAATACTTAAGAAACAACTATGAAACAACATAAATATAAATTTACAATGTCCGAACTTACCTAATCTTATAAATTAACTTAATTTAAAATAGGGCCGGTTTAGCTCAGTCGGTAGAGCGTTCGACTAGGAAAAACCAGGTTCCTGTTTCAATACCGACCCTTGCCAACTCAGCGTATAAGTAGCATAGGGATTTGTGCGATAAAGTTATGGTTTGTGTGGCGCTCCACCTCAGTTGCCAAAATAATCTCATTGGTCTAGCGCTACTGAAAAGGGGATAAAATCCTTCACTGTCTGACTTATACTGACTTTAGGCCATGCCGACGACTTTACTTACTTAGATGAATGAACTAAAGGCTTAAATTAACTCTGTACTATTTGAAATGCCGTTAAAATCAGTTAGTAATTCAATCTTTATTTAGAATCTAATTGCTGTTCTATTGAATGTTGCAGAAAAAGAAAATAATTGTATGCGCTGAAAAAAAAAATCAATGACTCTGGGTGCCTAAAGGTTAAACCTGACACTTTGTTTGATTTATGTGGGGTGGCAGTTTTTATATGTCTCCTTGTTTCTAATCTGAACAATGACTACATCACAAAGAATGGTTTTTCTTCTAAAGGCAAAAGATACTGGCGAAAACTTGAACACAATCTCCTTTGATAACAATCATCTGATTTGACTATATTCATTCTTTTCAACAAAGCACACTGAGTGCTTCTATGATGACTCACGCGATTGTGATTTATTTGTCCATATATATTATTGTTTCAATGGAAGGGACATTAAATTGGTAATATTATCGATGGCAAATTTCAAAATTAGTCTGAAGTGTGCAGTTTAAATAAAAATCAATGCGTTGCGGACGTAATTGATATTTTTATTAGAAAATTGCTTAAAATATTCCTTGGCAATGTCAATCTTGGCAAGTTCACTAATTTGTTGGCAGTTAAATTTTTAAAAAAAACATCGAAAATCCTTTTTTTCTGTATTATTTTTGTTAAATTCTGAATTGATTTGACTAGAATTAGCGACGTAACGGTTATAATCTTAGTGAAATGGACGTGGTGACCCGAGTTCAAATCCTGGTTGAAGGTCGTGGTTTAATGGTTAGAGTTGTAGGAAATGGCCTCGTCGACCCGAGTTCAAATCCTGGACGAAGCTACAGTTCACATAGGGCTAATACCCTTGGGAAAAGTATGAATCCAACTACTCTCCTTCCAACTATGGGTGAATAGTAGGGAACACTGGGCTCTTTAGCCTTGTTTAGACAACCAGTCTAGGAAAGAGAAAACTGAATTCAAACCTGTTTAACTTGGGGTGGTCACTACTAGAATGGGTTAAGTCTTAATTAGTAATCTATTACACTAAATTCTAAACAAAGATGTTTGCCTTTCACTACGCACTAATGCACTTGGAAAAAGCTGGAATCCATCATAGCTATTGGTGAATAGTAGGACTTGTAAAGTCCGAGTGTTCCGAAAACGAAAAACTCTGAATTCAAAACAGCTGTACTCCGCATAGAATTGACTTTCTGTCGCAGCCTGCCAGTGAGAAAATACAATGCGCGGTTCTGAATTTGGACATACCTGGTCTAGCAGAAGGAAAACTCTAAATACGAACCAGCACTACTCCGCTATAATATTGACCTTGTGTCATATCCTACCCACCACAAAAGGGTTTGGTAGATACATAGAATTTACTTTTCACTCTTCACGGAATATTTATCCTATATTTAAATATACACCAACCCCTCCGCATGAACAAGATGGAACACAAGGTCATTCTTCTAGGTGGGGTTTAATAGGTTTGAATTCAGTATTTTCCTTCTCCTAGACTAGTTACCTAGCCATGGTTAAAGAGCCCAATCTGCCCTACTATTTACCCATAGCTGGAGAGAGAGTAGTTCGATGCAGACCTTTCCTAAGGGTATTAGCACTATGTGAAATGCAAACAACTTCGCCCAAGATTATGAACTCATGCCGACCACTCCTTTTCCGACGACTCTAGATTTATCGTATATATGTTTCAAATAAAGGGGAAAGACTCAAAGTAAATTTTTGGACATTTTTAGTTGTAATTGTTTGTTTTGGGGGTTTTACGAGGATTTATTTTCGTGTGGTATAGATTGAGACTGATTTTGTCTCCAGAATTAAATTATTCCCTAAATTATTGTCCTTAGTATTTACTTAATCGAGTACATATGATTTTTCCCTGAACATTATTGTTATTACAATTCCTTTCTCAAAACATCGATTATTTTCTCATTTTCCGATAAGGGTAATTGATAGATTGCTCAATTACCGTATTTGAGGGCATAAAAGACACTGGAGAATATTAAACTCACCCCATTTCAGCAGGGCATATTCAGAAAAATGTTTTCATTTTATTTAAGCATGTAATGCTGAGAGCAAGCTCTCGGTACATAAAAAACATTACAAAAGCACTTTAGCTATAGCGGAAAATATTACTGTACATAAAACGCAAGTTAAGCAGTATATCTGATCATAGAATAAATAAAAAACATAATAGAAATATCATAAAGGATTACAGTAATACAACACACTAAAAACAAAACAAAAACAAAAAACAGAGCCCATAACAATTTATAAAAGCAAGGTACCACAGTAGTCGACCATAGCTCAAAACACAGTAAGAAAACAGCGACAAAATATTTAATATTGTGTAACAATAACTTTAGTCAGAAAATTTTTCATCCCCAAATGAATCGATGTCACCGTTGTTCTGGGCAGGACATTAAAACGTGCTTTGTTACCTGGTCCGTTTTTACGAGCAACCAAAACAACATATGTAATTTTGTCGGGTTCACGACCGTTAACGTTGTACTACTTCTTATTCTATATATATATTCATATCCCCATTTTCCCAGAGCCGTATGGTCAGGTGACTTTTGTCCAATGAGAAGCCTTGTCTCAAACGACTCCAGTGGGGAAGTTGTGTGATTCAAACTCATTTGACCTAATGACTCTGAGTGCAATTTCTGTTTCACTTTTCAAAATCTATGCTACTCTAAAAATAGCAGATACAACTAATCTATTATTTAACATGTGTAACTTTTTTTGATCTCGGGGTCATCCCCTGTCACTCACGTCCATTTAACCCAATGTCTCCCAGTGCAATTTCTATTTATCTTTTCAAAACTTACGCTAATCTCAAAATAATCAATCACTTATATGGAGGGTTGGTCTATATAATCAATGCCCTATAGAAATGTTACATAATCTATGAGCAGCTCAGAAATTATGAACGTGCTTGTAGTTAGAATTTTGAATAGAGTCTGTTTGACTTAAGATAACAGGGTCCATGGAAAATTACCGACAGTTATGACGGTTAATAATCTTTTGATTTGACACCTTGAAAACGCGCCATTACAGAAGCGTGAGAATAAGTTTTAGTTTAGTTAGTCAGATGCGAGCCGGTACCCTATCAGAGAAGATGTCTCTTAGGGTGCGCAACTCACCCGCGACGGAATCAAATGAGCAGGGTTGAAAAAGCTTGATCAAGAAACAACCAAGTCGTGTTGTGTTAATTAATTGTTAAAACAAAAAAAATGTCCAGCCCTGCAGAAAGAAGAAGACCATCCCTTAAAAGAAAGCCCAACCAGATAACATGGCGTCCAGACGAGTACACGAAGTAAGCAGAATGTAGCAAGTAAGACAACCCCCCTCTCTCTCTCTCTCTCTCTCTCTCTCTCTCTCTCTCTCTCTCTCTCTCTCTCTCTGTTTATATATCCGATGTTGAAAGAGTATATAACAGAAAGACATTAATCTATTTTCTTTTTCACACGACTGTAGGTATAATAGGGATGGCTGGTTATTCTAGTCTTGATGATAAACCCGTTGAGAAGAAGAGTAATTCTAAACTAAAAACGATTGTCAAAATGTCATGGACCAATGAGTCAGTATAGTTTCAATTACACACTTTGATGAAAACCTGAACCTGGTGGATTGGGAATGAAAAGCACATATGATGGAACGAGATATGTAGAAAATAGAAAGACTCGAAGTATAAAAAGAAATATGAATTTGTTCTTGATAGTGAAGTCGATGTTATTACGTTTCGGTTTTCAGCAAACCTTCATCAGGACTTGAGATGGAAGAAACGTTGTGTGGGTAAGGGTGGATGACTTTTAAAAAAATGGGAGAATAGTAGTTGTATAGATAGTAGGGTAGGTCGATTTTTAACTTTTTTTAATATAAAAAAGATTCACCTTTTGGGTATTGCTGATAAGAACTGACACCAGAAAGTAGATTTAAAACTTGCACCATTTTTTGAGCATTTAGTTTTTTTTAAATCGTCTAATATGAAGCCTCCCAAAATCCTTGATTTCAATACATTTAGATATAAAATTCTCAAAAATCTTATTATTTCATTTCAGAAAAGATTATCAATTTATTCTATTCAAATAAAATTAATAAGATATATCAAAAATATTATTTAAGTTGAAATTATAAGCCCCACCTGACCCAAACAGGTCAGATAAGCTCCATTTAACTCATTAATTGAGATTGTAAGATTAATTGAGTAAAAAATATTGCGAGATATTGTAAAACAGTTAGTTTTTTCTGTTATCAATGGGACAAAAGCAAACAAATATGAACTCGGCTGGGAACAAATTATGGATGTTAATTTTAATATGAGCTACCATTGTAATTTAAGCAGTCCTCTTGGTTCATTTTAGATGATTTTTAAAAACTAAATGCACAAAAATCGGTGCAAGTTTGAAATCTACTTTTTGGTGAATACTTTTGACTTCAAAAAAAGTTGAAAATCGACCTACCCTAATGGATAGGGCTTTTCTACTACACTATGATATATGCTCATTTCTATTGTTTCATGTTTTGTTGGCGTTCCTAAATTTATGCTAGACAGAAAAGAAAAAAAAAAATATGAAACGATTCTTTCCTGAATATGTATTACCTTTTTACTCAACGACTTTTTACCGGAATTGGTAATCTAAGAGAATTCTTCCACTCCAGTGAAAACAACTGACAATTTGAGCAAAACTGATTGAGACGTTTCATGCAGAATGTCGCACTCGGATGTAAAATAACTTTATCTTTAAAAATGAATCACGTTTTTCCTCTTTCTTGTTTCACGGTCAAGTCCAGGATATTCATTTAACAGTCAGGACACGTTTGTCTTTACTCAAGGACCGGAGACACTGGCAAATTTAGTGTTCAAATCTTCTGCAAGTTTGTGCACATTACTCAACGGCATTACAGTTCGTCTTGTTGACGATACACGGCTGATTTGATTTACAGTGTCAAGTGCTTATTTCCGGTAGCATTGATTCATTTAAGGTTTTAATCTAATAACGTGATGTGCAAAACGTAATTAATGTAAAAAAAAACTTCAAAAAAATATCTAAGTAAAAGAAAAAAGAATGGATCCCATTTATGGTTGGCCGCCTTGTCAGCTGGGGCGTTAGAATACACCGACTGTACCTCTGCAGAGGTGTAAGATTCCCCCAGTGAAGCTACCTGGTAGCAACCCGTGATGCTTAAGGATGGAACCCTGGTGGCTGAGCAGTCCATGACATACAACACTCCACTTTGGCACTTACCTAGGCTAGACGGGCGGACGGAGTGGCCCCCACCAATCAATCGGCTGGTTACGTCAAGCACTAACAGGTATATGATTGTCCCAGTCGTATTGCCCTTATGGCAAGCCCCAACCCTTTTTTATAATATAGGTGCTAAAAGGCGCTGGCTAAGGTTCTTCATATCCTGGGAATGACATTAAACTCTATCTGATGGTAATCTTCCAGATTTGGAGGTCTGGAGAATCTGGAGTCCCCTTTCATCATCATTACTCTCAGGTCCACTCTGCCATGGAGTGTTAGTACCTGTTAGGGTCCAATCTATGGGTTAAATAGGAAAATGTGATTATAAATGAAAATTTAGTATCCATTAAGAATGAATCTATTATAAAACTTTGTCGGAATTAAATGACCCACTGAAATTAATATGCCGTAAAACAAAACAAACCAAACCAATTAAATGGTTGGTTGGTTTGTTGGATTTTATGGCAAGTCGACACTTGTTACATTATCTTATACCGAAGACCAATTCATTCTCTATGAGTATTCAAATTTTCTTTTTACAATCAATTTTTTAAAACACATTTTTTATACTCATTTTTCTCTCTATTTAACGCAAAGATGGGGCCCTAACAGGTATTACCACTCCGGGTCAGGCTGTACAAAGGAGTAATGGCGATAAAGTGGTACTCCACATTCCCCAGAATTCCAGAATTGGAAATTCAGCACTAAATGCAGTTTAACGTTATACCCAGGACACTAAGACCTTTAGTCACCACCTTCTAGCACATATGATAAAAATAATTTTGGCTTACTATAAGGGCAATAGGGGGCTCTCATTGTGACTTGACCGTATGGCATAAAATAACCCAAGTGTTGACATGCCGTAAAATCTAACCAACCAGCCAACAACCAAAAGGCCAGACCCCGCTTTTTGCTGCATACATGGCAGGTACATAAACTTGCTGCATACATGGCAGGTACATGACCCCCATCCCTGAGAAGAACGATAATTGTTTCCCAGATCCATTACTACTGAATACTACCTCGATATATTTTGAGTATACCTTCTTTCACCATTATTTATTATTATTATTATTATTATTGTTATTATTATTATTATTATTATTTAACTCAATGTAAGTTTTTCACAGCCGCCTAAGTTGGCCGTTTGCTAGATGGTAAGTGACAGCAAGTCTGCTCAGGTTTCCAGGACTCTTCTGAGTATTCGGGCCATTTGTAACAATGTTGTTGTTTCGGTGGTTTCCATTCTTCCTTTGGTTTCCAACTCATCCACACTTTTTCCAGGCTCTTGGGGACTGTTCCAAGGGCACCAGTTACAATAGACACGACCTTCACCTTCATGTTTCACAATTATTTTCAGCTCTCTAGCAAGGTCCAAGTATTTGTCTCTCTTTTCGCTCTCCTTAACTTTACTCTATGATCTGCCGGAACGGCAAAATCCACGAGATGACATGTTTTTTTCTTGTTAATTAACATAAGGTCAGGTGATCCGTCTGTATTTCAAAGTTTCAGTGAATTTTATGACTCTAGGACATATTCCTGTTTGTGCATATACCATTTAGTAGTATGGCGAAAATCTAATTTCTTGCTCAATTCCCAGTTTATCTCCTTTCCCACCCAGTCGTGCCTAGACTTGTACTCTCTTTGTGCTAGTTTATATGTGCTAGCTTATTATATGATTAACTGTTACGTCTTTATCTCCACAGATTATACACTTGTTCTTCTGTTGCGTCTTGTTATCATTTTCACCCCTTTTGAGTTTTTCACATCAGCGTTAGCTGGTGGTATTTCACTGGAGGCTGAGTAACAACCAGTTTCATCAGGTCTCCAGGACTCTTCTGAGCATTCTAGCTGATTGCAGCAGTGCAGTTGTTTGGATGGTCTCCATTCTTTCTCTGATTTCCAGATCCTCCAGTCTTTTTTCAAAGTTTATTGGGACCGTTCCAAGTGCACCAGCTACAATTGGTATCACTTTCACTCTCATATTCCACTGCTTTTTTCAATTCTATGACAAGGTCCAGGTATTTATACATCTTTTGATTTTTCTTTTGCTTCACTCTGTGATTTTCTGGAACCGCAAAGTTCACTAGTTGACACTGTTGTTGTTCTTCTTCTTATTATTATTTTTTTTCATCTACTTCTTCTTATTATTATTTTTTTCATTTAGTTATATATCATTATGTGTGTGTTGTGTGTGTGCGTTTATAAGTGTGTGTGTGTGCGTTTATAAGTGTGTGTGTGTGTGTGTGAGTGTGTGTGTGTGTGTGTGTGTGTGGTATCTTTTTGGGGTTTTAAAAAACACTAGACAGAAGAACAATTAGTCTTGACGCCTCGTTCTTCGAGGAGGGTATTTATGCACTCGTGTACCGATTGTACAATAGCATCAATCTTGATACCAACTACGAGAATAAGTTGTATAGTATTGTTGGTAACATTTGTACAGACTTTTATTTGTATAGTAATAAGCACGTTGGATTAGTAAATGGTCTTACATTACTTTTCAGACATTCACCGAAAAAAATGCGTGTGTGTGTGTTTTGTGTCTATGTGTGTGTGTATCTAGGTGGGTAGTTGTGCGATTACATATATAGATATAGATATATATAGATATAGATATCTCAAGGCTTTTTCTGTAAAAGTTTATAATCATTGCTTCATCATGTTTTTCGTGATTCTTTTCGAAATATTCTGAATCCCTGGTCTCTTTTCTGGAACGAAATGCCAATTATGCTATCCGATTCTTTCTAATCCAATTACAGTGTATGTGTTTTCTAGAGAGAGGAATAATGGGGGCTACGATGTATAATCTGCGAAGGCAATTTTTGTCATTTAACTCAAGATTTATTTTAAGATGGAAAAAAGAAAATAGAAGAAAATCTAAAACAACGCCTATTTTCATACCGCTGATTTTCCTTCGTCACACTTATTACCGTAAATATTTGGTTATGCACTGCGAGTTATTTTCGGAGCTACTCATAAATATCACCTGATGATGTTTTGCCCAAGGCTCAGCTGATATGACAGTTATGTTATTCGCGAAAGATGTAGATTTTTTTTTTTTCATTTTCATTTTCATTTTTATTTTCATTTACATTTTTTTTTGTTTTCCTTTTCTTTTTATTTTTTCATTTTTTATTTTTTCTTCTTTTTAGACTATAAGCCCGGACACTTATGAATTTTTAGAATCCGTATCCCACAACTAGTGATATTACCCGGGTATATATCTAAATTATTAATATCATCGGCCTTTTACTATAAAAGAATCATAGGGAAGGTCTTATTGATTACAGTTAAGTTTTTTTTTTCTGTACACTGACAAAACAAATCTCGCTGATCACGAGAAACTGTGAGAGTCATACCGTAGAGAATATCCGTAGCTGGCTCGGAATAAGCCATTTGTATTTATCATAAAATTTATCAAATGGGAAGAGGTCCACGTTTAAGTAATGGCTAACGTGTTGGACTGGATACTGTTGTAAAGAGTTGGAACTCACTATTACGATCACGTTTTGTCCCATACTCTTTGGAAAGGCATGAAACCCTCATCCCTCAACTATAGATAATAGTACTGATGAAATCTTATACAAGGATGTATTTGGCATGAAAATGAAACCAGACAACCGCTACGCCACGGGGACTTCCTCCACCCATCAAGATTGTGAACTCGAATCGCCCGTTTCATTTCCATATTACTATATATATATTATACATATATATATATATTATATATGTTGGTGTGTGTGTGTGTGTGTGTGTGTGTGTGTGTGTGTTAGAGAAAAATGGCATATATCATGATGGTCTTATATATATATATATACATTCTTTAAACTTCATCATGATATATTATGGGGTGAATTTCTTAATTACACACACACACACACACACACACACACACACACACGTATACACACACACACACACACACACACACACACATATATATATATATATATATATATATATATATATATATATATTCGATGAAAATAGATTATGTCATTATGGTTATTATTGGTTTTATATGTGCTAGATTGAACGTATTGTGAATGAACGTATTTTGTTGAAAATGTTAAACATAGATACACCGATTATCTTTCTTAGCAATATTGTATTATAATCTTGGTTGGCTTTTGCTTTTTCTTTAACGGCATGTTAACTTTATCTATATTTTAGATTTAATCATGCCATAATATTTTATTGAGGGAATATCAAAGGATAAATATGACCAATTAAATGAAAGCAGACCTTGGCACCGACTCGATGCTATAATTTCATTTGATTCTTTAACCCTTTTTGACAAGTAAGTGCGATAGGCGAATTAATTTCCACAAGACGAATAGAAATCTTCCTTTTTTTTCTTTCCATTTTTTTTTCTTTTTCTTTTTTTTTTTTTTTTTTTTTTTCTTTTTTTTTCCTTCTTTTTTCTTTTTTTTTTTTATCAAAATCCTTTCGACGATATGCCTATCTGAATAGGTTGGATCTTTTCCCCGAAAGAAAGATAAATAAGAGTTAAATAAAAGAAAACGTTCCAAGTGAGCTTCGATTCATTTAGTTAAGAATATAAAATGGATAAATGTGCTGGTAAGTAAGGAGTAAAAGTGGGTATTAAATATCTTTTTTTCGGAAATATTAATGCTGTCAAATATCTTGTATTTAGCTTAGAAAAGTATCATGTTGTACATTAAATAAAATTGCTTCGGTCAAGTGCAGCCGAAACACTTCAAATAATTTTCAAATAGAAAGTGAGCCATCATGTCTTGAACATTCACAGCGAAGAACGAAAGCCATCACATACTAAAGAACACGGATTATATATTATATATTTATATATATATATATATATATATATATATATATATATATATATATATTATATATATACATATATATTTGCATACATATATTTTTTGCATACAACACATCACACGACACACACACACACATATATATTATATATATTATATATATATATATTATATATATGGGGGGAGGCTTAAATGTTTTCATGTTCCAAATAGGATAAGATAGAAAAGACACATAGGATGAATGATAAGTCTTATTTGCACGAGATGGAAAATTGAAGAAATACTTTACGAAGCATTTAACAAATATGATAAAGCCGAATGTTTACACACGGACACATACATGCACATAAATAAATACTCTCTCTCTCTCTCTCTCTCTCTCTCTCTCTCTCTCTCTCTCTCTCTCTCTCTTCTCTCTCTCTCTCTCTCTCTCTCTGTGTGTGTGTGTGTGTGTGTGTATATATATACATAAATATATTATATATATATATATTATATCGTTTTTCTTATGCAATACCAAGCATTCTCCAAAGTCTATACATGATAGGGTATAATGGACCTTATCCTGCCATGCTGTCCATGTTGGCAGATGGGTTAAATTAATTGTTGGTCCTCTAGTTTTGATTTCCCTACCAAGAATAGAGTGTTCAGTCTGGCTTTATTATTTATATATAGCTGACCTGCTTATATATATATATATATATATATATTATATATATATTATATATATATATATATGGTGTGTGTGTGTGTGTGTGTGTGTGTGTGTGTGTGTGCCCGTAGAAACAGATGTGTGTAAGCAGACTCACACAGTAATCCCTACACACAGATACACAGACATACACACACACATAATTTTGATTAGACGAAACGTGTTGAATACTAGCTCCCTTGAGGAGTGGCAATGCGAAAATCTGAGTCGTGAGTTTTTATTTGGTTTCAACATTATCCTATTTTTATACTTGAAAAAAATTGTTCGTACAAATATTTCAAGGACTATATGTTTTTTTGATGTATGAGACACGGCGACACGAGTTTAAATACTGGACGAGGCTGTTTGCATTTCACATAGCGTTAATACCTTGGTGAAAGATGAATCCAACTATTCTCCCTCTTGTTAGAGGTAAATAGTAGAAAAGACTAGGTCTGGTATGGCAACCAATCTAGGAGGAGGACAACTGAATTCAAACCCGTTAAAATCTCCTTAAAAATTAACCTTGTGAAGCATTCTACTCTGGCGATGGGGTTGCGTATAAAATGTACTACTAAATGATAAAAATGAAAATAACAAAATCATAATACTGCAATAGTCTCCTTTATAAACGGATACTAATAATCTATCTATCGTATGTGTGTGGGGGTGTACGTGTGGGGGGGTACGTGTATGTGTGTGTCCGTGTGTGGGTAATATATCCCTCTCTTCCTACATACATATATAAAAATGACCCTATATATATATAATCAAGTTATATAATAATAATAATAATAATAATAATAATAATAATAATAATAAATAATAATAATAATAAATAACTTGTCAACTGGTGGATTTTGCAGTGCCAGCCGATCACGGGGTGAAGCTGAAGGAAAATTAAAAAATGGACAAATATCTGGACCTTTCCAGAGAACTGAAAAGTTATGGAATATGAAAGTGAAAGTGATACCAATTGTAGTTGGTGCACTTGGAACAGTCCCAAAAGGATTGGAAAAGGGTCTGGAATGTTTGGAAATCAGAGGAAGGGTTGAAACTATTCAGAACACTGCACTGCTGCAGTCAGCTTAGAAGAGTCCTGGAGACCTGAGGAGACTTGCTGTTACTCAGATTCCAGTGAAAGACCATCAGTTAACACTGATGTGAAAACTCAAAAGGAGTGAATAATAATAATAATAATAATAATAATAATAATAATAATAATAATAGGTAATCTAAGGATCGACAACGGGAAATCCTGAGTCGTGAATCTTTATCCTGTCTTATTATCATTATATTCTATGCTTGAAATATATTGTGATATTGCTTTGTATTTTCGGTTATAGTACACCGTAAAGTTATTACGGAGTACTAACATTTTCAGCGTTAAATCAGAATCATAATTGTATATGAATAAGATAAATTGTATCGGGAGATAAACATATGCAAATAGATATCGTAGTGAAATAATGGTTACGCAGTTCGTCTACTATTACATTACAACTGTTGTGGCAGCACAATACCGGACATTTACATATATGACAATATATTACAGGATGTTTACATATGGTTCATCAATCGACCGAATTTGCACCCCAATCCTGCTATAATGGTTAGCAAGCTAGTCTCGCAAATCCATTGTTACTTAAAAGCGAGTTCGATTCTCACTGGATCCACCATACTTGTGACCTTGTGCCAATTCTTACCCGTGGTGAATTGGTTTGGCTTCTTTTTTTTCTTTTTTGTCGAATTAAGTTCATACACCAACTATAAGTTTTATGAAAATGCAAACACTGCCTAATATCTATGGTATCTATCTTATGCAAAAAATGATTTTGAATTTTGAATAGAAGTTAAAAATCTTTTGCGTCGTGGGTAAAAGTGGCCAATTACTCACACACAAAGAGAAGTAAGAGATATGTAAAAATAGTGAATAAGAGGCAATGCCAAATACTTGGTAATAGTATATTTATTCGATCAGGAATTCATATGCATACTAACTCTCCGTCTTGTCTGTCTGACAGCTAATTTATAAAACAGACGCAGTTATTTTTACGGTCTATCTTAGAGGTAGATAATACTTTACAACAAAATCTTAATCATGCCTTTTAGAAAATATTTTTATAGTTTCTTTTGATATGCAAGGTTGAACAGCATTGGCGGAGATCGAATGCAATGCAACCAATTTTGAATTTAATTTTAGTATGAAAATGCATGACTGTAATGAAAAATATTCTTTTACAGAAAATAAACTTGGAATTGGTAAACATTGAACGAATAAGGCAAGTCTTGCGATACTTAATGTGTACTGGACCTTTCCATAATGCGATTCCTTTACTGAATTTCCCATAACGCTTAGTTGGAAAACTTCACTTGTCCGTCGTCCGCAAAATATCTTTTTTCCAGATCTATGACGTAATAGTATTTTTCTTTTCATTTTGTTCATTTCTCAATTTCCGGCTTTTTTAAACATGTTATGAAAATTGTTAAATGAGCTACAAGTTTACATGGCGTCCTTTTGAGAGTATTCCGTTCAATCCCCCATAATAAATTACAAATGTTAAAGAAAATATCGTCATGTTTTTTTGTTTTGTTTTTTTTTTTTTTTGTAAAAATGCTTCCCAATTGATGTTGCCATCTGGCCATTGAATTATACTACGCAAACAATGCATACTTGTATTGCATTGGAAAATATTATAATTGTCGAGAAACGATTTTTCTAGTGGATACAGAGGAAATTCTAAAACTATCCAGTTGTCTAAAGAAACAAAAAGTTCCATCAAAAAAACTTTTATAGACGTGAAAAAATACGTTACTATTTATTCTATTGCTTTCTTTTTTCTTTTTTTCTTTCTTTTTTATTTCTCCGTTTTTGTTTTTTTCTTTCTTTCTTTCTTTCGTTCTTTCTCTCTTCTTGACTTTTCGGTCCTTATTTATATATTTCTTTCTTTCTTTCTTTCTTTCTTTCTCCGTTTTTGTTCTTTTCTTTCTTTCTTTCGTTCTTTCTCTCTTCTTGACTTTTCGGTCCCTATTTATATATTTCTTTCTTTCTTTCTTTCTTTCTTTCTCCGTTTTTGTCCTTTTCTTTCTTTCTTTCGTTCTTTCTCTCTTCTTGACTTTTCGGTCTTTATTTATATATTTATTTCCTTCCTTCCTTCTTTCTTTCTTTCTTTCTTTCTTTCTTTCTTAATTGATCAACACATTTATATCCACGTTTTTCCATTTTCTTCAAACTACTTAACGTCTCTTGTTTATTGTCCAATTCCAAATTTACTTGTTAAAATCCGTTGAATCTAAAAATCCTTTAACAATTTCCTCGGATCTCAAAGAATTCTTTATCTTATTCATCATTTGTCACAATGTCACTTGATGGATGTTTAAAGAAAATAATAATGAAAATCCCGTCATCATTTTAGAACTCTGTCTTTTTTAATTATTTTTGTAAATACTGAATATTTTTGGTAAATAAACTTAGAGCCTTTAGAAATTCTAATTTTGGGAACTGATTTAGTCTTAATTTGTCTGATTTTTTAGATTTGGCTTGATAATTTTATATCTTGGATTTTTTCGGACAGTTGTCTCATTTCCGTTATTATACAAACAGTATTTCTATCGATGTACCTCTGGCCTTCTTTGTCAAACTCGAGAGCCTTCTCATCGAATTCGGGAACCTTCATGTCGAAATCAGGAGCCTTCACGAACTTAGAACCGAAACTTTATTTACTCCATTGGAGTTGATTGTTCTCTTTCCGTTAACCATAACCGGGTAGAAGTGTTAAGCTATGTTAAATATTCTTTGTTATTTTCGTTCAGTAAAACAGGGAACACCTGAAGAAGGCTAGAGGATACAGCGGCCGAAACGTTGTGTTTTTTCATACACAATAAAGGTGAGACCAACAATCCGGAAAATCCAAATAATATGAGATATAATATATAATTAGAAGAGTTGAATATTTTTTCGAGTCTTTCAAGCAAATTGTTCATAAATGCTGAAGGTTTAGATTTTCTTATTGACATAATATTCGAGCAAAACTCCAATGCTATGTCAATAAAAAAAATCCAAACATGCTTTTCATATATAATGTTGGCGTACTCCAATTGTATATGTCAACGTAAGTATAGGAAAGACATGTTAGTGACCATATTTACATCTGAATTCTCTGATGAAATAAAACGGAACGTCTCCCAAGCTGTAGACGTGCATTTTTTCCCAAGACCCAACATTCCAGCGCGCGAAGAGGATCTCTGACAGAGACACTATTTGCGTCTGTCTCCTTCAATCGCCTTAGTTCGACTTACTAATTCTTATCTTTTCCCCACACATTTTGCTATCACGTGGCCTACAAGAGGTCATAAAATGTCTACAAGGGGTCATAAGCTGTCAATAAAACTTCTGGTAATTTTCCATAACCAATCCTCAGAATCAACTGCTAACTAAAAGTTATTACATTTCATTACAAAATGAATAGGCTACCTGCCCATTATGTAACAGACCGATTATCGATTATATGGATATCTGAGCTTTCAGATAAGATGAATAAATAATTTTTCCAAGCTGTAGTCGTATCAGTGCTACAATATGGCAATACCATTTGGATTCAAACAAAACGCCTAGAGAAAATCGATGAAAACTACAAGGGATGCACTGTGTTGTCGTAAAATCTTGGAAGCAGCCCCCACAATAAAGTGGCTTTACGGCCACTTAATTCCCATCACACAAAGCATCCAAGTAAGACGAACAAGGCATGCTAAGCACTGCTGGAGAAGCAAGAAAAACTAATGAGTGACGTTCTCATGTGGACTCTCACACTGGGACACAACAGTGTTGGCCAACCAGCAAAGTCTTACAATTATCACCTCTATGTGGACACTGGATATGCTAATAGGGACGTAGAGAGAGAGAGAGAGAGAGAGAGAGAGAGAGAGAGAGAGAGAGAGAGAGAGAGAGAGAGCAAGGATATTTCAGCAATCAGCATGGCATGATGATCATGATAATTATGATAATTTAACCCAATTTCTTACCAATAATCAGATTTACTCCAGCAGGGTAAAATATTTTATTCCAACTCTGAGTTAAATAGTACCACTATTGTTATTGTACAAGGATGACTTTGCATTAATTTAATCACGAAGGTTGATATGCCATTAAACAAAGAAAGCAACCAAAACAAACCTTACCCTGTGGGCTAGGTCTGTAGAATACGTCGACTACGCAAAAACGTTTCTGTGATTTCTTAATATTTTGAAGAACATATCTTTGAGATTACCCTCGTATTTAGAGTGTCACACAAAAACGTTTCTGTGATTTCTTAATATTTTCAAGACCTTATCTTTAGAATTACCCTCGTATTTAGAGTGTCACACAAAAACGTTTCTGTGATTTCTAAATATTTTGTAGACCTTACCTTTAGACTTACCCTCGTATGTTCTCTTTGTGACCACCTACGGTGGACGGGACTGGCGCAGCAAAACCATTGATAAATGATAGATTGACTAGTTTTCTTATTTGGCAAGTAGTGCAAAATAGTTTAAAAACGATAGCAAGAAAAACTATTGGTAGATGACCAACAGTATTATAGATCTCATGAATCATCTACTCAAAAATCTGTAATTTATAAAACTGTACAGCAATTCTTCTTTTTCCGACCTTTTCATGGAACTGCTTTTAACCGCAATCGGTCTCAGCGCATTGTAACTCTCAAAGTGATTGACCGTGTTCTTAGTAATAGCACTCTCATAAAGTTTGGCGACAAGACAGCGTTTGTAATTCGCTCTCTACAATCGATGACACTATTGGTTGACTGACAAACGTAAAGTGTACTTAGTCCGTGTGTCATCTGATCACTGTCCTACTAATGACAAAGCCTGCGAGAGAAGCAACGTACTGAGTTACCGACAGGTGGGAAATTCAGTTTGATAAAGTGTGATGTTTCTGCGATCCAGATTCAATATTGACAAAGCAATTCTGAAGATACTGTTCTCGGTTAAAACGGCGGTCAATAATTTCCTTCGCTCATGACGTTTCATGCATTATGTATCTCAAGTGTTGAGTTTATATGATAACCCGTAGTGATCATACACAGTTAATGACATTTTAAATATGGTCTGATTCTTTTTTAAAACTGTGATGTCTATCTAAATCTACTAATGTGTCCTTGCGTTCTTGGGACAACCGATCTCTGAAACGTCAATGATTACTGCAATGCAAGTAAGTAAAATCATAGAGGTGGCGTAGAGTTGTAACAACCAGGCGAGGGAGTATATCCCCTTTTCATTAGCGCTAAGTTATTAATTTAAAAATATGGTCTGATTATGTTTTTAAAACTGTGATGTTATCTAAAATTACTAATGTGTCCTTGCCGTTCTTGGACAACCGATCTCTGAAAACGTCAATGATTACTGAAATGCAAGTAAGTAAAATCATAGAGGTGGCGTAGAGTTGGTAACAACCAGACAGCGAGGGAGTAATATCCCCTTTTCATTAGCGCTAAGTTATTAATTCTAAATATGGTCTGATTCTTTTTTTAAAACTGTGATGTCTATCTAAAATCTACTAATGTGTCCTTGCCGTTCTTGGGACAACCGATCTCTGAAAACGTCAATGATTACTGAAATGCAAGTAAGTAAAATCATAGAGGTGGCGTAGAGTTGGTAACAACCAGACAGCGAGGGAGTATATCCCCTTTTCATTAGCGCTAAGTTATTAATTCTAAATATGGTCTGATTCTTTTTTTAAAACTGTGATGTCTATCTAAAATCTACTAATGTGTCCTTGCTGTTCTAGGGACAACCGATCTCTGAAAACGTCAATGATTACTGAAATGCAAGTAAGTAAAATCATAGAGGTGACGTAGAGTTGGTAACAACCAGACAGCAAGGGAATATATCCCCTTTTCATTAGCGCTAAGTTATTAATTCTAAAATATGGCCTGATTCTTTTTTTTTTTTTTTTTTAACTGTGATGTCTATCTAAAATCTAATGTGTCCTTGCTGTTCTAGGGACAACCGATCTCTGCAAACGTCAATGATTACTGCAATGCAAGTAAGTAAAATCATAGAAGTGGTATAAAGTCGGTATCAACAAGACAGCGAGGGATTCTATCCCTTTTTATTAGCGCTAGACCAAGGAGATTGTTTTTTGGCATCTGAGGTGGGCCGCCACACCTACCCTCAGCTCTTCACTTTACCGCACAGGTATCTGTGCTACTCATACGCTGAGTTGACAAGAGCCGGTATCAAAGCAGGAACTTGTGGTTCCTAGTCTAATGCTCTACCGACTGAGGTTACAAATTTTACTGTTCATTATGATGGATGTTTAAGCGATAATAGTAATTCCCGTGAAGAAAAGGATATCCCATACTTCTGATGTTTTGTGGGGAGGCCCATCGCGTTGCAATGGTTATCAAGCTAGTCTCGCATATCGATTACTACTGAAGTAGCAAGTTTGATCAATGAGATACTTCAAAGCAGTGGAAAACTCTCACACCACAAAACATTCCCTTGAAAATTATGGTTAGTTGAATGAAAAATGTAACCCTTTGAGGATAGATAATGACTAAAACAGCTTGCGCTTATGGGCCTAGATGACGTGTTAACACAAATACGCGACTAACGTGCGTTCTATGTCAAATAAAGTAAAAGTAAAAGTAAAGTCGTCGTGGCGGCCTAAAGTCGGTATCAGCAGTCAGCGAGGGGAGTCTATCCCTTTTCAATAGCGCTTAGACCAAGGAGATTGTTTTTTTAGCATCTGAGGTGGAGCGCCACACCTACCATCAGCTCCTTACTTTACCGCACAGATCCTGTGCTACTCATACGCTGATTTGGCGAGGACCGGTATGAATAGGAACCTTGCGGTTTCTAGCGAACGCTCTACCGACTGAGCTAACCCGGCCCATATAATTATGTCAATACTCGCACTTAATCCGATCATCTCATATATTGTTGTTTCAGATGTTTAGGATAGATAGCAGTACCCTTTGCCTGCTGGATTCGTTCTCAGGAAAACTCTTGAAAACCCCAACCTCAAGGGTTTAAGCGAATGATTACTGGATACAAGCATCTCTTGCGGTGAGTAATTCATTTATTTATTTTTTATGGATCCTTTGATATTTTTCCTTTTTTTTTCTATCTTCTCACATCAACCTTTAAAAGAGAAATTTAAAAAAGAGAGAAAAAAGAGAATATTTGCACAGAATATATACAATATAAATACAACAAACATATGCACCCTCAGGGTGCAAGTATTTAAGTTTTAATTTAATAAGATATTATATTAAATTAGAAAGGCTAATGAAACTAAATAAGAATGCAGATAAAAAGATATAAAACAGAAGTGGGTATAATCGAAAAATAGAACACATGAAATACTCTTTTATCACTCCTGTTTTCATTGCTAAATTTTCCTGATTACACTATTTAGTTAAACAGAAAGTAAAGAATAAAATTACAGTTATTTCTTCTTGTTAATCGATGTCTTTTAAGATTTATCCCGAGATTCTAGCTAATATACATTAATATAAAACCAAACAATCAGAAATCAATAATACAAGCCATATTTATCAATCAATTTTTTAATATCAATATGCAAATTAGCCTTCCCTTCACACTGTAACCCGCTATTTTGTTGTATCATAAATAAAATTGCATGCTATCAATATGTAGATATGACCAATCGTATTAATAATGTAAAACAATTTTATTAATACTTGAGGTTTAAAAATATAATTATGGGTGTAATGACGTAAATAACTAAAGAGAATTGTGATATGAGTAGTAATATAATTTCGGTTACAGACGAAAAAAACACAATATATTTCCATTATAATAAGTTATCTTATACAAGATCATATTTTGTTCAGCAATTCATCTGATAGTTCCCATAAATGCTTTCGTTAATTATTCCTCGTACTTGTTTCTAAAATCATCCAAATTAATCTTATTTTTTTTCCACTATTGATGTTTTCGAACTGATTAGAAATTTGTTTTCAAAATAAAGTACTCTATTAGCAAAAATAATCCTAATTGATTAATAGATTTAAAATCTGCTCAGACAGTAATTTCCAGTTCGAGTAGAAATATTAAAAGATGTTTATAATCAGAAATTCCATTTATTATTTTGAAGGTTTTCAATTAGATCATTCTCATTCTTCTTTCTAGTAAGGAAGTTAACTAATTTCTCTAACCCTTCCCTGTAACTATAATCGTTTACTCTTTTTATTAGCATTGTTACTCTTCTTTGTATGCCCACCATCCCATTATCATACTCAATTTATGTGTCTATACACTGGAGCCATGTTTAGCAAAGCTAGACTTTTAAAACGAGTGCCCATACTAAGGCTTTGTGCCATATCTATGCTAAGCTAACTGAATAAATATTAAGGTAGATTGGAGGGGAACAGACGCAATCTAGATACTGGCAAATGGAAAATAGATGACTGGGAGTATGAAAGTTTGAATCTGCAAAGGTTGGATGACTGAAGAAAGAAGACGTAAGCAATAATGTCACGTCATTATTTTCCCTCCTAGATAGAAAAAACTACGTATAAATTCATTTGTAATATCCCAATATTGCCAGTGCTTGTAATAGACTGGCTGGTTCCCTATGTAGTGTTAAACATTTCCCAAACTGTTGACTCCGATTGTAGAATACACCGACTGCACTTTTTTGCTGAGGAGTAGACAACCTCTTTCACCGATGGGGATTCCTGTTTTCCGTTGTGTAGCGACCATGATGCTTATGGACATAATCCAACTGAACCACTAGTAAGTTAGTTTACTCTTGGCACAATATGGTTTTGAATTATTGTATGTTTTGTTTAAAACTCACTTTCGTTATGAGAATACCCCTTTCTTCATGAGGGAACAACTTTTAACAGCCACAACCTTTCACCCCTGGGGGCATAATATGTCTAATACTTTTGGAATTACATTAAAATAACTTTTTGGAATCTACAGAGGATAGAGAAACAAACTCTCCTCAATTATTAAATGGAGATATTTCTTTAATAGTTCATTATTATTTTAAATGGATAAAGCTTTGTAACATTAACTTGGGCAAATTATATTCTTTTAGCACAAAGCGACGATAATTGAGTTTAAAATCTAATAGTGAATTGTATTGAATCATTTTAATCTGAGAATATTTTTGAAATCTCATACTTTTTCTTATATTTTTTTTTTTCTTTTTTCCTATCTATTTTTTTTCTTACTTTTGTTTATTGCAAATCAAGTTGGCAAGACGCTTATCACAAATGAAAATATGAAAAGCAGTCAATATTTGTCGAAATTGTCTCGTTAAAACGATGAATTGAATTGTACGTCTAATGGGAAGTAAAACATTATTTAGAAACAGCCAATGTTTTTTGATGTTTAGTATTATGAGAATTATATTGTTTGAAGAGATTTAAAATCTTCTTCAAGCTTGGTCTTGTTATTTTTCTTTCTTTTCTTTTTTGTGTATAATGTGCAATCGGGGTATGTCAGGACGATGGATATGGCTGCATTCCAAAAGATCTTTTGCATGGAGAATTAATAAAAGGCTCTCGATTGGTAGGTAGAGCACGCTACGCCTTTAAAGATGTCTGATGGGAGAGCTTTTATTAATTTCTCCATGCAAAAGATCTTTTGGATGCAGCCATTATCTCGTCCTGACATACCCGATTGCACATTATACACAAAGAAAGAAAGAAAAATACAAGACAATTGAAGAATATTTTAAATTTTCAAGAATTATTATATAATTCTCATAATACTAAATAATTTAAAATTGGCTGTTTCTAAATTAATGTTTTACTTCCCTATTAGACGTAAATTCAATTCATCGTTTAATCGAGAACATTTCGACAAATATTGACTGCTTTTCATATTTATTTGTATATAGCAGTCTTGCCAATTGATTTGCAATAAATAAAAGGTAAGAAAAAAATAATAAGGGATATAGAAAAGAAAAAATATAAGAAAAGTATGAGTTTCCAAAATATTCTCAGATAAAATGATTCAATACATTCACTATTAGATTTTAACTCAATTATCGTCGGCTTTTGTGCTTAAAAGATATATGGGTTGCCAAGTTAATGTTAAAGCTTTTTAATCCTTTAAAGATAATAATGAATATTAAAGAAATATCTCCATTAATTATTGAAGGAAGTTTGTTTTCCTCTATCTCTGTAGATTGCCAAAGGTTATTTTTATTGGTATTCCAAAAGTATTAGACATATTTATTGGCCCAGGGGTGAGGTTTTGGTGTTAAAAGTGTCCTCATGAAGAAGGGGTAGTTCTCATCGAAAGTGAGTTTTTAACAACTTTACATGAATCAAAACCATTGTGCCAAGATGTAACTAGATTTACTAGTGGTTTCAGGTTGGATATTCCATAAGCATCATGGGTCCGCTACACACGGAAAACAGGAATCCCCATCGGTGAAAGAGGTTGTCTTACTCCTCAGCAAAAAGTGCAGTCGGGTATTCTACCAATCGGGAGTCACAGTTTGGGAGATGTTTAACACTACATGGGGACACGCCAGTTCTATTACAAGCACTGGCAATATTGGGATATTACAAATGATTTTTCGTAGTTTTTTATCTAGGGGGAAATATGACGTGCATTATTGGCCTCTTTTAAACGTCTTCTTTTCTTCAGTCTCACTTTGCAGATTCAAACTTTTTTTCAATAACTCCCAGTCTCTATTCTTACATTTGCCAGTATCCTAGATGCGGTCTTGTTCCCTCAATCTACTTAATATTTATTCGTTAGCTTAGCAATAGTGATGGCACAAGCCTGTAGTATGGGGCACTCGATTTTTAAAGTCTAGCTTGCTAAATGGGTCCAAAAAGTGTTAGACACATCAATTGAAGTATTGATAATGGGATGGGGTGGGGCATACAAAGAAGAAGTAACAAGCTATTAAAAAGAGTAAACGATTATAGTTTCAGGGAAGGGTTAGAGAAATTAGGTTTTAACTTCCTTACTAGAAAGAAGAAATGGAAGTGATCTAATTGAAACCTCAAATAATAAATGGAATTTCTGATTATAAACATTCTTTTTAATATTTCTACTCGAACTGGTTTCCTGTCTGAGCAGATTTAATCTATTTAATCAATTAGGGATTATTTTTGCTAATAGAGTATTTTTTTTGCAACGAAATTGTCTATAGTTCGAAACATCAATAGTGGAAAAAAAATTAAGATTATTTGGATGATTTTTAGAAACATGGTACGAGGGAATATAAGAAAGCATTTATGGGAACTATCAGTGAATTGCTGAAAAAATATGAATCTGTATATAGATAACTTATTATAATGGAAATAGTGTGGTTTTTTATTCTGTCTGTAACCGAAATTATATTACTACTCATATCAGCATTCTCTTTAGTTATTTACGTCTACACTCCATACATTATATTTTTTAAACTCAGTTATTAATAATTGTTTTACATTAATTAATCGATTGGGTCTATCTACATATTGATAGCAAATCAATTTTTATTTATGATACAACAAAAAATACGGGTTACAGTGTGAATGGGAACGGCTAATTTGCATATTGTATATTAAAAAAATTGTTTTGATAATATGTGCTTGTATTATTGATTTCTTGATTGTTTGGGTTTTTATATTATGTATATTAGCTAGTAATCTTCGGGGATAAATCTTAAAAGAACATCGATTAAAGAAGAAATAACTGTAATTTTATTTCTTTACTTTCTGTTTTAACTAAATGTGTATCAGGAAATTTAGCAATGAAAACAGGAGTGATAAAAGGTATTTCCATGTGTTCTATTTTTCGATTATACACTTCTGTTTTATATTTTTTTCTGCAATTCTTATTTAGTTTCATTAGCCTTTCTATTTAATATATATCTTATTAATTAAAACTTTTAATACTTGCAGCCCTGAGGGTGGATATGTTTGTTGTATTATAATTGTATTATATTCTGTGCAAATATTATCTTTTTTCTCTTCTTTTTTAAATTTCTCTTTTAAAGGTTGATGGTGAGAAGATAGAAAAAAAAGGAAAAATATCAGGATCCTAAAAAATAAATAATGAATTACTCACCGCAAGAGATGCTTGTATCCAGTAAATCATTCGCTTTAAATTGAGGTTGGGGTTTTCAAGAGTTTTCCGAGAACGAATTCCAGCAGGCAAAGGGTACTTGCTTATCTATCCTAAACATCTGAATCAAATATATGAGATGTCGGGATTAAAGTGCGAGTATTTGACTATTATTATGGGCCGGGATTAGCTCAGTCGGTAGAGCGTTCGGCTGAACCGCAAGGTTCCTAGTCGATACCGGTCCTCGCCAAACAGCGTATGAGTAGCACAGGGAATCTGTGCGGTAAAGGTTTAAGAGCTTGATGGGTAGGTGTGGGGCTCCACCTCAGATGCTAAAACAATCTCCTTGGTGCGCTATTGAAAAAGGGGATAGACTCCCTCGCTGACTGGCTGATACCGACTTTAGGCGCCCGACGACTTTACTTTTTCTTTACTTTATTTGCATAGAACGCACGTTAAGTCGGTATTTGTGTTAACACGCTATCTAGGCCCATAAGGCGCAAGCCGTGTTTAGTCATTACTATCTCAAGGGTTACATTTTTCATTCAATCTACATAATTTTTCAAGGGATGTTTTTTGTGGTGTGGAAGTTTTTCCACTGCTTTGAAGTATCTCAATTGATGCAAACTTGCTACTTCAGTAGTAATCGATATGCGGACTTAGCTTGATAACCATTGCAACGCGAATGGGCCTCCCAAACCCCACAAAACATTCAGAAGTATGGTGATTAATCCTTTTCTTCAGGGGAATTAACTATTTCGCTTAACATCCATCATAATGAACAGTAAATTTGGAACCTCAGTGGTAGGATTAGCTGGAACCACAAGGTTCCTGCTTTGATACGGCTTCTTGTCACTCAGCGTATGAGTAGCACAGTATACCTGTGCGGTAAGTGAGAGCTGAGGGGTAGGGTGTGGCGGCCCACCTCAGATGCCAAAAACAATCTCCTTGGTCTAGCGCTAATAAAGGGGATAGAATCCTCGCTGTCTTGTTTTGATACCGACTTTATACCACTTCTATGATTTTACTTACTTGTTGCAGTAATCATTGACGTTTTGGCAGAGATGTTGTCACTAGACGCAAGGACACATTAGTAGATTTTAGGATAGACTCACAGTTAATAAAAAAAAAAAGAATCGGCCTATTTAGACTTAATAACTTAGCGCTTAATGAAAAGGGGAAATATATTCCCTTGCTGTCTGGGTTGTTACCAACTCTACGTACCTCTATGATTTTACTTCTTGCATTTAAGTATCAATTGACGTTTCAGAAGATCGGTTGTCCCTAGAAAGCAAGGCCACATTAGTAGATTTTTAGATAGACATCACAGTTTTAAAAAAGAATCAGCCCACATTTTAAGAATTATAATTGCGCTAATGAAAGGGGATATACTCCTCGCTGTCTGGGTGTTAACAACTCTACGCCACCTACTATGATTTTACTTACTTGCCATTTCAGTAATCATTGACGTTTTTCAGAGATCGGTTGTCCCAGACCGGCAAGGACAACATTAGTAGTTTTTTAAGATAGACATTAAAGTTTAAAAAAAAGAATCAACCATATTCTAGAATTAATACTTAGCGCTAAATGAAAAGGGGATATCTCCCTCGCTGTCTGGTTGTTACAACTCTACGCCACCTCTATGATTTTACTTACTTTGCATTTCGTAATCATTGACGGTTTTTCAGAGATCGGTTGTCCCCAAGACGGCAAGGAACATTAGTAGATTTAGAGACATCACAGTTTTAACAAAACATATCAGCCATAATTTTAAATTAATAACTTAGCGCTAAGAGGGATATACTCCTCGTGGTCTGGTTGATTTACCAACTCTACGCCACCTCTATGATTTTACTTCTTGCATTGCAGTATCATTGACCGTTTTCAGGAGATGGTTGTCCAAGAACGGCAAGGACACATTGTAGCTTTTAGATAGACTACGTTTTAAAAAAGAATCAGACCATAATTTAAAATGTATTAACTGTGTATGATCACTATGGGTTCATATAAATCACACTTTGAGATACATAATGCATGAAAGTCAGAGCGAAGGAATTATTGACCGCCGTTTTAACCGAGAAAGTATCTTCGAAATTGCTTTTGTCAATATTGAAATCTGGGATCGCAGGAAACATCACACTTTATCAACTGATTTCCACTGTCGGTTAACTCAGTAGTTTTGCTTCTCTCTCGCAGGGCTTTGTCATTAGTAGGACAGTGTCAGATGAACACACGGACCTAAGTACACTTTAACGTTTGTCTAGTCACCAATAGTGTCATCGATTTGTAGAGAGCGAATTACAAACGCTGTCTTTGTCGCAAACTTTATGAGAGTGCTATCTTAACTAAGAACAAGGGTCAATCACTTTGAGAGTTACAATGCGCTGAGACGGATTGCGGTTAAAAGCAGTTCCCATGAAAAGGTCGGAAGAAGACGAATTGGCTGTACAGTTTTTTATAAATAACAGGATTTTTGAGTAGATGATTCATGAGATCTATAATATGTTTGGGTATCTACAAATAGTTTTTGTCTTGCTCCTCGTTTTAAAATATTTTTGCACTACTTGGCTCCAAATAGAAAACTAGTCATCTATCATTTTATCAATGGTTTTGCTGCGCCAGTCCGTCCACCGTAGGTGGTCACAAAGCGAAACATACGAGGGTAAGTCTAAGGTAAGGTCTACAAAATTATTTAGAATCAAGAACGTTTTTGTGTGACACTCTAAATGAGGGTAATTCTAAGATAGGTCCTTGAAAATATTAAAGAAATCAGAAACGTTTTTGTGTGACACTCTAAATACGAGGGTAATCTCAAGATTGTTCTTCCAATATTAAGAAATCACAGAAAGTTTTTTGCGTAGCGAGTATTCTACGATAGCCCACAGGGTAAGTTTGTTTTGGTTTTGAGGGGCTTTCTTTGTTTTAATGGCATATCACCTTTCCGTGATTAAATTAAATTGCCAAAGTCATCCTTGTACATAACAAGTGGGTACTATTTTTAACTCAGAGTTTGAATAAAATATTTTTTACCCTGCTTGGAGTTAATCTGATTATTGGGTAAGAAATTGGGTTAATTATCAATAATTATCATGATCATCATGCATGCTGATTGCTGAAAATATCTTGCTCTCTCTTCTCTCTCTCTCTCTCTCTCTCTCTCTCTTCTCTCTTCCTTCTCTCTCTCTCTCTACGTCCCTATTAAGGCATATCCAGTGTCCCAATAAGAGGTTGATAATTGTAATGACTTGCTGGTTGGCCAACAACTGTTGTGTCCCAGTGTGAGGGTCCATGAGAAGTCCTCATTAGTTTGTTTCTTGCTTCTCGCAGAGTGGCTTAGCATCCGCCTTTGGTTCGTCTTACTTGGATGCTTTGTGTGATGGGAATTAAGTGGCCGTAAAGCCACTTGTTAATTGTGGGGGTGTTTTCCAGATTTTACGACAACAGTGCATCCTTGTGTAGTTTTCATCGATTTTCCTCTAGGGTTTTGTTTGAATCCAAATGGTATTGCCATATTGTAAGCACTGACGACTAGCTTGGAAAAATTATTTAAATTCATCTTATCTGAAGTCAGATTCCATATAATCGATAATCGGTCCTGTTCATATGGGCAGGTAAGCTATTCATTTTGTAATGAAATGTAATACTTTTTAAGTTAGCAGTTGATTCTGAGGATTGGTTATGGAAAATTAACCAGAGTTTTTATTGACAGCTTATGACCTTGTGACTTTTAATACTCTTTGTAAGGCCACTGATAGCAAGAATGTGTGGGGAAAGATAGAATTAGTAAGTCGAACTAAGGCGATTGAAGGAGACAGACCAAATAGTGGTCTCTGGGTAGAGATCTCTTCGCGCGCTGGAATGTTGGTCTTGGGAAAAATGCCGCTACAGCTTGGGAGCGTTCCGTTTTAATTTCATCAGAGAATTCAGATGTAATTATGGTCACTAATGTTCTTTCTAATACTTACGTTTGAACCATATACAATTGGAAGTACGCCAACCTTTATATACTGAAAGATGTTTGGATTTTTTTTTTTTATTGCATAAGCATTGGAGTTTGTCTCGGAATTATTATGTCTAAGAATCTACACCTTCAGCATTTATGAACAATTTTGCTTGAAAGACTCGAGAAAAAATATTCAACCCCTCTTTCTAATTATATATTATATTCATATTATTTGGATTTTCCGGTTGTTGGTCTCACCTTTATTGTGGTATGAAACAACAGTTTCGGCGTGTAATCTCTCAGCCTTCTTCAAGGTGTTCCCTGTTTTTCTCTGAAGAAAATTACAAAGATATTTAAACATAAGCTTCCTTCTACCCGGTTATGGTTAACGGAAGAGAAAATCAACTCCAATGGAGTAAATAAATGTTGGTTCTAAGTTCCGTGAAGGCCTCCTGATTTCGACATGAGGTTCCGAATTCGATGAGAAGGCTCTTTCGAGTTTTGACAAGAAGGCAGAGGGTTAATGATAGAAAATATGTTTGTATAATAACGGAAATGAGGACAAACTGTCCGAAAATCCAGATTATAAAAATTATCAAGCCCAAATCTAAAAAAATCAGACATTAAGACTAAATCAAGTTCAATTAGAATTTCTAAAGGCTCTAAGTTTATTTACCAAAAATATTCAGGTTATTCTCAAATAATTAAAAGACAGAGTTCTAAAATTGATGACGGGATTTTCATTTATTAATTTTCTTTAAACATCATCAAGTGACATTGTGACAATGATGAATAAATAAAGAATTTTGAGATCCGAGGAAATTGTAAGATTTTAGATTAACGGATTTTACAGTAATTTGGATTGACATAAACAAGAGAGTTTAAGTAGTTTGGAGAAAATGGAAAAAACGTGGATATAATTGTGTTGATCAATTAGAAAGAAGAAAGAAACGAAGAAAAAAAGAAAGAGGAAGGAAGGAAATAAATATATAAATAAAGCCGAAAAAGTCAGAAGAGAGAAGAAGAAAGAAAGAAAGAAAGGACAAAACGGAGTATAGAAAGAAGAAGAAAGAAAGAAATATATAAAATAGGGGACGAAAAGTTCAAGAGAGAGAAGAACGAAGAGAAAACAAAACGGAGAAAGAAAAGAAGAAGAAAGAAGGAAATATATAATAGGACCGAAAGTCAAGAAGAGAGGAAAACGAAGAAGAAGAAGAAAACAAAACGGAGAAATAAA
>CM042143.1:72577077-72594577 GCA_023376005.1 Doryteuthis pealeii
ATGATGTATGCCATTTCTCTAATACAAACACAGCACACAACACACACACACATATAATATATATATAAGACCTCATGATTATATGCATTTTCTCTAATACACACACACGACACACATACACAACACCACATATATATACATATACTATATATATATATAAGACCATCATGATATATGCCATTTTCTCTAGATACACTACACACACACACACACAGACACACCACACAATCATATATATATAGTATAGTTAATATATATATATATATATATATATATATATATAGCACAGTGATATATGCCCATTTTCTCTAATACACACACAGCACACACGAATATATAATATATATATATGTATATATTATAATAGTAATATGAAATGAACGGGCGATCCGAATTCACAATCTTGCAGTGGGTGGAGGATCCCGTGGCTCGTCGCTGTTGTCTGTCCATTCAGCCAAATACATTTGTAGAAGATTTCATCACTTGGTCTACTATTTTTGTTATTAAGTTGGGGATGAGGGGTTTCATGCCTTTTCCATAAGAGGTTCTTTTGGACCTCGGGAAACGTGTTCGTGTTTAATAGGTGGAGTTCCAGCTGTTTTACAACGTATCCTAAGTCCAAACTTTCTTTTTGTTAGCCATACTAAACCGTGATTTTCCTCTTCTTCCATTTGATATTTTAATTTTCTATGAAAAACAAATGGCTTTATTCCTGAGCGCTTCAGTATCCAACCCTTCTACATTTAACTCTCCCACTTTCTCGGTCTTGCAGATGTGTAGTTAAAAAAAAAAATATTAGAACGTAATAATGATCCTTCCCTATGATGGCGTTGATTGTTATTGTGTTTAAGGGGCCGATGATATTTATGATTTAGGTATATAACCGGCTGAACTCATCACTAGCTTGGCTGGGTATACGGATCTCTAATAAATCATAGGTCCGGCGTTATAGTTCTAAAAAAGGAAGAAAACAAAATAAAAAACTTAACAAAGAAAAAAGATAAAAGGCGGAAAACAAAAAAAAATGAAATGAAAATAAAAATGAGAAATGAACAAAAAATATATCTACATCTTTCTGGCAGACAGAAATAACGTCGATACTGTCATATCAGCTGGCCTTGGGCAAACTCATCAGGTGATATAATGAGTAGCTCGAAATAACTCCGCCATGTGCATAAACCAAATATTACGGTAATAAGGTGCTGACGAAGAAACATCAGCGTATGAAAATAGGCGTTGTTTTAGATTTCTTCTATGTTCTTTTTCCATCTTAAAATAGAATCTGATTGTTTAAATGACCAACAAATTGCCTCGCAGATTATACATCGTTAGCCCCCACTTATTCCTCTCTCTAGAAAACAACATACACTGTAATCTGGACTAGAGAAGAACTCGGATCCGAGTATACTCTCTTTTTTCGTATTCCAGAACAAGAGACACGGGATTTCAGATATACGAAACAGAATTCACGAGAAAACATGCATGAAGCTAATGATTATAAACTTTTACAGAAAAAGCCTGAGATATTCATTCTATAGCTTATCTTATCTATATATTGTAATCGCACAACTACCCACCTAGATACACATACTACACATCAGACACAAACACACACACACAGATCGCATTTTTTCGCTGAATGTCTTGAAAAGTAAGTAAGACCATCTCTCCTAATCCAACGTCTTATTACTATACAAATAAAGTCTGTACAAATGTACCACAATCACTCATCAACCAACTTATTCCTTCGTAGTTGGTATCAAGATTGATGCTATGTTACAATCGGGTCCGAGTGCATAAATACCCCCATCGAAGACGAGCTCAGACTAATGTGTTCTCTGTCCTAGTGTTTTAAACCCCAAAAAGATGCCACACATACACAACACCACCACAAACACCCACCACTCCACACACAACCCACACACCTTATAAACGCACACACACACACACACACATATATATATAACTCATGAAAAAATAATAATAAGAAGAAGAAGTATGAAAAGCAAAAGAAGAAGAAGAAGAAGAAGAAGAAGAAGAACCAACAACAACAACAAACCAACAACCCAGGGTGTCAACTGGTGAACTTTGCCGGTTCCAGAAAATCACAGGATGAAGCAAAAGTCAAAATCAAAAGATGGATAAATACCTGACTTGTCATAGAATTTGAAAAAGCAGTGGAATATGAGAGTTGGAAGAGTGATACCCAATTGTTGTGTGCGCCCTGGAACGTCCCTAATAAACTTGAGAAAAAGACTGAGGATCTGGAATCAGAGGAAGAACGGAGACCATCAAACAACTGCGACTGTGCTCAGCTGTGAATACTCAGAAAGCTCTGAATCTCGATGAGACTGGTTGTATACTCAGCCTTCAGTGAAATACCACCAGCTAACACTGTGTGAAAACACTGCTAAGCACTCAAACCAGCAGTGATAAATAATAACAAGACGCAAGCAGTAATACCAAGTGTATAACTGTGGAGATAAGACGTAACCGTTAAACATATAATAGCTAGCACATATTAAAACTAGCACAAATAGAGGTACAAGGTCTAGGCACGACTGGGTCGGCGACAAGGGATAAACTGGGAATTGAGCAAAAAGAAATTAGATTTCGCCATATACTAAAGGATATGCACAAACAGGAATATGTCCTAGAGTCATAAAATTCACTGAAAACTTTGAATACAGACGGATCACCAGACCTTATGTTATTAACAAGAAAAAAAACATGTATCTCGTGGATTTTGCCGTCCGGCAGATCATAGAGTAAAGTGAAGGAGAGCGGGAAAGAGAGACAATACTTGGCACGCTTGCCAGAGAGCTGAAAATAATTGGGAAATGAGTGAAGGTCGTGCCTATTGTAAACTGGTGCCCTTGGAAAGTCTCCAAGAGCCTGGAATAAAATGTGGATGAGTTGGAAACCAAAAGGAAGAATGGAAACCACCCAACAACCAGCATTGTTACAAATAGGCCCGAATACCAGAAGAGTTCCTGGAAACTGAGAAGACTTTCTGTCACTTATCATCTAGGCAAACTGCCTAACGTAAGCACGGCTGTGAAAAACTTACATTGAGTTAAATCAATAAATATAATAATAGCTCAATAACTGAATAATAATTATGGTGAAGCAAGGTATACTCAATAATATCGGGGCAGTGTAGTACTTCGCAGTAGTAAAAGTGCCGTTAAACAATTATCTTTCGTTCTTCAGGGATGGGGATCACAAGTTTATGTACCTGCCATGTATTACAGCAAAAAGCAGGTCTGGCCTTTTGGTTGTTGGTTGGTTGGTTAGAATGTTTACGGCATTTCAACACTTGGGTTATTTTAGCGTACGGTCAAGTCACGATGGAGCAAGCCAAAATCATTATCATATTTATGCGGCCGATTGCTGGAGGTAGTGACTAAGGGTTCTTAGTGTCCGGATATAGCGTTAAACTGCATTTAGTTGCTGAACTTCCAGTGTGTGGCACACTCTGGGCTTAATGTTGAGCTACCATTTGTTCTCTCGCACCTAGACTCCTTGGTACATCTGGACGGAGTGGTATACTGTAGGCCCAATCTTCGTTAAATAAAGCATTAAAATGAGTATCACTCGCTCGTTTTAAAAATATTTTAAAAGAAATGTGACTACTCCTCGAGAGTGAATTTTGTCTTCGGTATAAATATGTAACAAGTCCCATCGACTTCCCATACAATCACAAAGCCAACAACCATTACATGGTTTGTTTGGTTTGGCTTTGTTTTTTTACGGCATATCATTTCAGTGGTCATTTAATGCCGACAAAGTTTTAAATAGATCATTCTTAATGGATACATACAAATTTTATAATCACATTTTCATTAACCCCAAGATTGGTACCTAACAGTACTATCACTCAGTCAGAGTGGAACCTCGGGAGCAAGTGATGAGTGAAAGGGGACTCCAGATTCTCAGACCTCCAATTCTGGAACCTTACACCTCAGATTAGAGTTTAATCATTCCCAGGTATGAAGAACCGTTAGCCAGCAGCTTCTAGCACCTATATTATTAAAATAAGTTGGGCTTGCCATTAAGTGGCCAAACGATTGGACATATACATTACTCTGTTAGTGCCTTAGACGTAACCAGCTGACTATGTATTGGTGGGGCCCACTCCGACCGCCCCGTTGCCTAGTAAGGGCCAAAGTGTCACTGGACTGCTCAGCCACCAGGTCCACTCCTTAGAGCTATCACGCTCTCGCCACCATAGGTGCGTTCACTGGGAAATCTACCTCCTGCAGAGTACAGTCGGTGTATTTCTAACGCCCAGCCGACAAGGCGGCCAACCATAAACTGGGATCCATTCTTTTGCTTTTACTTAGATATTTTTTAAAGTTTTTTTATATTTAATTACGTTTTGCACATCACGTTATTAATTAACCTTAAATGAATTCAATGTACCGGAAAAAAGCCAACTTGACACTGTAAATCAAATCAAGCGTGTATCGTCAACAAAGACGAACTGTAATGCCGTTGAGTAAGTGCACAAACTTGCAGAAGATTTAACACTAAATTTGCAGTGTCTCCGTCCTTGAGTAAAGACAAACGTGTTCCTGATGTTAAAATGAATATCCTGGACTTGACCGCATGAAACAAGAAGAGGAAAAAACGTGATCATTTTTAAAGATAAAGTTATTTTACATCCGAGTGCGACATTCTGCATGAAACGTCTCAATCAAATGCTCAAATTGTCAGTTGTTTTTCCACTGGAGTGCGAAGGAATTTCTCTTGATTACCAATTCCGGTAAAAAGTCGTGAGTAAAAAAGGTAATACATATTCAGGAAAAGGATCGTTTCATATTTTTTTGTTTCTTTTCTGTCTAGCATAAATTTAGGAAACGCCAACAAACATGAAAAATAGAAATGAGCATATATTCATGAGTAGTAGAAAAGCCCTATCCATTAGGGTAGGTCGATTTTCAACTTTTTTTGAATGTCAAAATATCACCAAAAGTTAGATTTCAAACTTGCACTTTATTTTGTGCATTTTAGTTTTTAAAAAAATCATCTAAAATGAACCAAGAGGACTGCTTAAATTACAATGGTGCTCATATTAAATTAACATCCCATAATTTGTTCCCAGCCGAGTTCATATTTGTTTGCTTTTGTCCATTGATAACAGAAAAAACTAACTGTTTTACAATAATCTCGCAATATTTTTACTCAAATTAATCTACAATCTCAATTAATGAGTTAAATGGAGACCTTATCGACTGTTGGGTCAGGTGGGGCTTATAATTTCAAGCTTAAATAATATTTTGATATATCTTATTAAATTTTATTTGACATAAGATAAATTGATAATCTTTTCTGAAATGAAAAATAAAGATTTTTAGAATTTATATCTAAAATGTATTGAAATCAAGGATTTTGGAGCTTCATATTAGACGATTAAAAAAAATAAATGCTCAAAAATGGTGCAAGTTTTTAAATCTACTTTCTGGTGTCAGTTCTTATCAGCAATACCCAAAAGGGATCTTTTTTATATTAAAAAAAGTTAAAATCGGACCTACCCTACTATCTATACAACTACTTTTCTCCCATTTTTAAAAGTCATCCACCCTTACCCACACAACGTTTCTCCATCTCAGTCCTGATTGAAGGTTTGCTGAAACCGAAACGTAATAAATCGACTTCACTTATCAAGAACAATTCCATATTTCTTTTTATACTTCGAGTCTCTATTTTCTACATATCTCGTTCCATCATATGTGCTTTCATTCCCATCCACCAGGTTCAGTTTTCATCAAAGTGTGTAATTGAAACTATACTGACTCATTGTCCATGACATTTTGACAATCGTTTTTAGTTTTAGATTACTCTTCTTCTTCAACGGCGTTTTATCATCAAGACTAGAATAACCAGCATCCCTATTATACCTACAGTCGTGTGAAAAGAAAATAGATTAATGTCTTTCTGTTACTATACTCTTTTCAACATCGGATATATAAACAGAGAGAGAAGCAAGAGGAGAGAGAGAGAGAGAGAGAGAGAGAGAGGGAGAGGAGAGAGAAGAGAGAGAGAGAGGGGGGGTTGTCTTACTTGGCTACATTCTGTCTTCGTGTACTCGTCTGGACGCCCATGTTTATCCTGTTGGGCTTTTTTAAGGGATGGTCTCTTCTTTTTCTGGCAGGGCTGGACATTTTTTGTTTAAACAAATTAATTTAAACAACACGACTTGGTTGTTTCTGATCAAGCTTTTTCAACCCTCTTCATTTGATTCCGTTCGCGGTAGTTGCGCACCCTAAGAGACATCTTCTCTGATAGCGGTACCGGCTCGCATCTGACTAACTAAACTAAAAACTTATTCCTCACGCTTCTGTAATTGGCGCGTTTCAAGGTGTCAAATCAAAGATTATTAACCGTACAATACTGTCCGGTAATTTTCCATTGGACCTGTTATTTAAGTCAAACAGACTCTATTCAAAATTTCTAACTACAAGCAGTGTCATAATTTCTTGAGCTGCTCATAGATTATGTAACATTTTCTATAGGGCATTGATTATATAGACCAACCCTCCCATAAAGTGATTGATTATTTTGAGATTTAGCGAAGTTTTGAAAAAGATAAATAGAAATTGCACCTGGAGAACATTGGGTTAAATGGACGGTGAGGTGACAGGGGATGACCCCGAAGATCAAAAAAAGTTACACTGTTAAAATAGATTTAGTTGTATCTGTTATTTTTAGAGTTAGCATAGATTTTTGAAAAGTGAAACAGAAATTGCACTCAGAGTCATTAGTCAAATGAGTTTGAATCACCAACTTTCCCCACTGGAGTCGTTGAGGACAAGGCTTCTCATTGCGACAAAAGTCACCTGACCATACGCTCTGGGGAAAATTGGGGATTGAATATATATTATAGAATAAGAAGTAGTACACGTTAACGGTCGTGAACCCGACCAAAATTACATAGTGTTTTGGTTGTACTCGTAAAAACGACCAGGTAACAAAGCACGTTTTAAGTCCTGCCCAGAACAACGGTGCATCGATTCATTTGGGGATGAAAATTTCTTGACTAAAGTTATTGTTAACAATATTAAATATTTTGTCGCTGTTTCTTACTTGTGTTTGAGCTAGAGTCGACTACTGTGGTACCTTGCTTTATAAATTTGTTATGGCTCTGTTTTTTGTTTTTGTTTGTTTTAGTGTGTTGTATTACTGTATATCCTTTATGATATTTCATTATGTTTTTTATTTATTCTATGATCCAGATATACTGCTTAACTTGCGTTTTATGTACAGTAATATTTTCCGCTATAGCTAAGTGCTTTTGTAATGTTTATGCCGAGACTTGCTCTCAGCTTTACATGCTTAATAAAATGAAAACATTTTTCTGAATTGCCCTGCTGAAATGGGTAGTTTAATATTCTCCAGTGCTTTTATGCCCTCAAATACGGTAATTGAGCAATCTATCAATTAACCCTTATCGGGAAATGAGAAAATTAATCGATGTTTTGAGAAAAGGAATTGTAATAACAATAATGTTCAGGGAAAAATCATATGTACTCTATTAAGTTAAATATAAGCGACAATAATTTAGGAATAATTTAATTCTGGAGACAAAATCAGTCTCAATCTATACCACACGAAAATAAATCCTCGTAAAACCCCAAACAAACAAATTACAACTAAAAAATGTTCAAAAAATTTACTTTGAGTCTTTCCCCTTTATTTGAAACATATATACGATAAATCTAGGAGTCGTCGGGAAAAGGAGTGGTCGCATGAGTTTCATAATCTTGGGCGAATTGTTTGCATTTTTCACATGTGCTAATTACCCTTAGGAAGGTCTGCATCGAACTACTCTCTCTCCAGCTATGGGTAAATAGATAGGGCAGATTGGGCTCTTTAACCATTGGCTAGGTAACTAGTCTAGGCAGAAGGAAAATACTGAATTCAAACTATTAAACCCCACCTAGAAGAATGACCTTGTTGTTCCATCCTTGTTTCGATGCGGAGGGTGGTGTATTTTAAATATAGGATAAAATATTCCGTGAAGAGTGAAAAGTAAATTCTATGATCTACCAAACCCTTTTGTGGTGGTAGGATATGACACAAGGTTCATATTTATAGCCGAGTAGTGCTGGTTCGTATTTTTAGAGTTTCCTTTTGCTAGACCAGGTATGTTCCAAATTCAGAACCGCGCATTTGTATTTTCTCACTGGCTGCTGCGACAGAAAGTCAATTCTATGCGGAGTACAGCTGTTTGAATTCAGAGTTTTTCGTTTCGGAACACTCGGACTTTACAAGTCCTACTATTCACAATAGCTAATTTGATGGGATTCCAGCTTTTTCAAGTTGCAATTAGTGCGTAGTGAAAGGCAACATTCTTTGTTTAGAATTTTAGTGTAATAGATTAACTATTAAGACTAACCCATTCTAGTAGTGACCACCCCAAGTTTAAAACAGGTTTTGAATTCAGTTTTCTTTTTCCTAGACTGGTTGTCTAAAACAAGGCTTAAAGGAGCCCAGTGTTCCCACTATTCAACCCATAGTTGGAAGGAGAGTAGTTAGGATTCATGACTTTTCCAAGGGTATTAGCCCTATGTTTGAACTGTAGCTTCGTCCAGGATTTGAACTCGTGGTCGACTAGGCCATTTCCTACAACTCTAACCCATTTTAAACCACGACCTTCAACCAGGATTTGAACTCGGTCCACCACGTCCATTTCACTAAGAATTATAACCGTTACGTCGCTTAATTCTAGTCAAATCAATCAGAATTTAACAAAATAATACAGAAAAAAGGATTTCGATGTTTTTATTAAAAATTTAACTGCCAACAATTAGTTGAATTGCCAAGAATTGACATTGCCAAGAAATTTTTTAAAGCAATTTTCTAATAAAAATATCAATTACGTCCGCCAACGGCATTGATTTTATTTAAACTGGCACTTTCAGACTAATTTTTGAAATTTGCCATCGATAAATTACCAATTTAAGTCCTTCCATTTGAAATACAATAATATATCTGGACAAATAAAATCACAATCGCGTGAGTCATCATAGAAGCACTCAGTGTGCTTTTGTTGAAAGAAGAATATTAGTCAAATCAGTGATTGTTTCAAGGAGATTGTGTTCAAGTTTTCGCCAGTATCTTTTTGGCCTTTAGAAGAAAAACCATTCTTTGTTGATGTAGTCATTGTTTCAGATTAGAAACAAGGAGACATATAAAAAAACTGCCACCCCACATAAATCAAACAAAGTGTCAGGTTTAACCTTTAGGCACCCAGAGTCATTGATTTTTTTTTTTTCAGCGCATACAATTATTTTCTTTTTCTGCAACATTCAATTAAACAGCCAATTAGATTTTAAATAAAGATTGAATACTTAACTGATTTTTAACGGCATTTCAAATAGTACAGAGTTAATTTAAGCCTTTAGTTCATTCATCTAAGTAAGTAAAAAGTTCGTCGGCAGGCCTAAAGTCAGTATAAGTCAGAACAGTGAAGGTTTTATCCCCCTTTTTCAGTAGCGCTAGACCAATTGAGTGCGGGATTATGTTGCGCAACTGAGGTGGAGCGCCACACAAACCATAACTTTATCGCCACAAATCCCTATGCTACTATTACCGCTGAGTTGCAAAGGTCGGTATTGAACAGAACGAACCTGGTTTTCCTAGTCGACCTCTACGACTGAGCTAAACCGGCCTATTTTAAATTAAGTTAATTTATAGATTAGGTAAGTTCGACATTGTAAATTTATATTTTAGTTGTTTCATGTTGTTTCTTAAGTATTTAGTTTTTATCACGCATTTTTACGCAGTATGACATCAAGGATCTTCACCTTGGGTTATTTGATGCGAACATGTATTGCTTAAGGATGGAATCCATGTAGCTGAGCAGTCCATAATATAACAACATTCCATTTAGGCCTTTACTTAGGTTAGACGGCAGTCTGAGCAGGGCCCTCCGATGAACCAGTTTCGTCACACAAATAATGTTAAATATATGTGAAATAATAATAGAAAAAAAAATTGTCAATTGGTGTGACGAACTGGTTCATCGGAGGGCCCTTCTCAGACTGCCCGTCTAACCTAAGTAAAGCCTAAATGGAATGTTGTATATATTGGACTGCTCAGCTACATGGATTCATCCTTAAGCAATACATGTCGGCATCAATAACCCAAGGTTGAAAGATCCTTGATTCATAACTGCGTAAAAATGCGTTATAAAAAAACTAAAATACTAAGAAACAACTATGAAAACAACATAAAATAAATTACAATGTCCGACTTACCTATCTTATAAATTAACTTATTTAAAAGGGCCGGTTTTTTTTAGCTCATCGTAGGAGCGTTCGACTTAGGAAAAACCCAGGTTCCTGTTTCATACCGACCCTTGCCAACTCGGCGATATAAGTAGCATAGGGATTGTGCCGATAAAGTTTTGTTGTGTTGGCGCTCCACCTCAGTTGCCAAATTTAATCTCTTGGTCTAGCGCTACTGGAAAAGGGGATAAAATCCTTCACTGTCTGACTTATACTGACTTTTAGGCCATTGCCGACGACTTTTACTTACTTAGATGAATGAACTAAAGCTTAAATTAACTCTGTACTATTTGAAATGCCGTTAAAAATCAGTTAAGTAATTCAATCTTATTTAGAATCTAATTGCTGTTCTTATGAATGTTGCAGAAAAGAAAAAAATATGTATGCGCTGAAAAAAAAAATTCAATGACTCTGGTGCCTAAAGGTTAACCTGACCACTTTGTTATTATTGTGGGGTGGCGTTTTTATATGTCTCCTTGTTTCTAATCTGAACAATGACTACATCACAAGAATGGTTTTGCTTCTAAAGGCAAAAGATACTGGCGAAAACTTGAACACAATCTCCTTTGATAACAATCATCTGATTTGACATATTCATTCTTTTCAACAAAAGCACACTGAGTGCTTCTATGATGACTCACGCGATTGTGATTTATTTGTCCATATATATTATTGTTTCAATGGAAGGGACATTAAATTGGTAATATTATCGATGGCAAATTTCAAAATTAGTCTGAAGTGTGCAGTTTAAATATAATCATGCGTTGCGGACGTAATTGATATTTTTATTAGAAAATTTGCTTAAATATCCTTGGCAATGTCAATCTTGGCAAGTTCACTAATTTGTTGGCAGTTTAAATTTTTAAAAAAACATCGAAAATCCTTTTTTTCTGTATATTTTTTCGTTAAATTCTGAATTGATTTGACTAGATTAGCGACGTAACGGTTATAATCTTAGGTTGAAAGACGTGGTGACCCGAGTTCAAATCCTGGTTGAAGTCGTGGTTTTAATGGTTAGAGTTGTAGGAACATGGCCTCGTCGACCCGAGTTCAAATCCTGGGACGAAGCTACAGTTCACATAGGCTAATACCCTTGGGAAAAGTATGAAATCCAACTACTTCTCCTTTCCAAACTATGGTGTGAATAGTGGGAACACTGGCTCTTTAGCCTTGTTTAACAACCAGTCTAGGAAAGAGAAAAAACTGAATTCAAACCTGTAAACTTGGGGTGGTCACTACTAGAATGGGTTAAGTCTTAATTAGTAATCTATTACACTAATTCTAACAAAGATGTTGCTTTCACTACGACTAATGCACTTGGAAAAAGCTGGAATCCATCTAGCTATTGGTGATAGTAGGACTTGTAAAGTCCGAGTGTTCCGAAAACGAAAAAACTCTGAATTCAAAACAGCTGTACTCCGCATAGGAATTGACTTTCTGTCGCAGCCTGCAGTGAGAAAATACAATGCGCGGTTCTGAATTTGGACATACCTGGTCTAGCAGAAGGAAAACTCTAAATACGAACCAGCACTACTCCGCTATAATATGACCTTGTGTCATATCCTACCCACCACAAAAGGGTTTGGTAGATACATAGAATTTACTTTTCACTCTTCACGGAATATTTATCCTATATTAAATATACACCAACCCCTCCGCATGAAACAAGATGGAACACAAGGTCATTCTTCTAGGTGGGGTTAATAGGTTTGAATTCAGTATATTTCCTTCTCCTAGACTAGTTACCTAGCCATGGTTAAAGAGCCCAATCTGCCCTACTATTTACCCATAGCTGGAGAGAGAGTAAGTTCGATGCAGACCTTTCCTAAGGGTATTAGCACTATGTGAAATGCAAACAACTTCGCCCAAGATTATGAACTCATGCCGACCACTCCTTTTCCGACGACTCTAGATTTATCGTATATATGTTTCAAATAAAGGGGAAAGACTCAAAGTAAATTTTTGGACATTTTTAGTTGTAATTGTTTGTTTTGGGGGTTTTACGAGGATTTATTTTCGTGTGGTATAGATGAGACTGATTTTGTCTCCAGAATTAAATTATTCCCTAAATTATTGTCCTTAGTATTTACTTAATCGAGTACATATGATTTTCCTGAACATTATTGTTATTACAATTCCTTTCTCAAAACATCGATTATTTCTCATTTTTCCGATAAGGGTAATTGATAGATTGCTCAATTACCGTATTTGAGGGCATAAAAGACACTGGAGAATATTAAACTCACCCCATTTCAGCAGGGCATATTCAGAAAAATGTTTTCATTTTATTTAAGCATGTAATGCTGAGAGCAAGCTCTCGGTACATAAAAAACATTACAAAAGCACTTTAGCTATAGCGGAAAATATTACTGTACATAAAACGCAAGTTAAGCAGTATATCTGATCATAGAATAAATAAAAAACATAATAGAAATATCATAAAGGATTACAGTAATACAACACACTAAAAACAAAACAAAAACAAAAAACAGAGCCCATAACAATTTATAAAAAGCAAGGTACCACAGTAGTCGACCATAGCTCAAAACAGTAAGAAAACAGCGACAAAATATTTAATATTGTGTAACAATAACTTTAGTCAGAAAATTTTTCATCCCCAAATGAATCGATGTCACCGTTGTTCTGGGCAGGACATTAAAACGTGCTTTGTTACCTGGTCCGTTTTTACGAGCAACCAAAACAACATATGTAATTTTGTCGGGTTCACGACCGTTTAACGTTGTACTACTTCTTATTCTATATATATATTCATATCCCCATTTTCCCAGAGCCGTATGGTCAGGTGACTTTTGTCCAATGAGAAGCCTTGTCTCAAACGACTCCAGTGGGGAAGTTGTGTGATTCAAACTCATTTGACCTAATGACTCTGAGTGCAATTTCTGTTTCACTTTTCAAAATCTATGCTACTCTAAAAATAACAGATACAACTAATCTATTATTAACATGGTGTAACTTTTTTTTGATCTCGGGGTCATCCCCTGTCACTCACGTCCATTTAACCCAATGTCTCCCAGTGCAATTTCTATTTATCTTTTTCAAACTTACGCTAATCTCAAAATAATCAATCACTTATATGGAGGGTTGGTCTATATAATCAATGCCTATAGAAATGTTACATAATCTATGAGCAGCTCAGAAATTATGAACGTGCTTGTAGTTAGAATTTTGAATAGAGTCTGTTTGACTTAAGATAACAGGGTCCATGGAAAATTACCGACAGTTATGACGGTTAATAATCTTTTGATTTGACACCTTGAAAACGCGCCATTACAGAAGCGTGAGAATAAGTTTTAGTTTAGTTAGTCAGATGCGAGCCGGTACCCTATCAGAGAAGATCTCTTAGGGTGCGCAACTCACCCGCGACGGAATCAAATGAGCAGGGTTGAAAAAGCTTGATCAAGAAACAACCAAGTCGTGTTGTGTTAATTAATTGTTAAAACAAAAAAAATGTCCAGCCCTGCAGAAAGAAGAAGACCATCCCTTAAAAGAAGCCCAACCAGATAACATGGCGTCCAGACGAGTACACGAAGTAAGCAGAATGTAGCAAGTAAGACAACCCCCCCCTCTCTCTCTCTCTCTCTCTCTCTCTCTCTCTCTCTCTCTCTCTCTCTCTCTCCTCTCTCTCTCTCTCTGTTTATATATCCGATGTTGAAAGAGTATATAACAGAAAGACATTAATCTATTTTCTTTTCACACGACTGTAGGTATAATAGGGATGGCTGGTTATTCTAGTCTTGATGATAAACCCGTTGAGAAGAAGAGTAATTCTAAACTAAAAACGATTGTCAAAATGTCATGGACCAATGAGTCAGTATAGTTTCAATTACACACTTTGATGAAAACCTGAACCTGGTGGATTGGGAATGAAAAGCACATATGATGGAACGAGATATGTAGAAAATAGAAAGACTCGAAGTATAAAAAGAAATATGAATTTGTTCTTGATAGTGAAGTCGATGTTATTACGTTTCGGTTTTCAGCAAACCTTCATCAGGACTTGAGATGGAAGAAACGTTGTGTGGGTAAGGGTGGATGACTTTTAAAAAAATGGGAGAATAGTAGTTGTATAGATAGTAGGGTAGGTCGATTTTTAACTTTTTTTTAATATAAAAAAGATTCACCTTTTGGTATTGCTGATAAGAACTGACACCAGAAAGTAGATTTAAAACTTGCACCATTTTTTGAGCATTTAGTTTTTTTTAAATCGTCTAATATGAAGCCTCCCAAAATCCTTGATTTCAATACATTTAGATATAAAATTCTCAAAAATCTTATTATTTCATTTCAGAAAAGATTATCAATTTATTCTATTCAAATAAAATTAATAAGATATATCAAAAATATTATTTAAGTTGAAATTATAAGCCCCACCTGACCCAAACAGGTCAGATAAGCTCCATTTAACTCATTAATTGAGATTGTAAGATTAATTGAGTAAAAATATTGCGAGATATTGTAAAACAGTTAGTTTTTTCTGTTATCAATGGGACAAAAGCAAACAAATATGAACTCGGCTGGGAACAAATTATGGGATGTTAATTTTAATATGAGCTACCATTGTAATTTAAGCAGTCCTCTTGGTTCATTTTAGATGATTTTTAAAACTAAATGCACAAAAATCGGTGCAAGTTTGAAATCTACTTTTTGGTGAATACTTTTGACATTCAAAAAAAGTTGAAAATCGACCTACCCTAATGGATAGGGCTTTTCTACTACACTATGATATATGCTCATTTCTATTGTTTCATGTTTTGTTGGCGTTCCTAAATTTATGCTAGACAGAAAAGAAAACAAAAAAATATGAAACGATTCTTTCCTGAATATGTATTACCTTTTTACTCAACGACTTTTTACCGGAATTGGTAATCTAAGAGAATTCTTCCACTCCAGTGAAAACAACTGACAATTTGAGCAAAATTGATTGAGACGTTTCATGCAGAATGTCGCACTCGGATGTAAAATAACTTTATCTTTAAAAATGAATCACGTTTTTCCTCTTTCTTGTTTCACGGTCAAGTCCAGGATATTCATTTAACAGTCAGGACACGTTTGTCTTTTACTCAAGGACCGGAGACACTGGCAAATTTAGTGTTCAAATCTTCTGCAAGTTTGTGCACATTACTCAACGGCATTACAGTTCGTCTTGTTGACGATACACGGCTGATTTGATTTACAGTGTCAAGTGCTTATTTCCGGTAGCATTGATTCATTTAAGGTTTTAATCTAATAACGTGATGTGCAAAACGTAATTAATATAAAAAAAAACTTTAAAAAATATCTAAGTAAAAGCAAAAAGAATGGATCCCATTTATGGTTGGCCGCCTTGTCGGCTGGGGCGTTAGAATACACCGACTGTACCTCTGCAGAGGGGTAAGATTTCCCCAGTGAAGCTACCTGGTGGCAAACCGTGATGCTTAAGGATGGAACCCTGGTGGCTGAGCAGTCCATGACACTTTGGCCCTTACCTAGGCTAGACGGGCGGTCGGAGTGGCCCCCACCAATCAATCAGCTGGTTACGTCAAGCACTAACAGGTATATGATTGTCCCAATCGTATTGCCCTTATGGCAAGCCCCAACCCTTTTTTATAATATAGGTGCTAGAAGGCGCTGGCTAAGGTTCTTCATAACCTGGGAATGACGTTAAACTCTATCTGATGGTAAGGTTCCAGATTTGGAGGTCTGGAGAATCTGGAGTCCCCTTTCATCATCATTGCTCCCAGGTTCACTCTGACCTGGAGTGATAGTACCTGTTAGGGTCCAATCTATGGGTTAAATAGAAAAATGTGATTATAAATGAAAATTGAGTATCCATTAAGAATGAATCTATTTTAAAACTTTGTCGGCATTAAATGACCCACTGAAATTGATATGCCGTAAAACAAAACAAACCAAACCAAACCAAACCAATTAAATGGTTGGTTGGTTTGTGGGATTGTATGGGAAGTCGATACTTGTTACATTATTTTATACCGAAGACCAATTCATTCTCTATGAGTATTCACATTTTCTTTTTAAAATCAATTTTTAAAACACATTTTTGATACTCATTTTTTTCTATTTAACGCAAAGATTGGGCCCTAACAGGTATTACCACTCCGGGTCAGGATGTACCAAGGAGTAATGGCAATAAAATGGTACTCCACATTCCCCAGAGTTCCAGAATTGGAAATTCAGCACTAAATGCAGTTTAACGTTATATCCGGGACACTAAGACCCTTAGTCACTACCTTCCAGCAAATATGATAAAAATGATTTTGGCTTGCTCATCGTGACTTGACCGTACGGCATAAAATAACCCAAGTGTTGACATGCCGTAAATTCTAACCAACCAACCAACAACCAAAAGGCCAGACCCTGCTTTTTGCTGTATACATGGCAGGTACATAAACTTGTATCCCCATCCCTGAGAAGAACGATAATTGTTTCGCAGATCCATTACTACTGAATACTACCCCCGATATATTTTGAGTATACCTTCTTTCACCATTATTATTATTATTATTATTATTATTATTATTATTATTATTTAACTCAATGTAAGTTTTTCACAGCCGCCTTAGTTAGCAGTTTGCTAGATGATAAGTGACAGAAAGTCTTCTCAGGTTTCCAGGACTCTTCTGAGTATTCGGGCCATTTGTAACAATGCTGTTGTTTGGGTGGTTTCCATTCTTCCTTTGGTTTCCAACTCATCCACATTTTATTCCAGGCTCTTGGAGACTGTTCCAAGGGCACCAGTTACAATAGGCACGACCTTCACCTTCATGTTCCCCAATTATTTTCAGCTCTCTGGCAAGGTCCAAGTATTTGTCTCTCTTTTCGCTCTCCTTCACTTTACTCTATGATCTGCCGGAACGGCAAAATCCACGAGATGACATGTTTTTTTTCTTGTTAATTAACATAAGGTCTGGTGATCCGTCTGTATTTCAAAGTTTCAGTGAATTTTATGACTCTAGGACATATTCCTGTTTGTGCATATACCATTTAGTAGTATGGCGAAAATCTAATTTCTTGCTCAATTCCCAGTTTATCTCCTTTCCCACCCAGTCGTGCCTAGACTTGTACTCTATTTGTGCTAGTTTATATGTGCTAGCTTATTATATGTTTAACTGTTACGTCTTTATCTCCACAGATTATACACTTGTTATTCTGTTGCGTCTTGTTATTATTTTCACTGCTTTTGAGTG
>CM042143.1:72599577-72649577 GCA_023376005.1 Doryteuthis pealeii
TGAAGCTGAAGGAAAATTAAAAAATGGACAAATATCTGGACGTTGCCAGAGAACTGAAAAGTTATGGAATATGAAAGTGAAAGTGATACCAATTGTAGTTGGTGCACTTGGAACAGTCCCAAAAGGATTGGAAAAGGGTCTGGAATGTTTGGAAATCAGAGGAAGGGTTGAAACCACTCAGAACACTGCACTGCTGCAATCTGCCAGAATACTCAGAAGAGTCCTGGAGACCTGAGGAGACTTGCTGTCACTCAGACTCCAGTGAAAGACCATCAGTTAACACTGATGTGAAAACTCAAAAGGAGTGAATAATAATAATAATAATAATAATAATAATAATAATAATAATAGGTAATCTAAGGATCGACAACGGGAAATCCTGAGTCGTGAATCTTTATCCTGTCTTATTATCATTATATTCTATGCTTGAAATATATTGTGATATTGCTTTGTATTTTCGGTTATAGTACACCGTAAAGTTATTACGGAGTACTAACATTTTCAGCGTTAAATCAGAATCATAATTGTATATGAATAAGATAAATTGTATCGGGAGATAAACATATGCAAATAGATATCGTAGTGAAATAATGGTTACGCAGTTCGTCTACTATTACATTACAACTGTTGTGGCAGCACAATACCGGACATTTACATATATGACAATATATTACAGGATGTTTACATATGGTTCATCAATCGACCGAATTTGCACCCCAATCCTGCTATAATGGTTAGCAAGCTAGTCTCGCAAATCCATTGTTACTTAAAAGCGAGTTCGATTCTCACTGGATCCACCATACTTGTAACCTTGTGCCAATTCTTACCCGTGGTGAATTGGTTTGGCTTCTTTTTTTTCTTTTTTGTCGAATTAAGTTCATACACCAACTATAAGTTTTATGAAAATGCAAACACTGCCTAATATCTATGGTATCTATCTTATGCAAAAAATGATTTTGAATTTTGAATAGAAGTTAAAAATCTTTTGCGTCGTGGGTAAAGGTGGCCAATTACTCACACACAAAGAGAAGTAGGAGATATGTAATAATAGTGAATAAGAGGCAATGCCAAATACTTGGTAATAGTATATTTATTCGATCAGGAATTCATATGCATACTAACTCTCCGTCTTGTCTGTCTGACAGCTAATTTATAAAACAGACGCAGTTATTTTTACGGTCCATCTTAGAGGTAGATAATACTTTACAACAAAATCTTAAATCATGCCTTTTAGAAAATATTTTTATAGTTTCTTTTGATATGCAAGGTTGAACAGCATTGGCGGAGATCGAATGCAATGCAACCAATTTTGAATTTAATTTTAGTATGAAAATGCATGACTGTAATGAAAAATATTCTTTTACAGAAAATAAACTTGGAATTGGTAAACATTGAATGAATAAGGCAAGTCTTGCGATACTTAATGTGTACTGGACCTTTCCATAATGCGATTCCTTTACTGAATTTCCCATAACGCTTAGTTGGAAAACTTCACTTGTCCGTCGTCCGCAAAATATCTTTTTCCAGATCTATGACGTAATAGTATTTTTCTTTTCATTTTGTTCATTTCTCAATTTCCGGCTTTTTAAACATGTTATGAAAATTGTTAAATGAGCTACAAGTTTAGATGGCGTCCTTTTGAGAGTATTCCGTTCAATCCCCCATAATAAATTACAAATGTTAAAGAAAATATCGTCATGTTTTTTTTGTTTTGTTTTTTTTTTTTTAAAAAATGCTTCCCAATTGATGTTGCCATCTGGCCATTGAATTATACTACGCAAAACAATGCATACTTGTATTGCATTGGAAAATATTATAATTGTCGAGAAACGATTTTTCTAGTGGATACAGAGGAAATTCTAAAACTATCCAGTTGTCTAAAGAAACAAAAAGTTCCATCAAAAAAAACTTTTATAGACGTGAAAAAATACGTTACTATTTATTCTATTGCTTTCTTTTTTCTTTTTTTCTTTCTTTTTTATTTCTCCGTTTTTGTTTTTTTCTTTCTTTCTTTCTTTCGTTCTTTCTCTCTTCTTGACTTTTCGGTCCTTATTTATATATTTCTTTCTTTCTTTCTTTCTTTCTTTCTTTCTCCGTTTTTGTTCTTTTCTTCCTTTCTTTCGTTCTTTCTCTCTTCTTGACTTTTCGGTCCCTATTTATATATTTCTTTCTTTCTTTCTTTCTTTCTTTCTTTCTTTCTCCGTTTTTGTCCTTTTCTTTCTTTCTTTCGTTCTTTCTCTCTTCTTGACTTTTCGGTCTTTATTTATATATTTATTTCCTTCCTTCTTTCTTTCTTTCTTTCTTTCTTTCTTTCTTAATTGATCAACACATTTATATCCACGTTTTTCCATTTTCTTCAAACTACTTAACGTCTCTTGTTTATTGTCCAATTCCAAATTTACTTGTTAAAATCCGTTGAATCTAAAAATCCTTTAACAATTTCCTCGGATCTCAAAGAATTCTTTATCTTATTCATCATTTGTCACAATGTCACTTGATGGATGTTTAAAGAAAATAATAATGAAAATCCCGTCATCATTTTAGAACTCTGTCTTTTTTAATTATTTTTGTAAATACTGAATATTTTTGGTAAATAAACTTAGAGCCTTTAGAAATTCTAATTTTGGGAACTGATTTAGTCTTAATTTGTCTGATTTTTTAGATTTGGCTTGATAATTTTATATCTTGGATTTTTCGGACAGTTGTCCTCATTTCCGTTATTATACAAACAGTATTTCTATCGATGTACCCTCTGGCCTTCTTTGTCGAACTCGAGAGACTTCTCATCGAATTCGGGAACCTTCATGTCGAAATCAGGAGCCTTCACGGAACTTAGAACCGAAACATTTATTTACTCCATTGGAGTTGATTGTTCTCTTTCCGTTAACCATAACCGGGTAGAAGTGTTAAGCTATGTTAAATATTCTTTGTTATTTTCGTTCAGATAAACAGGGAACACCTGAAGAAGGCTAGAGGATACAGCGGCCGAAACGTTGTGTTTTTCATACCACAATAAAGGTGAGACCAACAATCCGGAAAATCCAAATAATATGAGATATAATATATAATTAGAAGAGTTGAATATTTTTTCCTCGAGTCTTTCAAGCAAAATTGTTCATAAATGCTGAAGGTTTAGATTTTCTTATTGACATAATATTCGAGCAAAACTTCAATGCTATGTCAATAAAAAAAATCCAAACATGCTTTTCATATATAAATGTTGGCGTACTCCAATTGTATATGTCAACGTAAGTATAGGAAAGACATGTTAGTGACCATATTTACATCTGAATTCTCTGATGAAATAAAACGGAACGTCTCCCAAGCTGTAGACGTGCATTTTTTCCCAAGACCCAACATTCCAGCGCGCGAAGAGGATCTCTGACAGAGACGCTATTTGCGTCTGTCTCCTTCAATCGCCTTAGTTCGACTTACTAATTCTTATCTTTTTCCCACACATTTTGCTATCACGTGGCCTACAAGAGGTCATAAAATGTCTACAAGGGGTCATAAGCTGTCAATAAAACTTCTGGTAATTTTCCATAACCAATCCTCAGAATCAACTGCTAACTAAAAGTTATTACATTTCATTACAAAATGAATAGGCTACCTGCCCATTATGTAACAGACCGATTATCGATTATATGGATATCTGAGCTTTCAGATAAGATGAATAAATAATTTTTCCAAGTTGTAGTCGTATCAGTGCTACAATATGGCAATACCATTTGGATTCAAACAAAACGCCTAGAGAAAATCGATGAAAACTACACAAGGATGCACTGTGTTGTCGTAAAATCTTGGAAGCAGCCCCCCACAATAAAAGTGGCTTTACGGCCACTTAATTCCTATCACACAAAGCATCCAAGTAAGACGAACAAGGCATGCTAAGCACTGCTGGAGAAGCAAGAACGAACTAATGAGTGACGTTCTCATGTGGACTCTCACACTGGGACACAACAGTGTTGGCCAACCAGCAAAGTCTTACAATTATCACCTCTGTGTGGACACTGGATATGCTAATAGGGACGTAGAGAGAGAGAGAGAGAGAGAGAGAGAGAGAGAGAGAGAGCAAGGATATTTCAGCAATCAGCATGGCATGATGATCATGATAATTATGATAATTTAACCCAATTTCTTACCAATAATCAGATTTAACTCCAGCAGGGTAAAATATTTTATTCCAACTCTGAGTTAAATAGTACCACTATTGTTATTGTACAAGGATGACTTTGGCATTAATTTAATCACGAAGGTTGATATGCCATTAAACAAAGAAAGCAAACCAAAACAAACCTTACCCTGTGGGCTAGGTCTGTAGAATACGTCGACTACGCAAAAACGTTTCTGTGATTTCTTAATATTTTGAAGAACATATCTTTGAGATTACCCTCGTATTTAGAGTGTCACACAAAAACGTTTCTGTGATTTCTAATATTTTGTAGACCTTACCTTTAGACTTACCCTCGTATGTTCTCTTTGTGACCACCTACGGTGGACGGGACTGGCGCAGCAAAACCATTGATAAATGATAGATTGACTAGTTTTCTTATTTGGTAAGTAGTGCAAAATAGTTTAAAACGATAGCAAGAAAAACTATTGGTAGATGACCCAACAGTATTATAGATCTCATGAATCATCTACTCAAAAATCTGTAATTTATAAAACTGTACAGCAATTCTTCTTCTTTCCGACCTTTTCATGGGACTGCTTTTAACCGCAATCGGTCTCAGCGCATTGTAACTCTCAAAGTGATTGACCCGTGTTCTTAGTAAGATAGCACTCTCATAAAGTTTGGCGACAAGACAGCGTTTGTAATTCGCTCTCTACAATCGATGACACTATTGGTTGACTGACAAACGTAAAGTGTACTTAGTCCGTGTGTCATCTGATCACTGTCCTACTAATGACAAAGCCGGCGAGAGAAGCAACGTACTGAGTTACCGACAGGTGGGAAATTCAGTTTGATAAAGTGTGATGTTTCCTGCGATCCCAGATTCAATATTGACAAAGCAATTCTGAAGATACTGTTCTCGGTTAAAACGGCGGTCAATAATTTCCTTCGCTCATGACGTTTCATGCATTATGTATCTCAAGTGTTGAGTTTATATGATAACCCGTAGTGATCATACACAGTTAATGACATTTTAAATATGGTCTGATTCTTTTTTTAAAACTGTGATGTCTATCTAAAATCTACTAATGTGTCCTTGCTGTTCTTGGGACAACCGATCTCTGAAAACGTCAATGATTACTGAAATGCAAGTAAGTAAAATCATAGAGGTGGCGTAGAGTTGGTAACAACCAGACAGCAAGGGAGTATATCCCCTTTTCATTAGCGCTAAGTTATTAATTCTAAATATGGTCTGATTATTTTTTAAAAACTGTGATGTCTATCTAAACTCTACTAATGTGTCCTTGCCGTTCTTGGGACAACCGATCTCTGAAAACGTCAATGATTACTGCAATGCAAGTAAGTAAAATCATAGAAGTGGTGTAAAGTCGGTATCAACCTGACAACGAGGGAGTCTATCCCCTTTTTATTAGCGCTAGACCAAGGAGATTGTTTTTGGCATCTGAGGTGGACCGCCACACCTACCCTCAGCTCTTCACTTTACCGCACAGGTATCTGTACTACTCATACGCTGAGTTGACAAGGCCGGTATCAAAGCAGGAACCTTGTGGTTCCTAGTCTAATGCTCTACCGACTGAGGTTACCAAATTTTACTGTTCATTGTGATGGATGTTTAAGTGATAATAGTAATTCCCCGTGAAGAAAAGGATAATCACCATACTTCTGAATGTTTGTGGGGAGTCCCATCGTGTTGCAATGGTTAGCAAGCTAGTCTCGCATATCCATTACTACTGAAGTAGCGAGTTTGATCAAGGAGATACTTCAAAGCAGTGGAAAACTCTCACACCACAAAAACATTCCCTTGAAAAATTATGGTTAGATTGAATGAAAAATGTAACCCTTTGAGGATAGATAATGACTAAACACGCTTGCGCTCATGGGCCTAGATGACGTGTTAACACAAATACCGACTAACGTGCGTTCTATGTCAAATAAAGTAAAAGTAAAAAGTAAAGTCGTCGTGGCGGCCTAATGTCGGTATCAGCCAAACAGCGAGGGAGTCTATCCCCTTTTCACTAGCACTAGACCAAGGAGATTTTTAGCGTCTGACGTGGAGCGCCACATCTACCACCATCTCTTCACTTTACCGCACAGATCCCTGTGCTACTCATACGCTGAGTTGTCGAGGGCCGGTATCGAACCAGGGACCTTGTGATTCCTAGCTGAACGTTATACCGACTGAGCTAAACCGGCCCTTTATGTCAAATAAGTAATGTCGACGGGGCGGCCTAAAGTCGGTATCAGCCAGTCAGCGAAGGAGTCTATCCCCTTTTCAATAGCGCTAGACCAAGGAGAACGTTTTTTAGCATCTGAGGTGGAGCGCCACACCTACCATCAGCTCCTTACTTTACCGCACAGATCCCTGTGCTACTCATACGCTGAGTTGGCGAGGACCGGTATCGAACTAGGAACCTTGCGGTTTCTAGCCGAACGCTCTACCGACTGAGCTAACCCGGCCCATAATAATTATGTCAAATACTCAAATACTTAATCACGATCATCTCATATATTGTTGTTTCAGATGTTTAGGATAGATAGCAGTACCCTTTGCCTGCTGGATTCGTTCTCAGGAAAACTCTTGAAAATCCCAACCTCAAGGGTTTAAGCGAATGATTACTGGATACAAGCATCTCTTGCGGAGAGTAATTCATTTATTTATTTTTTATGGATCCTTTGATATTTTTCCTTTTTTTCTATCTTCTCACATCAACCTTTAAAAGAGAAATTTAAAAAAGAGAGAAAAAAGAGAATATCTACACAGAATATATACAATATAAATACAACAAACATATGCACCCTCAGGGTGCAAGTATTTAAGTTTTAATTAATAAGATATTATATTAAATTAGAAAGGCTAATGAAACTAAATAAGAATGCAGATAAAAAAATATAAAACAGAAGTGGGTATAATCGAAAAATAGAACACATGAAATACTCTTTTATCACTCCTGTTTTCATTGCTAAATTTTCCTGATTACACTATTTAGTTAAACAGAAAGTAAAGAATAAAATTACAGTTATTTCTTCTTGTTAATCGATGTCTTTTAAGATTTATCCCCGAGATTCTTGCTAATATACATTAATATAAAACCAAACAATCAGAAATCAATAATACCAAGCACATATTTATCAAAATCAATTTTTTAATATCAATATGCAAATTAGCCTTCCCATTCACACTGTAACCCGCTATTTTGTTGTATCATAAATAAAATTGCATGCTATCAATATGTAGATATGACCAATCGTATTAATAATGTAAAACAATTTTATTAATACTTGAGGTTTAAAAATATAATTATGGAGTGTATGACGTAAATAACTAAAGAGAATTGTGATATGAGTAGTAATATAATTTCGGTTACAGACAGAAAAAACACACTATTTCCATTATAATAAGTTATCTATATACAGATCATATTTTGTTCAGCAATTCATCTGATAGTTCCCATAAATGCTTTCGTTAATTATTCCTCGTACCATTGTTTCTAAAATCATCCAAATTAATCTTAATTTTTTTCCACTATTGATGTTTTCGAACTGATTAGACAATTTGTTTCAAAATAAAGTACTCTATTAGCAAAAATAATCCCTAATTGATTAATAGATTTAAAATCTGCTCAGACAGTAAATTTCCAGTTCGAGGAGAAATATTAAAAAGATGTTTATAATCAGAAATTCCATTTATTATTTTGAAGGTTTCAATTAGATCACTTCTCATTCTTCTTTCTAGTAAGGAAGTTAAACCTAATTTCTCTAACCCTTCCCTGTAACTATAATCGTTTACTCTTTTTATTAGCATTGTTACTCTTCTTTGTATGCCCCACCCCATCCCATTATCATACTCAATTTATGTGTCTATACACTGGAGCCCATGTTTAGCAAGCTAGACTTTTAAAATGAGTGTCCCATACTACAGGCTTTGTGTCATATCTATGCTAAGCTAACTGAATAAATATTAAGGTAGATTGGAGGGGAACAGACCGCATCTAGATACTGGCAAATGGAAGAATAGATGACTGGGAGTATGAAAAGTTTGAATCTGCAAAGGTTGGATGACTGAAGAAAGAAGACGTAAGCAATAATGTCACGTCATTATTTCCCTCCCTAGATAGAAAAACTACGTATAAAATTCATTTGTAATATCCCAATATTGCCAGTGCTTGTAATAGACTGGTAGTGTCCCCTGTGTAGTGTTAAACATCTCCCAAACTGTTGACTCCGATTGTAGAATACACCGACTGCACTTTTTGCTGAGGAGTAAGACAACCTCTTTAACCGATGGGGATTCCTGTTTTCCGTGTGTAGCGACCCATGATGCTTATGGACATAATCCAACTGAAACCACTAGTAAATCTAGTTACATCTTGGCACAAGATGGTTTTGATTATTGTATGTTGTTTAAAACTCACTTTCGATGAGAACTACCCCTTTCTTCATGAGGGACACTTTTAACACCAAAACCTTCACCCCTGGGGCCAATAAATATGTCTAATACTTTTGGAATTACAATAAAATAACCTTTTGGCAATCTACAGAGGATAGAGAAACAAACTCTCCTCAATTATTAATGGAGATATTTCTTTAATAGTCATTATTATCTTTAAATGGATAAAAAGCTTTGTAACATTAACTTGGCAACCATTATATTCTTTTAAGCACAAAGCGACGATAATTGAGTTTAAAATCTAATAGTGAATTGTATTGAATCATTTTTATCTGAGAATATTTTGAAATCTCATACTTTTTCTTATATTTTTTCTTTTTCTATATCCCTATTATTTTTTCTTACTTTTGATTTATTGCAAATCAAGTTGGCAAGACTGCTTATCACAAATGAAATATGAAAAAGCAGTCAATATTTGTCGAAATTGTCTCGTTAAAACGATGAATTGAATTTGTACGTCTAATAGGAAGTAAAACATTATTTAGAAACAGCCAATGTTTAATTTGATGTTAGTATTATGAGAATTATATAATAAGTCTTGAAGAGATTTAAAATATTCTTCAAGCTTGGTCTTGTTATTTTTCTTTCTTTTCTTTTTGTGTATAATGTGCAATCGGGCATGTCAGGACGATGGATAATGGCTGCATTCCAAAAGATCTTTTGCATGGAGAATTAATAAAAGGCTCCCAATCGGTAGGTAGAGCACGCCTACGCTTTAAAGATGTCTGTGGGAGAGACATGAGGATATGCCACTTTGACACAAACACGTGGGAGGTACATGCAGAAAATCGAGCGGCCTGGCGACTTAACGTTAAGCAAGGTACGAAGAGGAGTGTGACGGAGAGGAGAGTAGCCTCGACATCAAAGAGAGCAGGAAAGAGGGGGTGAAAACAGCAGCCCCAGAAATCATCACAGTTTGTGTGCAGTCAGTGCACCAAAGACTGCGCAGATGCAGATAATTTTTTGTTTATTTATTTTTCGACACTACGCCATACTCCTTAGTGGATGGAAATGTGCAAACCAACAATGTGTGATCAAAATTTGTCGAGACTAAAGCTTAATCCTTTCATCTAAAAAGAATAATGAAGATATGGGCATTGCTAAACAACTTATATAACAAAGTAAGGCGGTCTAGTAGTGACTTCTCCCAACCCCTTGATCGGGGAGGGGGGAGTAAATCTGCTTGGGGCCCCGGAGAGGCCGGTTTTATAAATTCTATATGAATACAGCTTGCTTGGCTTACAAGTGTCCCAGCTTTTGAATTTCCCGTGTTTTGAGTTGTCACTAGGTCGATTGTTTGCTTTGTGTTGAATATTAAAACTTGAGGCACGAGCGAGCTTCAGAATCGCTTATGTTAATAAGTTCCCTAAAAGCATTTAAGATTACAAATCTATTAAAGGATTAGTGGAATTTCTGTTTATTTCAATGTGGAAAATTGATTTGATCTATGAGGAAATTGAGTTACGAGCAGAACGAATTAAACCCGTAAGTCAAGGTACCATTTTACTCATCAAAAAATGTTTTCTTGTTCTTCTGGGGTATACCTTTCTGACGCATCCCTTAATTTCAGTATAATTATATCCGCTTCTAATATTCGCAGGTTTTTACATAGTTTTCTTTCTCTGATACTTTTTTGGCTGCATGAGTCTATTCCTTTTGTTGCTTCCATTTTTCCTTTATTCAGTACTAGAAGCGACTACCCGGCATCGCCTGGGCAGAAGGAGAAGCAAAATGTTACTCTCGCAGATCCATTATTACTGAATCACGAGTTCGATCCACGCAGGATGCCCCATTAAAATAACTTTGTTAAAAAAAAACCTTGCGTTGATCCGGCCTAGTGGGGCGTCAGAAAAAAAGAGCACGGACACTCTGAAAAGAAAAAAATAATGACTTCTATTTAAAATATTAAATACAAAAAAAATCCATGTTTTTATTATTTGAATATTTTTTTTTTAAATTATCTTCAAGAATATAAATTAAATCTTGTTTCAAAATAAATAAAGGACTGGTTACTTACAATACTTGTTGTTGTTTTAATGGTTACCAAATAAAATATTGAACAACTTCATTGTGACTTAACTTTGGTGATCTAGCAGAAACTAGCGCTTTCAATGTGACTTGAACTTGATCCAAATATTAGCTTTAACCGCTTTTAATCTATATGAATTTATAAATATGAGAACAATGAGAGAATTTATGGTAAAATATATAGTGAGCTTTAGTTCATTTTTATACGTGTTATTACTACTGTATGGTGGCACCAAAATTCTAGATGTAAAATACATAATAAAGTAAAGTCGGGGTGGCCTAAAGTCGACATCAACCAATCTGCGAGGGAGATACCTACCATAAATTCCTTACTTTACCGCACTGATCCCTGTGCTACTCATACGCTGAGCCGGCGAGGGCCGATATCGAACAAGGAGCCTTGTGGTTTCTAGCCGAACGCTCTACCGACTGAGCTAACCCCATAATTATCCCAATTATGTTTGGAACAGGCTTATTGCTGCTTGACATCGGTGATCTAGCGGGAACGGTGCTCTCAGCGTGACTTTACTGTAATGAATGAATACGTAAAATAGCATCTAAGTTTTAAGGATCTTTGTCCAACCGAGAACTTTTCAGCATGTACTTGTCTGAAATTGTTTTTTTTTTTTTAGAAACGAATATATGCATGTATTTTATCGAAATAAAAATACACTTGATAATTGCCTACAATAAACACCCTCGATGAAGACGACTAACGCAGTAAGAAGCTGATGTTATTATCTTGACATAGATAACTTCAAATATAAGACCATTTTTCAAAGCCGCTTTTCATGAAAACACTCTATGCATGAAAGAAAGCGAAATACAATAATTACTGTCAATAATCTTGTCAGTCCTACTCAAATAAAACGTTGTTGTTTTTTTTTCCTAAATTGTACTTGGAAGTGAATATATCTTTCCCGGCAATGTCCAAGACAGACCGCGCCGCTACGCATGCGCAAGCCTGCACTAGAGAAAGCTGTCAATATGAACAATCAATGGCTTCTTTTTACTGTCATCACTATTAGTGATGGCTTCGTCTGTGATTGCTTGTTAATGGAAACCAAGCCATGACTCGCAGCAATCTACTGTATTTACGAACGGTCCGCGGTGTTGTAAGCCAGCGTCAAGCCATTTAGGCGTTTGCGTGCACCTGAGCAGTTAAGTTGACTTGACTAATTGACGCACATCGGAGATGGACCGACCCACCGCTGCTTCACACCGCCGCGCCGTTCGAACAGACTTATCCTATTTCTCGTCATCCGCTGGGAAGAGACGTCAGAGGTAGTAAGTTGGACGAAAATTTGAATTTAGAGCATTTGCGAACCGCGAAGTTGTGGCGAATTTTCCTGCTAGGTCCATGATTGCCTTGCGTACGTGCCTCTGCACCAAATGCCTCTCCGGATGGGTTTAATGACTACGCGAATAGCCAGACTGACAGCTTTATCTTTACTTAGCATTTCTTCCTTATTATTGCTAACGACATGGAGAAAAGTAAGTACAGTTTTGTGAAAACGCTTTGCATAAATCTATAATTTATGCACTAGTCAGTTTAACATTGATGTTTTTATTAGCATCAATTGAGTGATAGAAGACAAAGATGAAGATACAGTGCACACCACTATGGCCAGTCGTTTAATTCATATGTTCTCTCTATATGTAGTTGGTTTCTGTGCACACCCACGTATAATGTAATGTTATGCTGTTGTATTGTCCTCGCCCGGAAGATGGAACTTCCGGCTGAGCGACAAAGAGAAAGATAAAAATATATATTTAAAAAGAAAGAGAAAGCAGAAGAGATAGTTTCCGGTCAAGGAAGCAGGGTGAAGATAAAGAATATATAACAAAGGTCCGTTATCAGATCAAAAAGATAAATATGTGTAGGCGTGTCGTCAATACAAAAAAGCCAGAGGGTCAAGCCGACAGAATCAGACGCCAACAGACAGCGGAAAGGACACTTCACGTCTCCCGTCAGCAACCACCCCTTGCACTCATTGTAAGCTCCGTGCCTTCACCACCCACACACCGAAGAAAATAAAGAAGGGTCCTCTTTTGTACCTACGTATCTGTTGTTATTGAAGCCCAGTAGTCGGTCGTAGCTGACTACTAACATACATCGCTTTGGGTACTGTGACCATACCCGCTACGTATACAGATACGTGATTTAGCAACGTGAAGAAGAAGCCGCTATATAACATAGAATTTGATGCCAGTACACAACAATGCCACATAACATTGTAATACATACTATTTAGATAGTATGTATTATTTTCTGATTTCTTATGTTGTAAAAGTATAGAAAATGGCCATTATTCCTTCAAACTTTGCTTTTCTGCCCCGGATAATACTTTGTAAGACAAATTTTGTTCCGGATAGTATGTGTTATTTCTTAATTGACTATAGAAAATTGGCCATTATTCCTTCAAACTTTGCTTTTTTGCCCCGGATAATACTTTGTAAGATAAATTTTATTTCTGAATAATATGTATTATTTCTTAATTGCTTATGCTGTAAAAGCATAGAAAATAGCCATTATTACCTTCAGAATTTTCTTCTGTGGCCGGGATATTGTAATTAAAAAATACTATGCAAAAACGAGAAAATTTTCCATTATCATTTAAATAAGGTTAATTTGCACACACACACACACACACACACACATATATATATATATATATATATATATGTGTGTGTGTGTGTGTGTGTGTGTGTGTGTGTGTGTACGTATGTGTGTTAGGAAAAACAAGTTATTCCAAACATGAATTTATTTGTAGATGGTGAAGTCGGCATTAAAACGTGTTGGTTTATTATAAAACCTTTATCAGGACAATTGGATGAGTATGGTGTTGTCTAACCTGAGTTAGAATTATTTTCCTTACACAATTTTGAAAAGAATTCGTATCTCGCAACTTTTAACATTTTAGTAACCTGACTTTAACATGCCAAATGAAAGCCAACCTGACAACTGACCATCTAACTGAAAATCACACTTATTTGTCACCAACCGTTGCGCTTATTGGATGACCGTCTAAAATCTTTTTAAATTATCTACACTATATGCCAAATAAAAGATTCGGCAAATCTATTACTTAACAATTATTACCCCCTCCATAATTTCTGCACTATATCTACCATTTTCCCGCCGTCCGCCCAGGGATATATAATCATACAATTAGCAGAAGTACTATGCAATTGTTATATACCGTCACTAGACCCGACAGAGAACACGGAACACTTGTATATATAAAAATATAAAGTTATATTCTTATTCTTCGATTATGTGTAGACTGACAGTCGTTGGTGGAGAATGCACATACACAGGAGCCTTCGGGAGTTCTGACTGCGAGTTCTGACTGCTCAACCAGATTTCTAAGGGCTTTTTATAGTTCTTCAACTCAACGTGACACTTACACAGTTGTCTTGTAGACACACCTCCTTGCCCACGCAACTTGTTTTCATTGCTTATAAGCTACACCTTCACATTTTATGTGCCTACGCAGTGACAATATACACCTGCATTTTGCGGGTGTCAAAGTCAGTTCAATGCGTTCAAGCCAATATCCTGTTTTTGTTTTCAGGATCATATTTGACACACACGTATTTCCTGCGCCCAAGCGCTAATCATCAGCACCTGGTTCCCGGGTGCAAAATCGTTGACCAGGCAAGTTTTATCTAAGAACAACTACCAAAACATTAAATTAAAAAAGGCGCAAAAATTAGTTTCCTATTATGATCAATGAACTTATGGAAAACCAAGAGATTTTCATATTAAACAAAAGTGTTATTTTATTTATTTATTTATTTATTCATTTGCAATAAAAGAGGCTCCGAGATAATTAGAATTTGAAACTATATTTTTGTATATTCTGAACAATCAGAACCTTCGAACTAAACGCTAAGTTCTATTGACATTGTATATGTATATTTACCAACTGACAGGATGTGACACAACATAAGTTTTTAAGCAGAGTTGAACAAGTTTGAATTAAGACTTTTTCTTCTCCTAGACCAGTTATCATACCAAAGTTAAAGAGCCCAGTCTGTCTTAATATTAACTTTTATTTAGATAAAAATTTTGCTTGTGAAACAAAAGAATGAATATGATACTAAATTGCAGCAGTCGAGAGGTTCCAGTTTTGAGTCTGTGGATGGTGGTGTCATCCTTTTTTTATTGTTACACCCAGCTACATTAAGCCAGTGTGTTAGTAGCTTTTAAGGTCCAACTTATGGGTCAAATATATCTGTTATAGAATTAGAAGTACAGTAATACCTTACCCTAAATTATTTAAATAACTGGTTCCAGTCGAAAAACGACTTAAGTCGAAACAACCATCATCTAAATGCAATTATCCGACTTAGGCTTAACATAGCCTAATTTTATTTTTAGCCAACGTAATCAGTAAATGTCGGTAAATTATGAATCCTACCGGTAGCCTTGCCTTGTTTATTCTATATTAGAGTATGTAATCGGTACTTTTCGGTAAATTATAAACGTAAACAATCCATACAACTCCCGAATTAACGGTACCATACGGTATGAATAATTTAGCTATTTTTACAGAAGACGTAAATATTATGATATTTTATATAGCTTTTAAGGTTATAATACGATGGTGAGTTAAAAAGTAATGCTATTTTTCACTTCCTCGTCACTAGAATAATATTTGCTTCTCAGAATTTTTTTTTCTCGGAGAGAGATAGTCTGAAGGCGCTAAATCTGGTGAATAATCTGTAGTGAAGACGTGGCTCAAAGAACAGTCAATAGAATTTTACGGGGCAGGGATACATGCTCTCATTCGAAGGTGGAATATTGCTATTGAGAGAAACGGTGACTATGTGGAGAAGTAGGGGTGTGATTCACAGAGGATTGACTTCATTTTGATGTATGATACATGTTCCTGTGTTGGTAATTATACCTGTCCTAAACAAAATGGTATTACTTTTTTAACTCACCCTTTCAATATTTTTGAAAAGCGACGTGTCTTCAAAAATGACGTAAGTCGAAACGACGTAAAAAGATGTATGACTTTATTTGAAAAACAGAAGAAATGCTAGGAGTGATCTTTAGAATCTTTTAACATAAAATACGTTTTTCTGCATACAAAACATTTGTTTATTTTGTCTGCTATGAAATGCTAGTGAAAAATAATTGTATTTACCCAACCCATTCAGCCATGCGCAGGATGCGACACAAGATCAATTTTTAAGCAGAGTACTGCTGGTTTGAATTATTCTAAGTATTTCATTCACCAAGACTGGTTGTCTTACCAATGCCAGAGAGTCCAATCTAACCTAGTATTTACCTATAGTTTGATGAAGGAGTGACGAATTACTGCCTTTCCCAAGGGCATTAGCGCGAAATGAAACACAAAGAGCCTCGTCCAGGATTTAAATCCGGGTCGACAATTAATTTTCCTACGACCATTACCGTGACGCATCTCTAAATATTGCTGAATGTTGTTGCCGTTCTTCTGAACCAAATACTAAATAATCTCTATCAGTCTCTGGGGAACATTTTTTTCTTTTTTGTTAAAGAAGAACATTTTTTATTTTTATTCCGTAATTAATTTTTGTTGACGCACATACTCACGTGCTATTTACAAGGAGTAATTATTTCTTGGAGAGGTTGGGGTTTTTTGGGTTTTTTTTTTTTTTTCATTAAACTACTTGGAGACGATTTGCAACTTTTTTCTCGTTTTTAATAATTGCGTTACATGATATTCGATATTACTTATTTCTCTTGAGATTATATTGAATAAAAATTAATCATTTCGATCGAATTTTTCGTTTAATGTTTAATGAAATCCGTGTTGATTCCTTTGTTCATGTTTCAGATGTTAATTCATGAATCAAAGTTTTAAAAACTCAACCTCCATAACTGCTTGAAATAAATAAAAAAAAATATTCGGAGCTTTGAATAAATAAATATATAAATAAACAGATAGATAAATATGGAAAAAAAACAATTTATTGTTTCTTTATAAATACGGAAACATTGAAAATTTGAAAATATACGCTACAGATTCAAAAATTATCCACACTCTTGTTTTATGGAAGCCGAGCTCATCGTGGATGATTTGATATGCAGAACTATAACTGATCTGCAGAGAACAAGCTACTTCATCGATGATAACTCGCCGGTTCGTCATCTTCATCTCTCGAGCTTGCTGAATTTTCTCATCAGTTGTGGAGGTTAATAGGCGTCCTGATTTATCTTTGAATGTCATGCTTGTCGGACACTTTTAAATTTCTCTATCGATTCATACATACTTCTATGTAGTAGTGAACTGTCCCCGTGTTGTACTAAAAGACACTCATAAATTTCAGCCTCTGACACACCTTCCGACTGGGGAAATCGGGTCTCTTCCTTGGTGCATACGGCTAGTGGACCGGCCATGTTTGCACTGTAATGATACCAAGCAAAATGGCATGCTCAGGCTCGATTTTTTGCTAATTGTTGTGAGATAAAATTTGAGGTACGAACGAGCTTCATATACGCTTATTAATATGTTAATAATTTTGCTAATGTTACTAAGTCCCCCTATCCTCTATGCACTTCGATCACGTGGCCACAACAATGCCAACTATAAGTTACATGCGCAGGACGTAGTATGACAACAATAAAGATATGTTATGGCAAAAGTGTGAATAATTTTAACTCTCCCTCTTATATATATGTACATATATATATATATATATATATATATATATATATATATTATATATATGTGTGTGTGTGTGTGCGTGTGTGTGTGTGTGTGTGTGTGTGTGTAGAAAGTTTTGTAGAAAAAACAACAAGATGTTTAAAGTTTTGCTGACAGAAATCTGTTTCAACCATATGCGGTCTTTATCAAAGCAACATTGTAAACGGAACAACGAAATAAATACATCATTAATCACGAGGCACAGAACGCTCTCGATCAGTACCGGAATTTTCAAATAATTTTTAAAAATGCGTATTTTATATTAAAAATAAAATAAATTTTATTTTTAAATATTATAAGCATTTTTCTAAAAAGAAAACTCAAAAGAGTTTGCAGTAAAGGTGTATATAAATATTAAAAAGTTAGGAAAATGTTCCGGTTACAAAAATATATATATATATATATATATATATATATGTGTGTGTGTGTGTGTGTGTGTGTGTGTGTGTGTGGTTGAAAATAGAGGAAACTGTGGATATAACAACACAAACAACTAAATTCAATTGATATTCGCCTCATTATTGCCTGAAGCTTTCTCAAAACGTTATTGACTCAAGTGCTTGTACATTCAGCTTTTATGGTGAAAAGGTAAATGGGTGACTGGTGATAAAAAGGGGGGTTTCGTGTGTACTATAGAGGAAGAAAATCGGGTGGTCTTGGTATGTGGGGAATGGTATTTTTATTTTCATGGGGTCAGTCGGTTGACTTTAAAGAGAATTTGATATTTATAGTGTGGGACAAACGTGTGATGTCAAATGTGTACCAGGGGACCGAGGATGTTTTTGTTTGAAAATATTTTAGAGAAGTACTTAAAGATTTTGCTGAGATGAATGCATTTACTATCTGCTTTTTTATGTTTAAATGTTAATTGGATAAGGGAAGGACAGGGAGAGAGTAATAGAGGAAGGGTGAGTTTTTGTATGTGGGAAGTGTGTTGCCTTTAAAGAAATTGATAGTCAAATTAGGTATGTTGATGTACGTCAGTGTGCATATATATATATATATATATATATATATATATATATATATATATATATATATATATATGTAGGCAGGTGTTATTAAACAACACAGAACATTTCTTTTTTCGAGATGATAGTATGGGAAGAATCCTATTTCAACTGGATCCTAGCATTGGAAAGATAGCCAGCAGACTGGAAAAGATACAAATCAAGATCATGAAAAAGAAATGTTCCGTGTTGTTTAATGACCCCTGCCTACAATATATCGATAAATACACATAAACACAAGTAGATGTAGGAGATATATTTCGTCTTGCATTAAGCGAGACTTTTTCCGTCGTTTATTTGAACATTTGTGCATCATACATTTGTTTTTATAGAAGATAAATTGAACGGGTGTGGGGTGAGTTTGGTGATGAAGTCAGGAGGGATAGAGTTTGTGAGGATTTGTGAGGATTTGATTGGTCAAAAGGAATTGGTCATAGATTGAGTGGGGAGGGAGAATTTATATATATATATATATATATATATATATATATATATATATATATGAATGTTGACTTAGGAATAGCCCACCTTACGAGTTACGTGCTGTCACTCAGTCGATTTTTTGCTAATTGTTGTGAGATAAAATTTGAGGTACGAACGAGCTTCATATACGCTTATTAATATGTTAATAATTTTGCTAATGTTACTAAGTCCCCCTATCCTCTATGCATATGATAATTGGGTTGACAACAACAACAACAACAAAACAAGAAAGAAAGAAAGAAAGAGAGAAAGGTCTTAGGAAACAAAATGTAAATATGAAGGTACAATACGCTTCCCTAGCGATTCTCTAACATCCATGCCTAAAATGAGCTTAGACAGTTTGACATGCCGTTAAAAACTAAAAAGAAAGAAAAAAAAGGAAGTATTATATTCTATGGCGATAATTCTACGTAAAACTATGTAATAAAATGTTCCTTGCCCTCGCCAAACATTTCAACAAATCATATATTCCAAAACTGAAATGGTCATATCTTAAAGCGAGAAAGATGTATTGTGCAGGAGGCGGGGGCAAACAAATGATTTTTTTTTAATGATGTAAACATATTTCTCCTGTATTGTAAAGGTCAAGACCGATTTATTTTATTTTATTTTATTTTTTATGTTGGAAAATTTTGGCTGATATCCAAGTCTGGTTACGAAAAGAGAAAGACAGTGAGTGAGCATGGGGGCGAGAGAGAGAGGAGGGAGAGAGAAAGAGAGAGAGTGGGAGGAAAGATGATTCACGTGGCATTAACCCCTTTGGAACTAAGTTACAATTTAATCGTTAATGACGTTAATCACAAGCCAGAACAAAACAATCTCTCCGGTTTTCTCGGAGACTCACAAAGGACGGACGTCGTACTTCATTTTGCTCCCCAGTTAATAAACACATTTGTGAGGCAAGGATATTGTTTTTCTGCTTACGTAAGAAAAATTTAAAAAGAAAGAAACTGACTGACACCTCAAAAAAATCATATATATATATATATATATATATATATATATATATTGGAGATAGAATTTTGGAAAAACACACAGATGTTATTAATTGATATTGTATTTATTGGCTAATATTGCAATATTTCAATCTGTGTAAGACCATCATCATACTATCGGATTCACTTTCTTATATATATATATATATATAGCAACCTCTCCACACGAGCAGGATGCAACACAAGGTCAATTTCTTAGCGGAGTCTTTATTCATACCCTAGTTACTTAGTTAAGGTTAAAGTGCCAAATCTGCCCTACTATTTACCCATAGCTTGAAAGTGAGTCGTAGTATACCTAGAGTATTAGCGCGATGTAAAATGCGAAAAGACTCATCTAGGATTTGAACCCGAATCGATGAGTCCATTTCCTATAACGCTATCCATTACTCCACCCGGCTCAATTGAAAGATCATATATAATGTACATCTTATATATAACTCTGATACATAAAAATGGCACTACGTAGCGGGATTTTTGTTATGGCAATATTATCAAAAATGTTGGTTGGTTGGTTGGTTGATTAGTTGGTTTGTTTGTTGTTTTTTGGGGTTTTTTACGGCATATCAACCTTTTTGATAAAGTCATTTAAATAAACTAACGATTCGGGTTGCTTACAATACCTGCTGCTACTGAAGTCGTCATCCAATTAACTATTGAATAGGCTCATCGCTGTTTAACTTTGTTGATCGAGCGGGAATCGGTTCTTTTTCAACATGACGACCGTTATCAATCAACAAAGGATTTGTACTCGGGTCAATTTCATAAGACGATAATCCCTCCGCCCCGGTCAGCATGCGGCACAAAGTCAATTTTTAAGCAGAGTTTAATAGGTCGGAATTCAGTGTTTTCCTTCTCCTAGACTGGTTGTCATGTTACATATACTCTTTAACACCGGGTATATAATAGAGAGAGAGAGACAGACAGACAGACAGACAGATTAGAGATAGGGTAGAGAGTTTGATGATCGTCTTCCTTGATTACTCTGCTTCTGGTTCTTCGTCTATGCCGGCCGCCATCTTCTCTGGTTAGGCTTTCTATTAAGGGTTGGCCTTCTTTCTGTTGATTCTTCTTCATGCTGGGTTGATCATTGTTTTTAATATTCAATTAACAAACAGGACTTAGTTTTTTCTTGATCAAGTTTTATTTCGCAACCCTGCCCATTTGATTCCACCCCGGAGAGACCGACTCATCAGAGCCGACAATAGCGTCTGCACTCCTCAGAAAGCGGATCGAATCTCACGCGTCCAATCGAGCGCTTTCAAGCAAAAGGGTAGGTCCCGCCAATAATTGTCGGGTAACTTTCCTTGGACCCCGTCATTCTAAATATAACGGACCCTAATTCAAAATTCTAACTACAGGCACGTTGATAATTTATAAGCTGCCAATAAGTTATGTAACAATCATACCAAGGTTAAAAAAAAGCCCAGTCTGGCCTACTATTTAGATGGAGGGAAAACAAATGAATGTATATCTTCCCCAAGGGTATTAGTGTTATGCAAAATGCATACAGCCTCAGTCCAGATTTTAACTCAGACTAACATATTCATTTCCTACGACTATAACCGTTACACTAAATGAACCTCCAAATATTTAGTGAGTTGCACAGATTTTACAACTACAAATACTAGAAACAAAATTGATTATACAGATTTACCAAGCCCTCTGCGCGAGTAGGATGTGACACATGGTCAGTTTCTTAAGTGGAGTTTTAAGAGGTTTGAATTCAGTGTTTTCATTTTACCTTTTTCCTGGTAGCCCTACTATTCACATAGCTGTAGGGAATAGTTGGATTCATACATTTCCCAAAGGTATTGGCGCTATGTGAAAGCAATTATATAGATAACACTTATATGGTTAATTTATTGGTGTTGAGAGTCATTATTTAATTTCCTTAGTCTCCTGGATATGACGCTAAACATCATCTGGTTGTGAGATTCAATTTTTGAAGCTCTGGGGAGTGTGGTGTGCCGTTTCAGTTGTATTACTCACAGATTCATTATGACCCTGTTAGGGTCCAAGCAATCGGTCAATAAATCGGTTTGCAAGTTAATGTAATATATTTCTACCAGTTCATGAACTTAACTCTTTTCCTACCAAATCTTTTCCCACGGCTGTACCAAATCTTCTTGGTATTGTTTTTACTTTTACGATAGGATATTTCAAAGTTCACCTCAGAACTCATTCTATTCAAATAAAGTCTTATTATTATTCTAATCAGAGTCCCTCTGTTCAATTATAATGAATTAACCATCAGCGATTTTACGGTAGTATTGCTGTGGTGGGAGAGCCGCTGTGTGCAGTTTAAAGTAGGTAAAGAGTCAATGATAAATCTAACATGAAAATTATTTATACCAACTTATTAAAGAACATGAAAAATAATTTGGTTTTTAAAAAGAAATTTGTAGAAAAATGGTGAAAAGAATTTTGTTTAAAAAATCTATGAAAAAATAATACATAAGAAATCAAACAATTCATATATATTATATATATATATATATATATATATATATATATATTATATATAAGAGGTTCTCGTATTTTAATGGTTATCGCCATCTGAAATGGTGACACGGTGACACGATTTCAAATCCTGGGCGAGGCTGGTTGAATTTCACATAGCGCTAATGGGAAAGGTAAGAATCTAACTATTCTTCACCACCTATGGTTAAATATTGGGACAGTTGGGCTCTTTACCTTTGGTATGACAACCGATCTAGGAGAAGAGAAACTCTGTCAAACACTGTTGAAAATAGACCTTGCGTCTCATCTTGTTCGTGTGGTTTGGTTTGGTTTGTTTTACGGCATATCAACCTCAGTGGGTCATTTAATGCCGATAAAGTTTTGAAATAAATCAATTCTTAATGGATCATACAATTTTTTTATAAATACATTTTTCTATTTAACCCATAGATGGGACCCTAACAGGTACTACCACTCCGGGTCAGAGTGGACCAGGGAGCAATGGTGATGAAGGGGTGCTCCACATTCCCCAAACCTCCAAAACTAGAACCTCACCATTAGATAGAGTTTAACGTCATTCCCAGAACATGTAGACCTGCAGCCACCGCCTTCTAGCACCCATATGAAAAAAGGGGTTGGGGCTTGCCATAAGGGTAATAGGGTTGGAAAAATCATATATATACAAAAAAGATTTGGCATTAAATAACCCACAGGTGTTTATATGCCGTTAAACGCCAACCTACATCATCTTTGGTGTAAACATGAATGGTTATAGAAAAGCAATTTTTATTAAATTTTGATCTTCGGTTTGTTTTGTTTTTTTGTTCTGTTTTTTTTCTTTTTGTTTTTGTTCTTTGAGTTTTTTTTTCTAAGTCTGCTTTTCTTTAAGTGATAATATTTTTCAGGCAATTTTAAATTTATTTTCAGACATCATGATATCATTTCTTTTTTTTCCTTTTTTTTTTTTTTCTCTCCTCTTTTCTTTGGTGGGCGGATTTTTGCGGGCGTGTGTCTGGCAGATTAGAACAAAATAAAAGATCATTCCAAGTTCGTACATAATAAATGAGAATTGCCAACTGAGATTGCAATCAGAGGAGACAATGCAAATTCAATCGAGTTCGGATTAAGTGACGAGATAATTCCATTCAGTAATTGTCTCTTTTCACTCCCACCCCACCATCATCTCTTTCTCACTCTCTGTCACTCTCTCTCTCTCTCTCTCTCTCTCTCTCTCTCTCTCTCTCTCTCTTTCTCACTTCACTCATCCCACCTCTCTTACTCTCTCTTCACTCACCCCCACTTTCCTTTCTCTTCACTCACCCCACCATTTCTCTCTTTTCATTCACCCCTCTCTCTCTCTCTCTCTCTCTCTCTCTCTCTTCTCTCTCTCTCTCTCTCTATCTATCTATCTATCTCTCTATCTTCACTCATCCTACCTCTTACTTTCCCTTCACTCACACCAGCTCCCTTTCTCTTCACTCACACCCACCTCTCTCTATTCCCCTCTCTCCTTTCACTCACCCCCCCTCCTCTCTCTCTCTCTCTCTCTCTCTCTCTCCTCTCTCTCTCTCTCTCTCTCTCGCACTCTCTTTTTACTCACTTCTCTCTTTTCTTCACCCATCCCACCCTTCTCTCTCTTTCTAACCCTAACACTAATTCTCTCTTTCTCTTTCTCCTCACTCACTCAGCCTCTCTCTCTCTCTCTCTCTCTCTCTCTCTCTCTCTCTCTCTCTCTCTCTCTCTCTCTCTCTCTTCACTCACTCCACCCCTCTCTCTCTCTGTCTCTCTGTCATCTGTTCTATTTTCTTTCATTTATTTCCTTTCACGTAGCGGACAATCTCTCCTCTGACCCCACCCTCTCTCTCTCTCTCTCTCTCTCTCTCTCTCTCTCTCTCTCTCTCTCTCTCTCTTCTCTCTCTCTGCCTCTCTTTCTTTCTCTGTCATCTGTTCTATTTTCTTTCATTTTTTCATATAGCGGACAATCTAACAAGAACGTAACGAATGCACCACAATCCAGAACGAGGCAAAATAGTTAATACCCTTCTTCTCCGATGACAAAAATGTCGGAATGGATATATCAACTACCTAAGCGAAAACGTTCCGTCATTAAACCGATATTTACGATGCCACCAAGCTTTTAAGGGGACACCAGTTATCAAGAACAAAGAAAAGCTATTAATCACGGCAATTATTTGCCTAAACATATTTAACCTGTCTATGCATTCGACCATTCACCTGTCAAAGGGACGCAACTCAATTTTACGATGATAACGAAATGACTTCAATATTCGATTCACGTAGCTTGCGTCAAAGTAATAAAAACAACGAAAGATTTGTTCGCTTACTGTAAATTATAACTACCCTCTCGAGAAACGTTACTGAAATTATCAGATCTTGTGAAGAGACAAAGTTGTTTCCATTAAATTAACAAAGCGATGTAAAAATAGATTTTTGATACTTATTGTATTGGGAGTAAAAAATTCAATGTCAGCGAGTTTGTACCCTAAGTAAGTAAAATTATCAAATTCATTAAAAGGTTAAAAAATAAAACAATTTGAAATGTAAACTTTAAATATGTATTATAATATAAAACAAACTATATATAGATATATAATATCAGTGATGTATTTATTAAAACTTGTTTTAAAAAACAATGAGGACTGTCTGATATTGCATGTTCAAATTTTGAATGTATTTATTCTATGTTATGACGATTTTGGGTAATGTGACGTAGGCAGTGACGTATTTTTTTTACAGACTAAAACTGGAAGCGATTCTCCATTATTAATAGATAATGAGTAAAAATTTTAATTGCTCATGATCAAAAAACATATAGAAGATATCAAACGATAATGTCAAAGTTTAGTTTGCTTTAGTTTAGTTTCTTCGTTTAATGATATATCAACCTTCATGGATATTTAATGCCAAAGTCTTAAACGTAGAACAATATTGGTACTATTTAACCCATTGGCTTGGTAACTTGAGGGTTCTTACCTTTCCAGAGGGTATTAGTTCAAGAAGTGAACGTTTTGTTGGTTGGTTGATTGGTTTGTTGGTGACTGATAGGGAATGGTGTTGAGAAAGAGTCATAGAGAGCCGTGATGTCGGCACGACCTTATAATGATGATGATTGGACTTTTTTGGCAGAGATATATCAGGATTTTGCATACCTGTCAAAGATTGATGTTCCAGATGTGCTAAGACTTCGAGTACTGATTTTCACAGCAATTAACACAATCTTGCTATTTTCATATTTTTAGATTTGCCTATAATACTGTATTTAACTAAGTGATTATTATTATACTCGTATGAGTCAAATGTTTTCCAATATTTTGAGGCACAATATGACAGGATACTTTTATTGAGGCTTTGACATGCTCGCCTTATGCTCAAGAGCTACTCGCCGGATTTACCTGATCTTGCCGGATTTACCTGATCTTGCCGGATTTACCTGACCTTGCTTGATTATCGAGGTCCTTGCTTCCCAGCCACATTTTTGGAAACATGTGCTTACGCGACTGTGATCAACTGCGCCTTGACATCTCGTAAAGCAGATGCTTTTGGTAATTTCAGCGGCGTTATGGTCCAGTTCATGTATGTCTATTGGTATGAGTGTTTATCTATGTATCTACAGTAATAAATACTCAGTGCGACCCTGTTTAGCACTGTTTTTCTATAGTACACTTTTCAGATATTTTTCATAATAAATGTAGCAATGATGATAAAAGATGTCATAATGAACAGTCTCTAAAATAACTGGATACTTTTATTAATGCGCCATGTATATAAGAATATACACAAATACAATGATTGATTATGTATGTATTATCCCAGCTTCTCTGCCACAAACAGGATACGACACAACATCAATTTTTAAAAGTCAGAGTACAGCTACTTTGAATCCAGAGTTTTCCTTTTCATAGACTGGTTGCCTTACCAAAGTTAAAGAGCCCAGTCTGCTCTACTATTTACCAGTAGCTGGGGCGTGCTTCTTGCAATGGTTATCATCATAGGAAATGGGATCGGAAACTTAAATTCAAATCTTGGACGACGTTGTTTATATTTCCCTTTGTGCTAATGCATACATTTTCACATTTATCTGTGAATTTCAAATCATACGGCGGGGGGGGGGGTGAAGGAATGCACAACGTGTTGGTACACCAATTATCACCCGCCTGTCGGCTAAAGCTGTAGAATACACAGACTGTCCCTTTACAGAGAGGTACAAACCTTTAATAGGTCCAGCTGCTGACCGTTGGTGGTGACACGTGATGCTTAAGGAGGGTCGAGTCAGATTGTATGTTAGTGCGAGCGTGTGTGTGTCTGTTTTTCTTTCCCTTTTTATTTTTTTTTTAAATTATTTTTGTTTATTCTTTTTTTTTTTTTTTTTTTACTCACTCTAGTAATCGCCAAGTTTTCTTGGTATTTTTTACCTGTATGAATGAGTTTCTTCTGGGGCAAAGGATCTAGTACTATTCTCAGTATTTGCTCCCTACCAAAACAAAAGAGAGCAGGGGCAGGACTTTACAGTGTAAATAAGTAACAAATGCGAGAACCGATGCCAGTGAATCACGATAGGGAGAGTCGCTGTGAGCGGTTTGAATTTGGCATAAATCTTATTCAGCGTTTTAATTCGACGAAAGCCAGGACAGTTTTCAGTCACTTCGTAATGTTGCTGTTACTTTATTACACAGGAGCAGCTACGCGGTAGAAGGGGGAATTCGTCTCACAGATCCATTGTTACTGGATCGTGAGTTGGTCTTCCATTAAAATCCTGTTTGAAAAAAAAAATACCTTGCTTTGATCCGGCCTGGTGGGGTTTCAGAAAAATAAGTGCACAGACACTCTGAAAATAATTAATGTCTCCTATTTAAAATATTCAATGCAAAAAAAATCATGCTGTCACTATTTAAATTTTATGTTTTAATTATCTTCACGAATATTAATCAAATTATTTTTGTCAAAAACAAGAACTAGTGATATTTAATCTATACAAGGGCCGGTTTAGCTTAGTTTGAGCATTCGCCTGGGAACCTCAAAGTTCCTGGTTCTATACCGGCCTTCGCCAACTCAGCATATGAGTAGCACAGGGATTTGTGCGGTAAAGTGAGGAGCTGATGGTAGGTTTGGGGCTCCATGTCAGATGCAAAAACAATTTCCTTAGCCTAGTGCTAGTGTGTCTGACTGACACCGACTTTAGGCCACGCCGACAACTTAATTTTTTTTTTTTACTTTGTAGTTAATTGTTTTATTTTCATTGTTTATCCGGACATACATACATACACACCAACTGCCCTTTATATATGTATAGATGGAAGACGCATTTTAATCAGGAATCAGGAAGGAGCAAGTTGACTCCCAGATCCTGAATAAAACCTAAGTGTTTTAAATCGGTTTCTACAAGAGAAGGTCAATCCAGACAGATTCTGTATTGGTGTTTACGTGTGTCTCTGTTTTTTCTTTTCTGCTTTTCTTGTTTGTTCTTTGTTTTATCATTACTTTTTTTTCGCATGGCATTTTGTGTTCGCAGTGTTTTCAGGCACGAAGTACTGGAAACTATTGCCAAGAAGAGACGAGCCAATCTGTTGACAAAGAAGAGCTTAAGTGATTCCTTGTCTTCCTATTCGAGAAGCGAAAGAGATTAACAACTGAGTTTTGTTTCTGGGGCAAAGCATTTTCGGACTTGAAATCATAATGCGACTGAATCAGATTAGCAGTTACCTGTGCCGCGCAACGTTGCTGATTCTGCGAGCGAAATGTTACTTACTATTTAGTTCTACAGAGACAAAGATTTTATTTTCTTTCTCTCTCTCTCTCTCGCCCTCTGGGTTCTTCATAGCATATAATCCTATTGATGGCCGTTTGTATATGCAGTCAACTGGTTTCAAATATAGGCGACTTCTCTAACATGTTATTGTATCAGAAAGGAATCTTTGGTCTGTGGTTCTCAAAAATTGTCCAGACAATAGTTTGACCTTCTTTCTAAGGCTTTTCCGACTTGTATCAATTTGTATGTTATGGGAGGGGGCGCTTTTTGTTTTTGTTTTTGTGGGGTTTTTTTTTAATATTTGTTTTAGTTTTTGAAAATATTTGTCTTTTGGATTCTTTTGAATGTTTGTTGATCTTTTAAATATTTGTTTACTGTTATTTTTTTTTCAATATTTATTAATCGTTTTTTTCTAATGTTTGTTTGTGTTTGCTTGTTTTTTTTAATATTTGGTTGAGGGGGGGTGTTATGTTTGTATTTGTTTTTTATAACAATTCTTTGTGTTTTTTGTGGGTTTTTTTCTTTTGTAAATATGTGTTTATTTTTTTGTTTTTTTGTTTTTTCAATATTTGTTTTTCGGCTACTTTTAAATATTTTTTCAATATTTGTTTATTGGGTTTTTCTAATGTTTGTCTGTTTTTGTTTCTTTTTAAATATTTGTTTGTTTTGGGGGTTATATGTTTGTATTTGTTTTTTCATAATATTTTTGCGTTTTGATGTGGGTTTTTTCGTAAAAAATTTTTGTTTTTTGGGGGGCGGTGAGGTATTTTATATAAGAATATCTTTTACTTTACAATGTTCTCAGATGCTTTTCCTAAGATCTGAAAGGCATTAATATGTGTTGTAGGTCAACCAAAAATCTTGATTAGTTTGGTATATACCAAGCATAATCCAATATAAAAAAAAGGTTAAAATAGCTTTGAATACCTAACAAGAATGAACAAAAAAGTCTTCGGCATAAAATAACCCAAAAGTTTGACAACCAACCATCCTTACAACCGACAAAAATAAAATAAAATCATCCGAAACGAAACTCTAAAACTATCTAAGTAGTCTACTGACAACATAATTCATAAGTATTATACTTTTTCTGAATGAATTCACAGTAGTATTGTTTACATTAATTATATTTTTAAACATTTCTTATTTTTAAGTATACGAATAGCATATTCCTCTCTTTGGTTCTAGCAAAACAAGATTAATATTATTTTTTCCAGTGAAATAATCCTGACTTTCATAACGAAATGCAATAAGCTTTAGTTTCTTTGTTTAATGGCATATCAAGTAGTTCGTAGTTTATTTAATGCCAAAGCCATCCTTTGTAGAACAACAGTAGTGTTACTATATAAACCATATGTAGGGGATTCGCAGCTTTCCCTTATCATCAATAGAAAAAATTGAAAGCAAGATTCTGCATTATGTTTGAAATTGTTTATTCTGAAATAGTTCTGTAGTTGGGGGTTTCGTTGTTTCTTTTTTTGTTTGTTTGCGTGTCTGTCTGTGTTGTGGCTGGGGGGTCATTAAGATCTGCATCTTGTTCGCTTATCCATTGATTATCTGCAGTATATCAAATATATATATATATATTATATATATATATATATATATATATATATATATTGTATATATATACATATATTATGTATATATATATATATTATATTTATATATATATTATATATATAATATAATATATATATATATATATATATATATATATATAAGAATGTTTCTGGTATGTACGTGTCGACTTATAACTCCTAAAAGAGATGCCATTCTGATTTGAAATCTCGCAGACACTTATTGTGTTTCTAACTAAGAAACACACAAACTTTGTTTTTTTGATTTTTACTAATTAAGTGATATAATTTAATTATTAAACAAAAATCAACCAATTTCAAGAACTCTTCACAGTAAGGAAAAATAAAGTAAGGAAAAATTGGCTAAAAAAGGAAATGAATTAGACTAATACATTTCACTTTAACTCAATAGGCTAGGTACTCTCTCTTTCACCCAGACTGTTCGTCTCTCTCTCTCTCTCTCTCTCTCTCTCTCTCTCTCTCTCTCTCTCTCTCTCTCTCTCTCTCTCTCTCTCTCTCTCTCTCTCTCTGCTGTGTTCGACTCTCTCAGATAAAATAATGTTTTAAAACAAGTTCAGGGTTACACTTTTAAAAATAATATTTTAAATGTAAACAAAAAAGCATTTCCTAAAAAAAAAACATTGTAATATACGAATTCTCAGCGATTTTTTTTAAATTTAATAAAATATTTTCCTTTTATTCTCTCTTACTACTGTTTTCTCCCTTTCTCACTGGTGTTCTTAAAAAAATTTAGTCCGGTCATGGACCGGGTACTTTTGCTAATATATATATATATATATATATATATATATATATATAAAATAAAGTAAGTCTAATGAGTCAGAGAATATCTACCTAGATTTGTCCTAATGGATCATCAGGATAATTTTGGCTCAGAGTCAGAATATTCTCTGACTCATTGGACTTACTTTATTATTTATTGGTTCTACTTTGTGTATTGAGCATTTTATTATATTTAACTTAGACAACTCTTATAGTATTTTTTCTCTTTTGGGCATTATAATAGTGCCGACTATTTCAGGTGGTGCATATGATTTGGTCTTTTCTTTTCTATGTATTTTTCTCCAGGCGAAACTTTGTATTGTGTAATTGCAAATTATAGAGCCTGGAATTTTTTATAGAGTCGAAGTTTAGAAAAAAAAGTTTTATAATATACATATACGTATATCCGTTACTCGAGTTTCATGTGTATAACACACATAATTCTATACAAACGCTTGATTAACCACTTTTTACTATTCTCCCATTAGAGATGTGTGTTATACGCATAAAACTTGAGTCACGGAAATATAGTAACCATAATGTTATAATTTTTGGTTCTTATATCTGCTCTGGTATTTTATTTTTAGCATTCATTCTATGTATACTCTTTTCTTATTTTCTCTCCTTCATTTATATATATATATATATATATACGTGTGTGTGTGTGTGTATGTGTGTGTGTGTGTATGTGTGTATGTGTGTGTGTGTATGTGTGTGTGCGTGTGTGTAAAAAAGTATCGAATTTTTTTGTACTTTTTTGTGTACACACCTTTATTCTGAAAAAAAAACTTCCATTCATTAATGTATTTTCAGAATACAAGGTGTATCAAACAAGTACCAAGTTTAACGCTATATTTTCCAAGTTAGATGTGAAGAATGAAGGGAACTTTTTTTTTCAGAATACAAGATGTTTCAAAAAGTTTTTTTAAACGACTCGATACTTTTTTGACCCACCTTATATATATATATATATATATATATATATATATATATATATATATATGGGGTAGAACGGGATGCAGTCTAATCACAAATCTGTTGTGAGGGAAACCCTTCGAAAAGAATCAAATCCAAATTTAAAATAGAAGAAGTAAGCTATTGGTGTGGCATAGCCCTTTATATATCGACGTATAGTGCAGAGTATACTTATCTTCTCTATAATCTGTCAAATGCCTTTTCGTCTATGGATCTGGGTAACTCTTATGTTATCTGCGTAACTGGATCTGATTATCTGTTGATTCTGCTCTCTCTCTTTCTATCTGCGCTTGTGTTGACTTTGTAGTCTTTCTTCTGTCTTGGGTTCTTGTTGATTTCTTGTTTCGGTATTTATTCTTGTGTCTTGTCCCGTTGTTTGTTTTTTTTTTTTTATTTATTAACGAACAAAAAAACTTTCTTTTTTAGACGTCTTTTATTTTTATATCAAACCCAAGGAAAACGCGCGTGAGAAATTGCTATTTGGTCGAGAGACGTCATCGTACGCTGACTCGTCCAGTTATCCAGCCAAATAAGATTTTCCTAAACTTCTCACGTTGGCTGTCCAATAAAAGTAGAGAGGTCAAATACAGAGTTAAATCTTGTCAATATTCCTACCTTAGACAGTAATTCATGCATCAGTGGATGATTTTAAGCATTAATATCTAATATTTATGATTGTATGGCTTTAAATAATAATCATAAATTGTGAAAAACTTGTTGTTGTTGGCATCCTTACGTCTACGAGAGAAGATTTAGTAGTGTCAAAGTTTTTTGTTAACTTGAACTACATAGCCTGGGCGGTTTTGTATGGAGTATGAGCAGTTGCCCGTGCAGCAACCCCCCTCTCCACACTGCCGCTGTGATCCAAAGGAAAGGTAAGGACCATTGCAGTTTGGCAACGGTAGTGTCGCAGAAGTTAATGGGTAGCACTGGATTTCAGCATCAAAACACCTTAGGGACTCCAGCTCATGATTTATTTTCAGGGTTTACTCCCCTAGCCTTTCCTTGAAGGCAACAGGAGTTCTGTGTCGGACTTCTCCTTGAGTTGACGGGTTGCCGACCAAGGCTAAAGAGCCCATTTAAACCCATTTGGGGATTTATGCGAGTAGTAAGTACACCAATCTTACCACTATCGGTGTTCCTGAAAAAGAATTGAGGTTGGGGATATGGTATATTTTGCATTTGTGTATCAGATAAGCAACAGTACCTTCAGGTCAGTTTTTCTTGGGGGGGGGGTCCAGGATAAGTCTACTAAGGCGTCAGGGTAGTTCTGATGTTCACTTTGTTTATACACATGTATACGTGAATCCCTCGTTCTTATACACGTGTGGTTATACCAGCGCTGTTGGATTATATGTTAAGACTTAGTATAAGTCAACATGCCGTTTAAGACTTTCAAAAATCCTATTTTGGGTGTCCGGAGTCTAGGCTTTTGTACATATCTCTTAGCATAGTAAAAAACTATAGCATCAATAACTATTATTAATACAAAAACACATACATAGTTATATGGTATCAAGCATTGCTATCTAATACAAATAATTTTCAATGAGACACTAACAGGTACTACTAATACTACTCCAAGTAAGAATGAACCTGGGATTAATGGCAAAGAAGGATTACTCCACACTCCCCAGAGCTCCAGAACTGGAACCTCACACAAGATACAGTCATACCCAAGACACAGAAAAGATATCCATAATCGTCGACCGCATTTAAATATGTCTGCAAAGCGGTCACCGAGGAAATAAAATGTTACTTGAATATATGGTAAGGAATACGGCGAAGTATTAGACAATTTTAATGTATTGGGAATTGAGAGAAGATTCAGATGTTTGACATCAAAACAATTTTAAAACGTCTTTTTAGCGCATAAATAGATTTGTAAATGTATGTATGTATATTTATTAATCTTATAATTCTCCCGCGGCCATTTCTTGTTTACAGGATGTTGCATAGAAGATCTAAAACGGATGTTTTACACCCCATTTAAAGATTACAGCTTTATAAACAGGACAACTTGTTTTACATTGCTTTCATACTGAATAATCGTTTATGAATCAAGGGAAAAGCGAAAGAGAAAAACTCCGCAACGGTTTCCTTGTTTTGTTAAAAATGAAATCTGTAAGAATAAACTTTTATCCGGAATAGGAAATCATAAGATATCTCGAGCTGTGGTTTGTTCTGCATGGAAACTGTGGAGTGATTGTATTTATTTATTTATTTATTCAATACTTCTTTTGTTATTCTTTTCTATTGTTTATTTTTAAAAAGCAGCAGTTGAAGACCAAATGTACACAATGATTTGGTTTATTCAAAGAGAGATGCGTTCTGTCAGTGGGGTTTTAGTAAAGTAAAGTCGTCGGTGTGGCCTAATGTCGGTATCAGCCAGGCAGCGAGGGGGTCTATCCCCTTTTCACTAACGCTAGACCAAGGAGATTATTTTGGCTTTTAAGGTAGAGCGCCACACCTACCATCAGCTTCTCACTTTACTGCACAGATCCTCGTGCTACTCATACGCTGATTTGGCGAGGGTCGTTATCGAATCAGGAACCTTGTGATTCCTAGGCAAGTGCTCTGCCGAATACCTCCACCTAAAAATGGGCGCTTTTGGTATGACATTAAAGTGTTCTGGACAATCAAGTGGCTCCATTGGAGGTGGTGTTGTCTTACCACTACAGAGGTGCAGTCTGTGTATTCTACAGTCCCAACTGACAATAACATGAAGAAATATATGTAGGATATACTAAATACTGTACGGTTTAGAAACGTAAAAATATTTGTAATATTTCTATCTGTCTGTTGTCCGTAGATTGATTTGAAAACAAACCCCGGCACCAAGATAAAAAAATAATATTTTCTAGTGGAGAATTTTACGAGAAATTCAATGGTTGTATCTATATTCACCCCCGAATTAATTTGGAGTCCAAGGGACCAAATTACGGGATGTGGCATGAGTAAATGGAATAAAATGAATAGGCTATGGGTTGGAGGTGCGTGGTGTAATGGAAAAGGAATTCGAATCCTGTAGGCGGCTGTTTGCATTTCACATTGCAGGAAATTCTAATTCAATCCAAAAGGCAAAATTCTGATTCATCCAAAGGCAAAATTTAAAAATTTGAATTTAAACAACGCCGATAAATTTGCAAATTTAATGAAATTCCATAGCATCCATTCAGTTAACAGCTTCCCGCCCACAGCCAACAGGTAGTCCCATTGGAAATAGGTCTTACCTTTCTGTAGGGCTTGATGTGACCAGTCGATAATTGAAGGGGGTCTCTCCGACTGCCAGTATAGCCCAAGTAAGAGACAAAGTGTTGCATGCCATGGATTGCTCAGCTACCGGGATTCCATCCTTAAGTATCATGTGTCTCTTCTCAGAGCAAATAGGTAACCCCTTTAGGGAGGGGTTGTCTTACCTTCTGCAGTGCTTAATGTGACCATTCGATTGATTGTAGGGGCCTCTCTGCCTGTCAGTATAGCCTAAGTTAGAATTGACTGCTCAGCCACCATGGTTCCGTCCTTAGCTATCACTGTCGTCTCTCCATTGGAAAGAGGGGTCTTACCTCTCTGCAGGGGTGCAGTCGGCCAGCCCCAGACAAGGCAGCATGGGAATTGTGTATCAATAGTATAAGAGACTGTTTTGAATAAGACAAGCTTTATTAAGCTGGAAGTAATGTAATACATTTGTTTTTTTGGGTTTTTTTAAGAGCAGTTTGTTTTTTAGAAGTCTTCGTAGAACGCCTATAAAGTAAACACTATTCAAACTGAAATATACGAGAACATTAATCATTTATAGATTCAACCTCGTCACTGACAGTGAGTTACAACGTGTGGAGTTGAGTATCATTCAGCTTTATGAAACTGACAAGATGTTTGTCTACAGTTCATCTTTATCTACCGTTTTTTCCTCCCTCACATTGGATAACGCACAAAAGTTCGTTTGGTTTATTGGACAAAAATAAAAGACTTATTTTCAACGTTAGTTTTATTGAACAAAATATGTTGTTCTCTTTGACAGTTCAAGATAGAGAGGAATAAAATATCGAATTAATTTAGGTCAGATAGTAGATTACAAAAGATACATGTGTTAATATGTCTATATTTAGAAACTAATTCGCATCTATTTTTGCATTTTTTTTTACCTTTATATTGTAGAATGCATAATTTTTTTCTAGACACAATCTGCTATTATATTCACCTAATTTATAAACTTGTACTTCTTCCACAAAATTCCATTTTACTATGGGAGTTTTGTAAATTATATATTTTATATGGCTGTCACTAAGCCTCCCTTGAACCAACGGCTACGGTGGGTGTAAAAAAACTGGGTGATGATGATAATAATAATAATAATAATAATAATAGACTGATCTTGAGATTTTGTTTCTAAATTCAATTTAGCAGACATATATATATATATATATATATATATATCCCGGAAGAATTGCAACGGCAAGAAACTACAGTCGGAATATTTCATAACATTCGCTTTTAAAAACGTGTATATATATATATATATATATATATATATATATATATATATATATATATATATTGAGCCTCATATGTTATTTAAGTAACGAAAGGCAAGTTCACATGCATCAGCCAGTCAATTTCTTTTTCAATCATAGATTTACGCAAATGCATTACGCTGAAGTTTGCCAGATTTTTATTTAATCAAATTCCAAATGACGTGCAACAATAGAAAAAAACACTCGCTTCAACCGATTCTTCTTCCTTTTATGCAACAAATGTAACTAGAATTAATTCTTCTAGATTGACTGTCCATATCTAATCGGCCAAACACATTCGTTTGATTACAGCAGAATCTGATAATATCAACTGTTCGTATGATACAGTCAACGACGAAATTATTCGTACACCCATTCAATTTCTATGCATTTCTCAGAAAATAATGGCCGCGTGATGCCAGTTCATTGTATGTTAATAAGCACAAAAATAAGGAATATAAGACCCAATTATCAGAACAATAGATTAAATATAAACAAATTTAACAGGTGAATTATGAAACCAATTTTAAACAAACACACACACACACACACACACACACACACACACACACATATATATATATATATATATATATATATATATATATATATATATATATGCTAGCAAATATATGCACCCTCCGGGTGCAAGTATTTAACTTTTAATGCAATAAATTATTGTATTAAATTAGAAAGGCTAATGATACTAAATAAGAATACAGATAAAAAGATTTAAAACAGAGGGGAGTATAATCGAAAAATAGAACAACTGAAACTTACTCTTCATTCACTCTCGTCTTTCATTGTTATTTTTTCTAATTTAAGTATTTAGTTAAAATAGGAAGTAAAGAATAAAATGACAGTTATGTTTTCTTGTTAATGGATTTCATTTAAGATTCATTGAAGAGATCTTTGCTTATATTCATTAAAATAAAAACAGTTAGAAATCAATAATACTAAGCACATATTTATTAAAATCACTTTTTTAATATCAATACGCAAAATAGCCTTCCCGTACACACTGTAAACCGCTATTTTGTTGTATATATAAATATAATTGCATGTTTTTAGTATGTAGATATAGTTGACAGTATTAATAATGTGAAACAATTTTATTAATAATTAAGGTTTAAATTTAAAAAAATAAAATCATTGGGAATGTGATGTCAATAACTAAAGGAAGTGTTACTGGAGTAGCGATATAGTTTCGGTTACAGACAGAAACACACACAATTTCCATTATAATAAGAATATATATATATATGCATTGGGTGAGGATTTCTAGGGTATACTAGACTGTATAAACTCTTAATAGGTGTACCAATTATTATAAGTAGAATAAAGCTTTCCAAAGTCTATCGGTGTTATCGTTTGTCATTACAGTAAATAAAACAAATTCAAAAATTCTCAATATTGTAAATAGGGTTTATATTAATTTTCACTCCAAATAAGAGCTTATTTTCGAAGGATATCTCATTCTTCATATATCGAAAATGACACTATGAAGTAGAAAATTACTAAATGCTTATTTCTTTCGTCTGTCTGCCGCTCTCAACTAGGGCTTATTTTAAGGAGGGAGCGTATATTGAATCATTCTGAAAATTCAAGCTAGGTCTTATTTGGCAGGTAAGTTTTATTTTCAGGGAAATACGGTATTGTCTACATGAGTGGGCTTTTATGGGGTTGTCTGTCGATTTTTTAACCAATCAGCAATGTTTTAGATCTTTTCCTAATGATGTTTGTTTTTAGCCAATGAGAAGCTCAGGTTTCATTTGTCTTTCTGATTATTACGTCAGCGTGGTTCACAAAATATTGAATCATTTAAGAATTCATAACTTTCTTGTTATTAATTTTTTTTTTCAAATATTATAAGTAACGTAGGCAAATTGAAGGAAAAAAATAAAATGATAGAATTTTACTATTCAACTAAGAGGTTTTGTTATATACCCCTAATATTATTTGGGTATATAATCGAGGAGAGAGACAGACAGTTAGATTAGAGTAGAGATGATAGTTCGTACTTGATTACACTTCTGCTTACTGACACGTTAATTACTGCCTCTACCTCTTCGTCTAGATCGTCGGCCATTTTCTCTGGGCTTTAAGGGCTGGTTCTTCTTCTTCTATTCTTATTTGGGCTGGGCTGGATTTTGTTCATAATATTCACTTAATAAAACAAGTCTTGGTTGTTTCTTATGATAAAGCTTTATTCTCAACCCTGTCCATTTTAATTCCGCTGCGAGGAGACCGACCCCGGGAGCTGACAACACGTCTACCCTCCTTGAAAGCCGGGTCAAATCTGCCACTAAACTAGAATTTGTTCTCACGTGTCTGTACCGGATGTCAGTTGGGATCATCGTTACGTCACTCATAATCCCAACGGGTAGGGAAAATTACCCACCTTCTATTTTAAATCTAAAGAACGTTATTTAAAATTCTAACTTCAGGTACATTCACAACTTATGACTGATCATAAATTGTAACAGTTTATAATTTCAACAAAGAATTTGTTGGTGGCAGAATAATTCCAAGGAATTCAAGATTCAAATGCCCTCCTCGTTCGCCTGCTTCGTCTGCATGACTTCTTTTTATGGAGATATTTAAAGGAATGTGTATATTTGAATAAGCTTAAAACATTTCTACAGTTCAAGAATAATATACGTGCAGTGGTAAGAGGATTGATCCAGAAACCTTGAGCAGGTTCAGTTTAACTCATTTCCTACCAAATTTCCCCCACGGCTGTACCAAATATCCTGTGTATTTTTTACCTCTTTGATAGGATATTTCAGATTTTAATATCTATTCACCTCAGAATTCATTCTATTCCAATAAGGTTCTATCATTATTGTAATTGTGAGTATTTCTGCTTAGTGATAGTGAACTAGCCATCAGTTTTTGCATTTTGATTGAGTGTGGTGGGAAGGTCGCTGTGAACGTCTGAAATGAGGCAAGGAGTTAAAGATCTCATCTACCCTTCTAGATATCCATACCTGGAATAGTTGGATATATACCTATTCGAAGGGTATTGGCAATATGTAAAAGACAAACACGTTTGACAAGGATTTGAACTCGAGTCGCCGAGTCTATTTTCAACCCGAATACACGTGACGCTACTAACGCCTCTTAATATTTCAGATATAACATTTTTTTTTTTTAATTTCTATTTCTATTCGTTCGGTTCATACAGGAAGGTGAAGTTTTCAGCAAAACTGTATTAGCGCTATGTTAAATGCAAACACGCTTGACAGTGATTTAAACTCGAGTCACCGAGTCCATTTTCAACCCCGATACACGTTACACAACTAACGCCTCTTAATAATTCAGATATAACATTTTTTTTCTTTCTATTTCTATTCGTTCGGTTCATGCAGGAAGGTGAAGTTTCAGCAAAACAAATCTTAATTTTATTTCAAACAAACAAGTTTAATGTCCTCTTAGAAAACAAGTAAATGTCTTCTGCAAAATATCGGGTATTATAGACAGGATTAGAAATAATTCCAATCATATTATGGTATTACGTGTTTAAGATCCGATTTAGCAGTTAAACCTGCCGGGAATGAATAAAATGTAAACTTAATTTCGTTATTAATGCTGGCAAAGATTGTACAAAGCAGAGAAAATATGTTTGCAAATGGATTTTTGAATATCACAGAAATGTCATTAATTTACCATATTGATTCTTCAATTTATCTATTTATTACGAAAACTCTCATTACATTTTAACATTACAAGTTAACATATAAATATATAGATATATACAGTTGGTGTCTACGCATCCTACGCTGGCAGCACAGAGTGCTCTTCACAGACATGCTGGAACGAGCAACCATGAACAGCATGTTCGCCATTATCTTCGAGAGATGCCTGCGCTGGCTTGGTCATGTCAGGAGGATGGACAAATACCGCATCTCCAAAGACCTACTGTATGGCGAATTAGTAGAGGGCACCAGACCGGTAGGAAGACAACACCTATGCTTTAAAGACGTCTGCAAGAAGGACATAGAGACATACCACATCAATACTAACACATGAGAGGTTGGTGCAGAAAACCGAGCGACCTAGCGCCTCCTTGTCAGACAAGGGACGAAAAGGGGTGAAAAAGAGAGGAAAGAAGCTGCCACAGAAAAGAGAGCCAGAAGGAAGGAGAGACAACAGCAATTCCAGCAAGCATCACTGTTCGTTTGCAGTCACTGTAACAGAGATTGCGATTAAAAAATTGGCCTGTTCAGCCACACGCGCAGATGCAGTTTTAAAAAATGGACACTACGCATCATATTTAACAGATGGAAGGATGCCAACAGTTGGTGTCAAAATTATTCACCCCACTGATCTAGTGGTGAGGTTCCAATCCTGGAGCTCTGGAGAGTGTGGAATATCTCTTCCTTGCATTTATTTCCAGGTCCGCTCTGACCGCATGTGATAGTACCTATTAGGGTCCCGTCTATGTGTTAGTTAGATTTTTATTTTTAAAATCAGCTTTAAAAAATGTCTTTAAAAAGTAAGTTCAAAGAATTGCTTGCTCAACAAAACGAATTAAAAAAAACGTCTGCGGCATAAAATAGGTTGACATGCCCTAAAATCCAACCAACCAATCAACTAAACCCTAGTAAATATTTCTATATTTTATTAGAAAATATGATTATTTACAAGTAATTAAGGGCCTGGTTAGCTCAGTCGGTAGAGCGTTCGGCTAGAAACCACAAGGTTCCTAGTTCGATACCCGCCTCGCCAATTCAGCGTATGAGTAGCACATAGGTCTGTGCGGTAAAGTGAGGAGCTGATGGTAGGTGTGGCGCTCCACCTCAGACGTTAAAATAATCTCCTTGGTCTAGCGCTAGAGAAAAGGGGATAGACTCCCTCGCTGCATGGCGGATACCGACATTAGGCCGCCCCGACGACTTTATTTTTTTTAATTACAAGTAATTATTGCCTCATATAGTATATTCCGTGTTTAGTTTTGAATAATTCATGATTTATATTAGGAACTTTGATCTATAATATCTATAGCAATAGATTTTTATCAAAATTGGTGCCGTCCAAAATTATTCACCCCTATTATGGAAATTGGAAATAATATTACTCAATGGTATTCTTTTTTAATTTGACGTTCAATAAAAAAAAACCTTTGTAAATGAAATAGTACTGACATGATTCTATATATTACCAAGTATAATTATTTCACACACGCACGTACACGTTTATATTAATGATGATTCATCCCATTCAAATAAAAAAAAAACGTTTTGACCTCTAAGTTCCAACAGTCCGGACAGAATGCTAAAGAACTTACTATATAAACGAGGCGTACATGGCATAATGGAATCGTCATAGTAAATGGTATCGGTGATCCGATTTCAAATCCAGGACGAAGTGATTTGAGTTTCAATCTGCGCTAATACTATAAGTAATGGCATAAATCCAGCTATAGACAAATAGTAGCACAGACGGTTCTCGATAAATTCGACCACGGAAGATTTTTTTTAAATTCCCATCACTAATTCCACCAAGGTAAAATCCACCATGATAAAATCCATCATGGTAAATTCCACCACGGTAAATAAAAAAAATTCCCATAAAAAAATCTTAGATATAATATAATTTAAGATGAAGAAAAAAAACGAATACATTTTAGCAGCTTACATTTGTTCATCTCGGGTGTGATAAATATGGCAGTGACGGTTGAGGCCTTCAGATTTTAAATGAATTGAATGAAATAAATGCTCAACTCTCAATAAAACTTAAACTCAAATTCTTTTTTTTTCTATTTAACCAATACATGGGACTTATTCAGGTGGACCTGGGAGTAATAGCGATTAAGGAGTACTCCAGAATTCCAGAATTGCAACTTCGCCATTTATGCAGTTTAACGCCATGCACAGGACACTAAAACCTTCAGCCACCACCTTCAAGCACATATATGATAAAAAGGATTAGGGGTTTGCCATAATTGTAAAATCTATCTATCTGGAAGTGTCTTTGTGGCGCAGTTGCTAACGTGCTGAACTGCAACATCTGAGTAAGCGAGTTCAAACCTCAGTCGTGCTATTACGTTCAGTTTTGGACTAATACTCTTGAGAAAGGTGTGCACCCAGTCATGCACTTAGCTATGGGTTAGTTCTATCACTGTTTTCTACGGCTCAAACATGAATAAGAAAATATAAACAATCTCCGTATATACATAATATATACATATATATTAGTTTATGTGCATATTATTACATGTAAGTATAAATAAATCTATGAAAACCTTAATTTAACAGAAATAAATTTATTACGGTTTATGATTTCAGGTCATTCCTTACAATAGGTTCGGAACAATCATATAGGTGCTAGGGCTTGACGTGACCAGCCCGTTGATCGAAGGGGGCCTCTCCAACCGCTTGTCTAGCCTAAGTATTTGAAATCCCTTGGCGGAGGCTCTAGCGACTGAGCTAAACCACCCCCTATTCAAGGGAACTTATGGCGAAATGTCGCACAAATAATTTCGGTCGAAATTTGAACTCGTCTCGCCGATAACAATTTTGTGCCTATAACCATTACGCTGCGAGAAAGTTCATTTGTTTTTATATCAAACATTTGAATAACTAAACAGTCGGTGCTAGTCGAAAGTTAAGACTTTGCTTAAAAGATTTCTATAATGAATAAGAAATCAGAGTATTAATATTTATCCACGCCTTTTTCGTTGAAGGGCGCGGCCACGCCAATAAGCTTCGAGAAGTCGGATTTTATGTGTCTTTCCGCCATTGCTTTCACTCGGCGACCAAATGTCTACCGATTGACAGATGTACGCGAACAATAAAAGCCTTATCGGCTCAGCCGTAAATTGCCGGAACGTGCCGAGCGTACGAACAGCAACTGATCAGCGGGGAAACGCAGTATGTATTATAATCACATATGTGTACATCATTGAAGTTAATTAACTTGTGTAATGAATGACCAGGCAAGAATGCTGGAAAGAGTTGCCTCCCCTTGTTTTCTGAACCTCTCACATTGTCCACTTCACGACCGTTGAATATCGCCCGTCTTTCTCCGTCTGATCACCGATAATGAGCTGGTAAGGCTAATTGTTACCGAGCGTAGCCTATGTTCACTGAAGTCTCTCCGATATTCCGTAATCATCGGGGGACTGGACGTTAATTCTCACCTACTTCTCGTCTCTGATCTACTGTTCATTATATCCACCACTAATACTATAATTTCAACTACTGCTGATGATAGGTTTGTTTAATGGCATATCAATCTTGGTGGTTATTTAATGCCAAATACATCCTTGTAGAAAACAGTAGTGGTACTATTTACCTCATAGCTGAGGTATGAGTGGGTTCATACCTTTCTCTCGATGAGAGCTTACCTTTTCCCCACGAAGAATATTTACACATTAAAAACTTCCTTGCTCCTAATAAATATGCCACAACATCACGTGTTCTCTTCCCCCTACAATATATACAGAATAGGAAACACTCAAACGAAGACAAAAAAAATCTATGAAAACCTTAATCTATCAGAAATAAATTTATTTCAGTTACTTTCGCCTCTTTAAATCTGATTTCAGTTCATACATTCAATAAGGGTATTTGTCAGAAAGTGAAGTCTTTTCTTAAATCTTAAGAGTGTTCACATGCTTGTCAGCAGAGCATGATAAAATCTGAAATTAATACACCACTTCATGACAGTCATCTGCTTAATAATTTCATCTACTTTTACAATAAAAACAAAAACAATACAATCATCAGATGAGTCTTGCGAATAAAAAAGACAAAAATGACGAATAAATTCGCAGTGTTTCTCGCACAATGCAAAAAAAGACTGCATGGAGGAGGAACGGAAGTAGGATTGGAATGTGGAAGAAAAAATTTTCCCCTCCCACGATTATCAATTACAGTGTACCTTCAATACCGAGTACCTCAACTTACGAGTTTTCCGAGTTCCGTTCGATTTCTTACTGTGTTGAGAGCTAAAATTTGAGGGTCGAGCGAGCTTCAGGCATGCTTATATAAATAATTTTAATAAAACATGTAAGTTTCTAAATTTTTATGTCAAAGAAAAATATCAATTATAAAAAATAATATTAAAATGTAAACAGCACATAATTCATTACATTCTATTTTATTATGTTTTTTTTTTCTTATTTAAAAGCATGTACAAACAAATAAAGGTATTTTTAGGGGTTGAATGGATTAATGGTATTTTAGATTTCACTTCCTCGTCACTGAAATAATGTTTGCCTCTCAAACCCTCTTTCATGGGGCCAAAGAGAGGCAAACATTATTCCTGTGACGAGGAAGTGAAACCTGTAGTGAAGAAGTGGCTCAAATAACAGCCAACATAATTTTACGGGGCAAGGATACACACTCTCATTCGAAGATGAAACATTGCTATTGAGGGAAACGGTGACTATGTGGATATTTAGGGATGTGATCCACAGAGGACCAGCTTCATTTTGATGTATAATACATGTTCTTGTGTTGGTAATTATACCTGTCCTAAACAAAATGACATTCATTTTTTATTCACCCTCGTAATAATAAAAATGATAATAATAATTGTTGGAAAATTTTTGGTATAGGACTCACACAGAATCACCGCTTCTATTTTTAGACTGCAGATTTTTACTGGAAGTTTATTACAGACTTAAAGCGAATTGCCACTGAATACATCAGAGTTTAGATTAACGATGACAACAATGTCTATAAGAATTTCAACAACAGCAATAATAATAATAATAATAATAATAATAATAATAATAATAATAATAATAAGAAGAAGAAGAAGAAGAAGAAGAAGAAGAAGACACTAGAAATATTATTTTCAGATTTTCTTTTATAATCTTCAGATTCCAATAAAATTTCATCTCTTTTAATTTGCCTGAGGACTAATAAAAGTGTAAATGTGTTTTGTCAAAAAGATATTTTATTGAAACTTCACAAGAGCAAAGAAAGAGGGTTTGACTGACTTAAGATATTATCTGCACAGACTGTCCTAACCAATTACTCTTTTTATAAATAAATTCATTCCTAAACAGATAAGTTCTGATAAAGTTATTGAAATAAGATTTTTAGGAGATTTTTGCGAGATTTTCAAATCTGTTTTTCGCTTGAAATGTGTTTTTCAATGAAATTCTAATGCCATGAACACAAATTTTAAATCACAAATATATCTACTTTCTATATAATGGACAAAAATATTTTTAATACCAAAATTCTCACCAATCTTGATATTTAGTTACGTCAAAAAGACTGATCAGGTGCCCCTGTGTAACGGTTATCATAGTAAGAAAGGGAATTGATGACCCGAGTTCAAATCCTCGACGAGGCTGTTTGTGTCTAACATTTGCACTATTGACTTTAGGAAAGGGATGAATCCATCTAACCCTTCCTGATGAGCTCTGCTCATTATAACGGTTATTGTTGTAGGAAATGTTGGTTTGTTGGATTTTACGGCATGTCAACCCTTGTTGGGTCATTTTATGCCGAAGACGTTTTTGCTTTATCCAGTATTGTTAGGTATTCAATTTTTAACTCACTTTTTTATTTATTTAATCTCTAAATAGAATTTGAACAGGTACTACCACCTCATACACTGAACACTAAGACCATCAGCCATAGCCTTTTAGCACATATAAAAACTTTTGGGGTTTGCCATGAGGTCAATAAACTCAGGATAATTATATGGAGACTAGGGCTTTACGTGACTACGACTGCCTATCTAGCCCAAGTAAGAGCCAGTATGAAGTGTTACATTTGATGGACTTCTCAGCAACCAAGATTCTGTCCTTAAGCATCAACAGGTGGCCCCATTGGATAGGTATATTACCTCATGTGCAGTCGGTGTATTCTATAGCTCCAACTGACAGGACTCGTAGGAAACGGAATCGGCGTCCCGAGGTTAAATGCTTTGCGCTACTGACTTTAAGAAAGGCGTGAATCTGTTACATAATTTATGGGTAGCCTATGATTATGTAAGTAGTGTCGTTATAAATTTTGAATCGAAGTTCGTTAAAAAAGATATTCAAATACTGAGGAAATAAAAAAATTACCATGTTTGACAGCGTTTGACCTAGCGTTCAGCAGCATGCCGACTTCTGATTGGCTGAAGGAAGACGTGAGACAGAAATCAGTTTTAGTTAAGTTAGTTGCAGCCAACCAGAATCGCCGCTTTCAAAATGCCGCTTCTCCTACGTGCAGTTTCGAGAACACTTGGGCTGGGTTGTTTTTAATAAAGACTAATAAAAAAAACTATTCATGCGTATTAATTAAAACAAGAAATGACGGGATACCCAACCCGAACAGAGAAGAAATCACCCCACAAATGAAGCCCAAAGGTAAATGGTGACCAATGAAGTAGACAAGCAGAACAGAAGTAAGAACTCATCATCCCCTCGTCTCTCTCTCTCTCTCTCTCTCTCTCTCTCTCTCTCTCTCTCTCTCTCTCTCTCTCTCTCTCTCTCCCCCGCCAATTATATACCCGATGTAAAGGGGTATACAACAAATCCACCTGTCCTCCCAGATATGGTAAACTGTAGTGCAGACTGGATTATTTAGCAATGGTTAAGCAACCAGTCTAGGGTAGAAAAATTCTAAATTCAAACTAGCTGTACTTTGCTTGACATTTGACCTTGTGACACATCCTGCACGGGGCAAATGGGTTGGGTATATAATTACGTCAAAAAGATTATGAGGATAAAATTGAAGTTTTAACTTTGGGAAAGGCCTGTCGTTCTTCAGGAATGATTAAACTCTTGTGCTGACTGGATTATTTAGCCTTGGTTAGGCAACCAGTCTAAGAGAAGGAAAACTCTTAAATTCAAACCAGTTGTACTTCGCTTAGAATTTGACTTTGTATCGCACCCCGCACGTGGTGGTGGGGTTTGGGTATATAAATACGTCACAAAGATTGTGACGTCCAAATGTAATTTTATATACATTTTTCGATTTGTTTGCTTTTGTTTTCTTGTTTTTTGTTGTTACTTTTTTTGTTTGTTAGTTTGTTTGTTTGTTGTTTTTTTCCCGTTACTGATTGTGACAAAAACACGTTGAATTATCTATAAAAATATGAAGTAACATTCTACGTCCATCGCAGTGGAAATCTCGTCGGCCATATTGACGGTCAATTTTCACTTGATTTGATTGTAATAAGATGTTGTTGTTAAGCAGAAGAAATCCGTATATTGCTTCTATCAGGACTTTGCTTCCATGAGTAACGGTCTGAAATGATATTGCTTTCATTCGTTCAATTTTGATGCAAGAGTTCTTTCGTCGGCACTTAGAATAATGACAGTTCCAAGTTCAGCTGTTATTACACATTCGATTCAGGGAAAATGTAGTTGAACTCTCTTATGGAGGTTGGTCGGAGTGCACAGGGCTTAAGTGAATTAAAATCTGCACAGAAATCACTGCAAACAGAATATTGCACGCGGTTATAAATTCCGAGCTTTCATTCTTCGGGTCTAATTTGTGAAAATGCATGTGTTCTTGTTGAACAATGGGAAACCAAATGTTTCGCTTTGCCATGGACGTCGTCCAACGGATATTTATACAAAGGTTCAACGTTAATTTTAGATTAATCACGCCAACTGCATTATTAATGGCCTACGTTTGAAATAGAAATCTTTCTGTTCTTAGGATACGTTTGGTCTTACCTGTATTGTGTTAGTATAGCATTTAATTCTAAGACTAACAGCAACAAATGAGGGAATTTAAACTTAGTTTAATTCTAACAATTTATTAAAGAACAAATAAAGCAATGACCAACAATATAAAGTCCTTCCTGTATTTAGAGTTAAGTTTGAGGGACTTACCGGTGTAATGGAGAAGATATCTGGTATCTTAGGGTGATTTCTTGGGGAGGATTTTAAGTCACTGTCCCGTCGGAGCTGGTCCGGAATCTGTCTGGGAATTTTGGTATTTTGCGCCAAAACCTTCTGGGCTCATCACGTGACTGGTATATCTAATCACAGAAAGCCTCTCCCTCACTAAACCCACACCCAGGAATAAACATTTTACTGGACCAACTCCTGCATATCCACACTGTAGATGAGAGATCACGACTGTCGGTTTTGTCGTGAAATAAGTAACGTTGACACAAATGTAGAAAGTAAGATGTAGTTTATTCCAAAGAATAATATGGTACACGGTTGAGTACGTCAACTAATGTAATAATAGTTAATAATAGGGCAATAATAGTTTATAGTTAATCGTTAAGTTGCTCTCTCAATATATAGAGATCGCCGTTTAACTAGTTTTAGACTAGGATTATTCGGACTATTGTCCTTATCTTTATTGTTATCTGTACAACGTTTCAGCCGATATGCCCCCGGCCTTCAAGTATTTCTTGTCGGACTCGGAGGCCTTCTCGAAGTCGGTAACCTTCTTTTTGAACTCGAGAACCTTCTTGTCGTAATTGGGAGCTATCACGGAACTTCGAAGCCAACCCTTTATTCAATTCATGAGGGTATCCTGTTCTCATTCCAATAACCATATCTAGGGTACAGGTGTGAAACTGTGTTTACTATTATATGTTACTGTCGCTCTTGACCAGGATTGAACCTGCAGTGTAGAGATAACTGTCACTTAGAACTGTCTTAAACCAATGCCTTTATCCACTACACTATGTGTCCAATTGAAGAAATACCCGAAGAAGGCCGGAGGGCATATCGGCTAAAACGTTGTACAGATAACAATAAAAATGAGGACAATAGTCCGAAAAATCCAAATAATACTAATTATCAAGCCTCATCTAAAAAACTCAGAGAAATAGTTTTAGACTATGTTTCTGTTCTAGGTATACGTTTGGTCGTACATTCTTTTTCCACACTGCAGATAAGAGGTCGGGACTATTGGTTGTGTCATGAAGTAAGTAAGCTTGACATACACGTAGAAAGTCAGAGATACTTCATTCCAGAGGGGAATATGGTACAGGATTAAGTAGGCCGACTATTCCAATAATATTTAATAGTTAATTATAGTGCAATAATGCAATACTAGCAGGACCTGCGGATATACCACAGTATGATGATTGAATTATTACAACATTTGATATGTTTACTTAAGAGCTATTGCGAAATAGTTCCATATGTAAAACGTATAATCAGCTAGATTTAATCCTCTCTCTATTTTTATTAAAAGAAGAGCTGTAAAATATTTACAATTATTTACAGATAGGGAGAATGATTTGCATCTAAGGTAGAGCGTCACACCTACCATCAACTCACAACTGCACAAAACCACGTTGTGCTACTCATACGCTGAGATTTCGAGGACAAATATCGAACCTGGAACCTAGGCGGATACTTTACCGATTGAGCTATAGCGGTACTAAATAACCCATAGCTAGGGGGTCCTTCCTTTCCAAAGGGTATTAGTCCGAAAAAAGAGGGAAGTTTTGGGTAGGTATTTACTCAACCCGTTTGCCATGGCTTGGATGTAACACAAGTTCACAAGTATGATGCATCCTGCGAGGATCGAACTCGCTATTAAGTAGTAATTAGATCTACGAGACTGTCTTGCTAACCATTACACTACGATAGAACGCCAAAGGAGGATGTTCTAGGTATGACATTAATCTGCATCATTTTTAATTATAAAACTAACTGCTAACCCTAACCCTAACCCTACCCCTAACCCTAACCTTAACCCTAACAACCGGATGTTGACGGTGCAAAGCAAAACATGTCCTTCTGAATCCAGGTCGCCATTGGGGTGCATAAAAGTAACTGGGTCCAATAAAACAAACGTCTCCGAAAAAAAATATCTCAAGAATTGTCATGTCGTAAAATCCTAACAACCAGACACCAAACAAAATATTTTATGCTGTAATGGCTATCGTCATAAGAAATGGACATGGTTGACCAGAGTTCACACCCAGGATGAGGCTATTTTGATTCCATATAGCACTTTTAAATTTAGGAAAGATATGAATCCAACTATTCTCCGTCCATCCAGATGTAACTAGAATGGCAACCTGGGCTTTTTAATCTTGATTTGAAACCAGTCTAAGAGAAGGAAAAGTGAATTTGAAACCTGTTAAACTGCACTTACAAATTGCCCTTGTGCCACATGAGGTAAGTTTCCAATTCTGAAGATCTGGGAAGTGTGGAAAACTCCTTGATTGCAATTACTCC
>CM042143.1:72654577-72658312 GCA_023376005.1 Doryteuthis pealeii
ATTATTATTATTATTATTATTATTATTATTATTATTATTATAAGAAATGTGAACGTGTGGGTTTGTATTTTTTATGTATTCTAGCAATTCTTTTTTTATAGATTTTTTTAGCAATTTCGAATGAGTTTATTCGGGAAGTTTCTTTGCCGACTTTGTCTGCTTTCTGTTTGTTTTCTACTTTTAAAGGCATTAGTGAAAAAAAATTCGAGATTTTTGTACGCCAATTTTTACATGAAAAGAAACATTAAAAAAGTTATCTTCAGACGGGAGTTATATTTAAATTGCGAGATTTCAAGTTATATTAAGATTCTACGTGCGTCGCAAATACAGCGACAAGGAAAACGTCACGATTTATACCGTAGCCGACATCAAAGAACACAAGACAATCGTGTAAAAAGAGCACACCGGTGAACTGTTATTCATTAAAGTCTTCCTTCAAAGTGTGAAGTGATATTTTAAGCAATACGCTGCTTGAAAAATCTATGTTGCTATCTGTGAAAGATTTCATGTTAAATGTTTAATGTACCATTTGATCTTTATCAAACTCCACAATTATTTGCTTGGTTGTCTAGTTGTTTCGGTTTACTATTACATAATTTATTAGTTATAAAGTATGAACGTACCTGTAGTTAGAGTTTTGAATTAAGGCCCGTTAATTTAGAATGCCGGGGTTCGTGGAAAATTACCCGACAGTTATGGACGGGTAATAACCTTTTGGATTGACCCATTCAAAACGCCCCATTACAGACGCGTGGGAACAAGTTTTTTTTTGTTAGTTAGTTTCGACCCGGTTTTCAAGGAGCGTAGACGCGATTGTCGGTTCTGATGGGTCGATCTTCCCGCAGCGGAATCCAATGGGCCGGGTTGAAAATAAAACTTGATCATGAAACAAACAAGTTTTGTTATGTTAATTAAATGTTAAAAATAAACAATGTCCAGCCTAGCACGAAGAAGAATCAACCCCAGCAGAGAAGTAAGCCCAACCAGATATCATGACGTCCAGACGCGTAGGCGTAAGTAAACAGAATGTAAAGTAAGACTATCAACTATTATCATCAATCTCTCTCTCTCTCTCTCTCTCTCTCTCTCTCTCTCTCTCTCTCTCTCCTCTCTCTCTCTCTCTCTCTCTCTCTCTCTCTCTCTCTCTCTCGTTTTATACCCGATTTCGTATAAGGGCTATATAATATTACGGCATATCAACCATTTTCGAATCATTAAATAACGAATAAAGTCATTTTGATAAACAGAGGACTCAAGTTATTTAGAGTACCACCTGTTGCTTAAGTGGTCACCCAATTGAGTATTGAACTGACTCATCGCTGCTTAAATTTTGCGTGATCTAGTAGAAATTGGTGCTTTAGCATTAGACCCTAACTTATCTATAAATCTAATTTAGTCTATTTGTATCTATGTAGCTTCTGAATCAATTTTCTTGTTCGTTTCTATCTATCTATGTATCTGTCTGTCTATCTATCACACCTTTTGTTAGTTGATTGGTTAGCTGTTGTATATCAACCCTCTTTCGATAACTGGTGATTTCAGCGTGATTTGAGCGTACTGTTGTTAAATAAGTTTTAGATGTTGTGTGTGGTTGTTTTGTTTTACGGCATATCAACCTTTTTCGAGTTGTTTAATGCCGAACAATCATTTTGATAAACAAAGGACTTTAGCTTACGTACTTGCTGTTGCTTAAATGGTCACCCAATTGAGTATTGAACAGGTTGATCGAAATCGATTTCTTCATACTTACTAATGAAAGGGGTAACAATATGCCAAATATAGTCATTATTACGAAACTGGATTGTTCACAGAATTATGATGATGATGATCTTCATCATCATCATTATCATCATCATGTCGCTTTGACAGCTAAAATATCCATGACAAAGAATGCATTTCAGATTCCACCACGCATCGATGGGTGTGGTATCAATTCGCTCTCTCTCTCTCTTCTCTCTCTCTCTCTCTCTCTCTCTCTCTCTCTCTCTCTCTCTCTCTCAAAAGCGTCCATATGCCCCTGGCTGGTCTTTTGTGCAGCATCCAAAATCCTCACAGAGCTGGTTGACATAGTTTGTTTTTTTTTTTTTGCTGATTGGCTTTACACTGGTGTATCTATCCAACCTGTCTGTCTATGGTAATAGATATGCGGTCATGGAATAAGTAAGAGAATTAATTTTCGGAGCGAGCGACACCTCACCCTTACTGAGGATGAGCTACGATTCACTAAATCACTAACAATTCCTTTATCGACTCTAAAATACAGCTTCAAATTTTCCTGATTTGAGTCCATTTGGTTTGGTTTGGTTTGGTTTGGTTTGGTTTACGGCATATCAGCCTCAGTGGGTCATGTCGACAAAGTTTTGAAACAAATTCATTCTTAATGGATACTCAATTTTTTTATAAACACATTTTCTATTTACAATAATAATAATAATAATAATAATAATAATAATAATAATAATTGTTGGAATATTTTTGATATAGGACTCACACAGAATTACCGCTTCTATTTATAGATTGCAGATTTTTACTGGGGTATGATATTACGAATGCCACACAATGCAAGTGGGTGCACGCAAGTGAGCAAGTGCTTTGTGTGTATATATAGAGAGGTAGTATTAAATTACTTATATAAATAAGTGGGTATATGAGATTAATGCCCCATACAGGTACATATATGTGTATACAGTGTGGATCATATGTGTGTGCGTATATATATAATATATATATATATATATATATATATATAGATATAGAGAGAGAGAGAGAGAGAGAGAGAGAGAAGAGGTATGTGTATACATAAGTGTATGTAGGTATAGGTGTCAATAGGAAGTCAAGATGACCATTAAAATACGCTAGAGACTTAGAATAGATAATGAATTGTGATAATTCCTCCTAGGAGACAGTTGTTTGAAAATTGAAAGTTATTTAAAGGTCTAGTAAGCTAAAAAAAAAAAATACCAGCGGTCAGTACTGTTGATGGTCTTAAACAAAGGAATTTTAAAATTCCGTGTGAAACGAGAATGAATGCGAATTAGAAACGAGATTCGAGAAGGACAGTGGGAAATTTAAAAGTAAGGCATCGAAAAACTTTTGATCAACAGTCAACCTATTCAAAATGATTACTATGTTCACATAAACAGAAAACGCCTGAAGAAGGCAGGAGAATACAGCAACCGAATAGTTGTGTTTTTTTACATACCACAATAAAGATAAGGAAAAAGCCCGAAAAATAAAAATAATACGATCAGGCCTCGTCAAAAAAAAATTAGACAAATAAGATTGGAGATTTTTTACATACTACAATAAGGAAGAGGACAACAGTCCGAAAAATAAAGATGATACACATGAACACTCATCTGAAAAATTCAGACGAATAAGATGTGATGCTTTTTTACTTATCACAATAAAATCAGGACAACAGTCGGAAAAATAAAAATAATAGACATCAAGCCTCATCTCAAAAGGTTAGACAAATAGAGAGGGATTTTTATTTTTCCGACTGTTGTCCTGATTTTATTGTGATAAGTAAAGCATCACATCTTATTCGTCTGAAAATTTTCAGATGAGTGTTCATGTTATCCATCTTTATTTTTCGGACTGTTGTCCCTCTTCCTTATTGTAAGTAGTAAAAAATCTCCAATCTTATTTTGTCTATTTTTTTTTGACAGAGGCCTGATCGTATTAATTTTATTTTTCGGGCTTTTTTCCCTTTCTTTATTGTGGGTATGGTAT
>CM042143.1:72658412-72663412 GCA_023376005.1 Doryteuthis pealeii
TTGTTTGTGTTCTTCTTCTTCTTTCCTTGTTTTCAAATCCATCTATCAATTTCTATTATCTTTCTTCTTTCTTCTTTCTTTCTTTCTTTCTTTTCTTTCTTTCTTTCTTTCTTTCTTCTTCTTGTTGTTCTCATTCTTCTTGTTCTTGTTCTGTTCTTGTTCTCTTGTTCTTCTTGTTCTTTCTTCTTCTTCATTTCAATCATGTTAGTATTTCCCCTCGCATTTTCCTTTCTTCTCATCAATTAATCTTCCATTATTCTTTTCGCTTTTTTCTTTTCCCTTGTCTTTTTTCCTAACTCATCCCACCTCCTTACATATTCAACTTTCTTTTCACTCTCTTTTTTTCACCTCTTTACACTGTCCTCTATTTCCTCCACCATCCTCTAAACTCAGTCTACCCCGAACACACCATTCATTACTCTTACCCCAGACGCCATTGCAATCCCTGTAAACAAACCATAATTGCAGCGCACTCTCTATCAGACGCCTTTCGCCGTAATTCCAGGATTGAATGAACAATGCTTAAGGATCCTTCGGCTTTTAAAGTTCTTATACTTTTCATCCTAAGCTCGATATTATTTTCCTTTGCTCAACGTTCTGACTAGACAATACACTGGACTTCTTCAAATTTTGTACCCTGCGTCGTTCTTGTTTGTATCAAATGCACATATATGAAGGTTTACGTTGTATTTTCTAACTTCTTGCCAGAACACGTTCGCCTTTGATAAGCTTTTTCATTGAATATTATTTAACTCTCTTATAGACCTTACCCTATGCAAAAAATAGACGCTTGTTACACCATTTCTCTACGTAAAGGGGTAGCTTCATCTTTTCACGAGTGGTTCCCAAGCAATTTTTCTTATTATAATCGCAACACATAGCAGCGTTTGCTCCTGATAATTGGAAGCTCATTATAAATTCTTATATTATCCTATCTAATCTAACTCTCTCTCTCTCTCTCTCTCCCTATATATATATATATATATATATAATATATATATATAATATATCTATATATATATATAAGTTAAGAGTAAGGAAATGACTCCGACGGTTATAAGTATATATAAATACACAATGCTGTTAAAAGAATATAGATATAAATTATTTTTCATTTTTAACAGCGATTGTTGTTTTCAAATCCTTTTATCTCTCTCTCATCTTCTCTCTCTCTCTCTTCTCTTTCTCCTCTCACATATACTATTATATTATATATAGTGAGTGTGTGTGTATATATATATACAGTATAATCTATCAATTCTATATATGCATCTAAGTATCTGTGTATGCATCTATCTATCTCTCTATCAATCTCAGTATGTTCTTTCTCGCTTTATTGTCTATATCTCCTCCCAATCTATCCTCAGTATGTTTCACTTCTATCTCTGTATCAATCTCTCTCTCTCTCTCTCTCTCTCTCTCTCTCTCCTATATATATATATTATATATATACTATATATATATATATATATATGAAAGCCATTTGACACCATAGATAGATGTCAATATAATTGGTGTTAGGTAGGTAGGTTGTTTTGTTTTCGTATGTAGGTAGGTAGGTAGGTAATAGGTAGATAGATAGATAGATAGATAGATAGAGTAGAAAGATGGCGAATTATGCTAAACAACTAATTGAAACGGATTGGTTGAAGAATAGATAGGACTATTCTTGGAAAGTCAAAAAAAATGACTGTACTAATGTCAAATACCTTTACATTAACTTAACATCATAATAAATAATATGTTTAAGACGCAGAAGATACAAGGACCTTCACACCAGAGAAGAAAAGCAGCAGCAGCAGCAGTTGCAAACCGCCCAAACAGGCGCATGAACATAATTTTTGTTCTTTGTTCCTAGTATTGAAACAAGCTGCAATCAGGAAAATCCAACACAATGGAAAGAATATAAAGGAAAGGTGTATAAACTTTTACACAGATAATTGAATCAATTAATTATTTCATCTTTATTTACAAATATACAAACAAGGGAAACGAAGAATATTTAAATCAATTGTCAGTGTCGTGTTTATCTACCTTTCCCTATTGACTATATATACATATATATATAAATTGCGAAATGTTTTGTTAAAGACCAGGGAATATTTCTTCTTGATGATTTATGCAGATTCCGTTAAAGAGAGTAGCCAGTGTGAGCGGTTTAAGTGGGAAGAAAGAGTCAGATTACACTTATTACCTGTAATCCTTTGTTTTCAGTCAGAGGAAGAATCGAAATTAGAAAAATTTCAATTCGTAATCTGTTTTTAAAAGATTCTAAAAACCTAAAAGTTGGAATCAGCATTCTCGACAAAATAGGACAATATAGTTATGATACTTAATCGACTCAGTAGATCGGACTGTGGTGACACTCGATATACCCTCTGGTTAAAAGTGGGCAATTAGCTCTGCCTACTTAAGCCGCAACAGCGCTTCCCCCATACTCAAAAACAAAGTACAAATGTCTACGTATTATAATAGAGCAGAAGTCTCAGAATACATTAATAATAGGACTTTATTTGAATAGAATCAAGTTCTGTGGACGAAGATAGTTGATACTTTGAAAAATCATCATACAGGCTGAAAATACCAGGAAAATTGTACAGCCGAGGAAATCCGGTTAGGCCATGGTTTAATTAATGATGGGCAATTACTGTCTATTTTCTTAACTACTGCCATCTCTGGGAAAAGAAAAAAATATATAACGTTCAAATTTTCTCGTCTTAATCATTCAAGGAGTTGAACTGTTTGTGAATTTAGTTGGAACAGTTTAATTTCTTGTTCTTGTTAGTATGCGTGTCTAAACGCCGCTAATTCAATCGAGCTTGATCACTTGAAGCTAAGCAGTGTAAGTGCTATTCTTAGTGTAAGTGGTCTCTAGTAGCTGTCAGATCTGCCTTTAAGAGCTCCGTGCTATTTCCATCCAGAAATATTTAGAAAATAAATCAAAGAAGATTAACATCCATCAGTTACCTCCTGCTTTACACTTGCATTGGTTGATTAAGCCTTCAAAACCAAACGACAAACCCAAACTGCTTACACACCAGACATATTTGAATTTTCACCACAACCCGCAACTAGGAAACACTTCTCAAAGATGCTAAGTCTTTCACAAACTTTCAGATCTCTTTAAAAAATTACACTACACTCTAATACTCCCATAAAGGACCTTTCTTACACATTCTCTTTTTTTTGTTTACTTCTTTCTATTGGGTTTTACTCTGGCACTACAAATATGTTTGTTAATTGACTTTCAATAATTTATGTGTTGACCTTTTTTGGGGGGGGGGTCACGGCATATCAACACTTTTTGGGTCATTTAATGCTGAATCAAGATATTTCGTTATACAAAAATGGTCAACCAATAAATTATTGAACAGTCAATTAACAAGAACATATTTTAGTGCCAGAGTAAACCCAATAGAAAGAAGTAAACAAAAAAAGAGAATGTGTAAGAAAGGTCCTTTATGGGATATAGATGTGTGTGTAATTTTTTAAGAGATCTGAAAGTTTGTGAAAGACTTGCATATTTGAGAAGTGTTCCTTAGTTGCGGGTTGTGTGAAATTAAATATGTCTGTGTGTAAGCAGTTGGTTTGTCGTTTGGTTTTGAAGGCTATCACAATGCAAGTGTAAAGCCAAAGGAGGTAACTATGATGTTAATCTTCCTTTGATTTATTTTCTAAATATTTCTGGATGGAAATAGCACGGAGCTCTTAAAGGCAGATGCTGACAGCTACTAGAGTACCACTTACACTAGAATAGCACTTACACTGCTTAGCTTCAGTGATCAAGCTCGCATTGAATTAGCCGGGCGTTTAGACACGCATACTACAAGAACAAGAATTAAACTGTTCCAACTAAATTCACAAACAGTTCAACTCCTTGAATGATTAGACAGAAAATTTGAACGTTATAATTTTTTTTTCTTTTCCAGAAAGACTGGACAGTAGTTAAGAAAATAGACAGTATTGCCCATCATTAATTTAACTCATGGCCTACCGGATTTCCCCTACGGCTGTACCAAATTTTCCTGGTATTTTTCACCTGTATAATGGGATTTTTCAAAGTTCACTATCTATTCTCCACAGAACTTATTCTATTCAAATAAAGTCCTATTATTAATGTATTCTGAGCACTTCTGCTCTATTATAATAAACTAGACATTTTGTACTTTGTTTTTGAGTATGGGGGGGAAAAGCCGCTGTTAGCGGCTTAAAGTAGGCAAAGAGCTAATTGCCCACTTTTAACCATTCATGATTACGATGTGTCACCACAGTCGATCTACTGAGTCGATAAGTATTCATAACTATATTGTCTATTTTGTCGAGAATTGCTGATTACCAACTTTTAGTTTTTAGAATCTTTTAAAAACAGAATTACGAAATTGAAATTTTCTATTTCGATTCTTCCTCTGACTGAAAACAAAGGATTACAGGTAAATAAGTGTAATTGACTCTTTCTTCCCACTTTAAACCGCTCAACTGGCTCTCTCTTTAACGGAACGATCTGCATAAGATCATCAAGAAGAAATATTCCATGGTCTTTAACAAAACATTCCCAAATTATATATATATGTATATATATAAAAAGGTAGATAAACTGACACTGACAATTGATTTAATATTCTTCCTTGTTTGTATATTTGTAAATAAAGATGAAATATTAATTGATTCAATTATCTGTGTAAAAGTTTATACACCTTTCCTTTATATTCTTTCCATTGTGTTGGATTTTCCTGATTGCAGCTTGTTTCAATACTAGGAAACAAAGAACAAAAAATTATGTTCATGCTGCTGTTGCGGTTGCAACTGCTGCTGCTGCTGCTTTTCTTCTCTTGGTGTGAAGGTCTATGTATCTTCTGCGTCTTAAGCATTATTATTTATTAATATGTATAGTTAATGTAAAGGTAATTGACATTAGTACAGTCATATATTTTTTGACTTTCCAAGAATAGTCTATCTATTCTTCAACCAATCCGTTTCATTTAGTTGTTTAGCATAATTCC
>CM042143.1:72668412-72703412 GCA_023376005.1 Doryteuthis pealeii
CCCAACAGCGAGGGAGTCTATCCCCTTTTCACTAGCACTAGACCAGGGATATCATTTATGCATCATCAGCTGCAACTTTTACTGCATATATTGGTCAAATAGATCCAATTAAATGTGATTCATATTTAGTAGGATGATGGGCAAAAAACAACTGCTCAAAATATGTAAATATCAACTTACAGTGAATACGGTTTCCTAACCTCTATGCAGGAAATAAGCTTAGACGGTTTGATATGCCGTTAAAACAAAAAAAAAGAAAGAAAGAAAGAAATAAAGTATCATTTTTGCCTGTAACAACGACTATAATTCGATGTAAAAAAATAAATTAAGCGCAGTGGCCTGTTGTTGGTATCAGCCGGACAGCAAGGGAGTCTATCCCATTTTCACTAGCACTAGACCAGGGATATCATTTTTGCGTCTGAACTGGAGTGCTATAACTATCATCAGTCCCCCACTTTACCACACAGATGCACGTTGTGTTACTTCTGTACTGAGTTCACGCGGGGCGGTATCGAACCTGGAACCTTGTGGTTCTGAGGCAGATGCTGTGCTGATTATAAACACAATATTGAAGGACCCGGTATCATTTTAGCTGCATTAAAACAACAATAATATATCGATATATTTAAATAATCTAATTTGTTTGATGTGTATTATTTAGATTTTCGGACTGTTTTCCTCATCTTTATCTTTCTGGTCTATACATTTATATAATTTAGGCTTGTGGTGACATGTAGTCAACTTCCTGTTGACACTATACCAACTCAGATATACATGTTCTATCAGTTATATTCAACATTTTTTACTTATAAATATAGCGAGCCATATTATCAATACCAATGTATATAGTTATATACACACATACTTATATTACTTATATTACTTATATATATATATATATATATATATATATATATATATATATATATATATATATATATATATATATATATACGCTGAAGTAAACAAAAGACACATCTCCTTTTTAACAATTAAATTTGTGATTTTTTTCAAGTACACACATTTTAAAATGCCTACAGCACCTTTCCCATCAATTCTCCTCTTTCCAGCCTCCACATCCATTAATATAATTTGGAAAACTGGAACACATCACCCCTGATGATGGCACTTCGAAGTGTCGAAAGTACTCGAGACATGAACTTTGGTGGACTAATCCACGAAATCTACCCAAATATTAAAAAGTTGGCCAGAAAACTTGAAAAAAATCACAAATAAAATTGTTAAACATGCATAAATGAAAAAATGCTGGCCAAATACCACACACACACACACACACACACACAATATATTATATATTATATATATATATATATATAATATATATATATATATATATATATATATACATTATGTGTTATTAATATTTGAGGCATGACCCTTATGAGCTAGATTCACCATACATACTTCCAAGTCTGTTGTTTTTCTTTTTACCATCTTTATTTTTATATACACAACATTTCGGTAGATATGCCCTCCGGTCCTCTTCAGTTCTTTCTTGTCGAACTCGGGATCGTTCTTTAAAAAATCGGAAGCCTTTATGTCGGAATCGGGAGCCTTCACAGAACTTCGAACCAAACTCTTTATTTAATTCATTGCGGTAGAGTATTTTCATTCCGTTAACTATGACAAAATAAACAAATGTTAAGTATTCTACGTTATTATCTCCTGTAGTCAGGATTGAACTTGCAACCTACAGATGATTGTCTCTACATAACTGTTTTAACTCAGTCATTAGATCCGTCATGCGTCGAAGAACATTTAATATAGCTTATCACTTGTACGCAACATATACTCTGAACGTAGGAAGTGAGCGTGAATGAAATGAGCAGATACTACACTCTTATCCTAGGCAGAATTAAGGCCTAGGATAAGAGTGTATTATCTGCTCATTTCATTTGAACACAGACAGGGTACCCTGATACTGCACTCACATCCACGCAGGAGATAGAACGAAGAAATAAAAAAAAGTTATTATATAAACTAGCAAAAAATAAAACACCCACCCGGCGGTGTAAAATTTAATTCTTGAGGAACGGGGAGTTAAGAATTCAATGTCAGAGGGTTTGTATCATAAGTAAATAAAATCCACAAATTTATTAGAGGAGTAAAAAAAAAATAGACAATTTGAAATGAAACACAGTTCTGTGCCCCTCAAATGAAATGTTGCGCGCATCTATCAATTATTAATTAAATAATTATTTTGAATATTTTGCACATAAATTTTACACAAAATCGTAGGTATTTCGTTATTTGTAAATTATTTAGTTATTTTTTTGTTACTGAAAAAAAAAAGGCGAGAGTAAAAAATGATTTTTTTTTTAAATTACTAAATATATAATACCAGACATGTATTTATTAAAACTTGTTTTAAAAAAGAATGCGGACTGTGTAATGTTGCATACACAAATCCTACGTATTAAGGATTTTGGATATAGATTAAACAAAAAAGTAAAGTATTTCGGGGTAGCCTAAAGTCGGTATCAGCCGGACAGCGAGGGAGTTCATTCCCTTTTCACTAACGCTAAAAGGTATTGCAGAGTGTCCTTACTGGTACTTCGCAATATTTACCGTGAAGTAAGGGTTACAATGCAACATATACCGTGAAACTATTATTGAGGCGCGTGTTGTTAATGAAGCTGAGTGCTGCAATGGTTAGAGACGTAGAAATGGACTCGTCGACCCGAGTTCAAATACTGGACGCGGCTGTTTGCATTTCACAAAGCATCCAAACCACCTTCCCTCCAGCTATGATAAATATTAGGGCCGACAGGGCTCTTTAACTCTGGCTTGGAAAAATTTGTGTGGGAGCGTGGTATAATGGTTACCATCGCAGGAAATGGACTGTTGACTCAGGTTCAAACTCTGGACAGAGCTGTTTGCATTTCACATAGCGCTAATACCCTTGGAAAGTATGCATCCAACTATATTTACTCCAGCTATGGATAAATAGTAGGGCAGACTGAGCTCTTCAACTTTGGTATGGCAACCAGTCTAGGAAAAGTGAAACTCTAAATTCAAACCTGTTTGACTCCGCTTAATAAACTGATATTGTTTCACATCCTGCTCATGCAGAGGGATTGGTAAATATATATACTGTCAGAGATGCTGATAGGAACGCTTCCTGTGTCCGTGACGCGCAAAAATCTAAAAGGGCGCAGTAAAATCGTATCCAAGCGTCCTAGTGTTTTTCTTTTTCTTCCCTCATCATTTCAAGCTAACTGTAAATACATTTCAATAGTTTCTTGGAAACGAATTACACAGGATAGGTTACAAGGTAGGAGTTAGACGGCTTTAGTTGGGACCCATACATTTTGCCGGGGACTCATTCAAAGCAAATATGTGCGTCCTGGACGCACTGAATCAAAAAGCTATCAGCATTAGTGACCATGAAACTAAGATTATGGAAGTATGCAACGCAGAATAGTATTATCACTGCTTAACTTTGGTTGTCTTGAGAGAACCGGTGCTTTCAGAGAGAACTGACCGTAAGCTAAGGATTTGGACCTGTACTCCAAATTTCTTCAGAGTATTGACTATAATATTGGCTAAGTGTTACCCATTCTGGTGAAGTAATCTCTCACTTAAAATGTATCTTACTTGTCGTCGTTGTCTGATAAAACTCGATTAATGATCTAAGTACAGGAACAGGGCGTCAATTTACTTTAGCTTAAGCGGTGATGTTGCCAACTCTATTCAAACCTGTTGAACATTTCTTTCCTTCAGTATTTTATATTCTCTTTGAATGAAATAAACTTTTCCCTGTTCAAACAGAATCAGTAATACGATCCATGCTTAATACAATAACAGTTTATTATGAGAAGGAGGGCAATGTGTTTAAGACAAACAGGAAAAAAGGTAAAAAAAATAGCATCTTTTTATAATGGAAATCATGTGCTTGTAACCAAAACTACATCACCACCAACGTTACAATTCCTTTAGTTATTTACGTCATATACTGCATGGATTTATTTTTATACCTAACTGTTTGCCTACGTTAAGCTGTTCATAGAGATCTCCAACCACTTCGATCCTAGTGTAAACCATTGTCACTTGTTTACACTAAAAAATCATTACATAGACTTTATTTGAATAGAATGGTTTTAAGATAAATAGATAGTGAACTTTGAAATATATCATCATACAGTAAAAAATATCAAGAAAATACAGCCATGAGTGAAAATGGTAAGCAAAGAGTTAGATCTCAATTAAAAAAATTATTATCTTATTAATACGTTGCACTAACCAACACAGCAATAGCATGCCATTTGTATATATATATATATATATATATATATATATATATATATATATATATATATATATATATATATATATATATATATATATATATATATATATATATATATAACCAAATAGAGGTTTTATTTATATATATATATATATATATATATATATATATATATATATATATATATATTTCGGCTGCATGAGATAAATAAAGAGATAAATACATAGAATAAGAAAAAAGAAAAAAGAGAGAAAAATAAAAAAAATGATAGAAAAAGATTTAAAAAAAGAAAGTCAAAAAGAAAAAAAGAAGGACAGAAAGAAAAAAGAAAAATAAAGACATATATATATATATATATATATATATATATATATATATATATATATATATATATATATATAATTCTTTCTTCTCTTCTTTCTCTTCTTTCTTTCTTTCTTCTCTTTTTTCTTTCTTTTCTGTTTCTCTTCTTCCTTCTTTCTTTTTCTCTTCTTTTTTCTTCTTTCTTTCCTTTTTCTTTTTTTCCTTTCTATCGTTTTCTTTCTTTCTCTGGTTCTTTCTTTCTTTTTTCTATTAATTTCGTTATTTCTTTTTTTTCTTTTTCTCTTTCATTCTTTCTTTCATTTCTGATTTTCCTATTTCTTTCTTTCTTTCTTTTCTTTCTTTCTTTTTCTTTTTTTTCTCTTCTTCCTTTTCTATTGCTTTCTTTCTTTCTTTTTCTCTTTCTTTCTCTCTTTCACTTCGTCTATTTCTCTTTCTTTCTTTTTTCCCTCTTTTCCTCTTTTTTCTTTCTTTCTTTCTGTCTTTCTTTATTTTCTATTTTTTATTTCTGTCCTTCTTTTTTTTTTCACTTTATTTTTTTTCCCTTTCTTTTTTTTTTTCATCTTTTACTATAATTTTCTTCCTTTCTCTTTTTCTTCTTTCTTTTTTCTTTTTCTGTTGCTTTATTTATTTATCTATTTATTTTTCTCGTTCTTTCTTTCATTGCATCGTTTTCTCTTTCTTTCTTTCTTTCTTTCTTTCTTTCTTTCTTTCTTTCTATCTTTTTTCTTTCCTTCTTTCTTTTTCCCTTCTTTTTATTTCTATCACTTTCCTTGATTCTTTTTTTGCTCGTTCGTTACTTCTGCTAGGGAATAAAGAGCGTAACATGTATGTATCCATTGAGATATCTTTTGTATTTACTCAGTATCTGTTTATATAATAAACGGTGTGACTTTTTCTGTTCATTTCTTGGCTCCTTTAATAGCGTCTAATTTCTTATTCTATCAGGATGAAAGTGATCACATGGAATTCTTCATTTGTTCTCACCCACGACATCTATCTAAACAACGATCAGTGTGATTTTCTGTTTATTTATTTATTCCTTTGTTTGTCCGTCTCCCACTTGAGCCTCGGGTGAGAGCGTAGTATCTGTATAACTTCTTTCGTGGTTACCTTGATGTTTATCTCTATAATGAACAGTGTGATAATTTTTTCTTTGTCCGTCTGTCTGGAACTTCATTCATGGATCCGGGGGCAGTTTATGTTTGACGACGTGTTCTTTATCGGTGCATACTTTGATGACGATATACAGTATTATATATATATATATATATATATATATATATATATATATATATATATATATATACAGTAGAGTAGGTCGATTTTGTATCTGTAATGTCTCCCATGTAGCAAAAGTTGCAAATTAACGTACAAAATAACCACACAAAATATTTTTCTTCAAAACTTTATCTCTGTTTGAGGAAATATATTTCAATCTTTTAAATTTTATTACTGTTAATAATGTTAAACTATTAGGTAAAAAGCAGCATATCGCATGTATCGGTGGTGATGGGGGCATATTTTCAATTTGAATTCTAGTTCTAATATTTTATTCCTTTTGTATAAAATGACAAGCTTTTCTGTTTTAAATATTGAAATTGCTATATTTTTTAACCAATTTCTAGGCTAAATTTTGCGAAAACGATGTTTTTTGCTGCATTTTAGTAGAGAAACTTTGATGCTATTTCCTCAAACAATGGTACAAGTAAGAGATCCAGTTTTTTGTAATAATATTTAGGATACTACCACACAACTTTTGTGCTCCTGGACAATTTGATATTTTTTTTAAAGTGAAACATGAACCTACCTTAATATACAGTGCAATTCTTTACTAGAGCCTGACCCCAAAAAAACAGAACCCACAAATTAAAGCCTGTTAATTTTTTTTCAGAATATACAGTCAACTTGGTACTTAAAATATTGTATAAATAATTTTCTCCAATATTGTCATGGTCAATCAAGGAAAAAAACATTTTGAGTGTAGGCCTATTTCACCAAAATATCATACACTGTAGTGCAAGCCAATTTTTGGAGAAAGATTCGATGTCGCCGTGCTCCAACAAAAAGTAGGATTTTGACTGGGTCAAGAAATTCAATTAGTGAACTAAAGGCAGCAATTGCAGCAATTCAGATAAATTCCCAAAAGTTCGCGTCATTGACAATTTTGCGCGACGTGTGCAAGTTTGCCTGCAACACCATGGTGCCCATTTGGAGCTTATTTTAGACAGAGAATGCCTTTTAAAGCAAAGCAACCAAGATAACTGAAACTTTGAGGAATTATTGTACAAAGACTGAAGTTTAAGTCCAACAAGTTTCTTGAAATTATATAGACATTGATAAGATTAAATAATATTTATTTGGGTTCTGTTTTTTTTGTTTTTTTGGGGGGGGGCCCCCTGTATATATACAGTGCTTTAATTTATTTGTTTTTGATTTTTCGTCTATCCATAACGTCTCCTAGAATCAGTAGTATTTGTGCGTTTGGTTATTCTATGGATCTGTTAAATAGACTTGTTATGGATCTGTTAAATAGACTTTTTATTGTCTTTATATTCTAATCTGCTTCTTCTATGGAGTGGCGTGCCAACATCGTAATCCTATGTGGAGGCGAACAAGAGCTAAGCTCGATTCCCCATTAATGGCTAATAAATCTATTAATAATGGAGATTCGCTTCCGGTTTTTGTCTGTAACAAAAACTACGTCACTGCCTATCACATTACCCGAAATCGTCATAATAGAATAAATACACTCAAAATTTGAGCATGTAACATTAGACAGTTCTCATTGTTTTTTTAAAACAAGTTTTAATAAAAACATGACTGGTATTATATATCTACATATAGTTTGTTTTATTTCAATACATATATTTAAAGTTTACATTTCAAATTGCTTTATTTTTTAATCCTTTAATGAATTTGATGATTTTACTTACTTAGGGTACAAACTCGCAGACATTGAATTTTTTACTCACACCCCTCAGGCAATATGTCTCAAAAATCTATTTTTACATCGCCCGGGGGGCGTTTTTTATTTTGTACTAGTACTGGCTAATAAATACTGATTCAGATTTTTCAAAGCTTCACCTAATCACCCACTTTCAATTGCTACGCATTTATAGTTCAGGAGTATAGTGGCAAAGGTTAGGCAATTTATTTTAACCCTACTTGCCTTCGTTTCTATACTACCTTTGCTTTGCGGATTGAACTTTCTATTCACCTGAGTCGTCTTGGGTTGTCTGGCGTATTTCTTGGGTTGTATATCTCCTAGTCCATCTCCTGTTAGTATTTTTTTTTTATCAAATCATGAATACAAAGACAGCTTGTTATTGATCTTTTTATTCCCCCAACCCAGCATTCTATGCGCATGAAGAAGTACTCACCAGAATCCATCTTTGATGTCCGACTCCGTAGAGCAATTACGCCAATTTTTTAAACTTTCCCACAGACTTTTGCTATCACGTGACATTCTAAAAGAACTGGGATCTTGCCTTCAGTCTATCAGAGGTCAGAAGATGTCAATAAAATAGGGTCCTATCAAGTGATTAATCGATATGGTAACCCAAATCAGTGTGTGGTCCACTTCTTTGTCATAGTGCAGAGGTTTATGTAATGATTTAGGCCGTCATATCGAATAAGCACTTAATAGGACTAGGGCTCTGTTCTCCAAGGGCTCTGTTCTCCAAGGGTTCTGTTAACTAGCACTCTTCACTCTTACCTGGTCATGTTAAAGAAGTGTCGATACTTTCCGACCACCCTGTATATTCATTCATAGGAATAATTAAATTTTATACCATTCGAATAGGTGTCGGTTTAGCTCAGTCGGTAGAATCCACAAGGATTCGGGTTTCTTACTTAACCAACTCAACGCATCAGTAGCTCAGCTTGGAACTATGCGATAAATGTGGGAGCTCATAGTAGGTGTGGCGCTATACCTCAGACGCAAAAAAACAATCACCTTGGTCAAGCGTTTGCTCACCGGCTGATACCGATAGTAGGCCGCTCCATCTACTTTATTATACTATTCAAAATTGCAAATTTTATAAAAATAAAAAATAGGCACATTAAAAATCCTTTTTTAACCTCTCGAATCGGACACGCAGCCTTAACATTCCTATTTTGCTGCGTTTTGAAATATAAACATATTTGTTTATGATTTATCACCTGTCATCAGGTGACCTTGGCATAGCTTTCTATCATTTCAATAATTATGTTTACAAAAGCCAACCCTTTTGGCTGCATGACATTTTGTTTTCTAACATTTCTTTTTTATTTACCCTGATTCTCTGAAATAAGTATCACACTGTCAACTTTTGTTTTTGGTAATTTCAATACGTTTTCTTCTAATAACTTGCAGCTAATTGTTTCGTGCCACAAACAAAAGATCCCTGATGAGTAGCAAATGACTTATGTCGTCAGCAGAATAAAATTAGCTTCTTTTGTTGTTCTTTTTTCTTTTTTTAAACTTTGGGAGGAAAGTTTAAATGTTAAGAAAACAAACAGTCTGTTTAAAGTAGCATCGACGCACATTGACAAATGTTTCCGGGGAAATCTTGAAACGTTTCTATCAATCTATATCAGTTTGTGGTTTATCTATATAGCCATTTCAGTATATCTGTCTAACGTTCTAAGTCTATTCTCTGTTTTTCTCTATCTTTATTAACTATCTATCTCGTCCTATTCTCTATCTATCTATCTATCTATTTATCTGTCTATTCTCTAACTATTTATCGATTTCAGTATATTCTGTATCTGTCTAACTTTCTATGTACCCTATGTATGTATCTATCTATCTCTTCATATTCTCTATCTATCTATCTCTTCATATTATCTATCAATCTATCTATCTATGTATCTATCTATCTATCTCTTCATATTCCCTATGTTTCCGGGGAAATGTAAAAATTAAGAACTACTTGCTGTATCCTCTGTAATATCATGGACAAGGGGTTATTCGCGGTTCCCAGAGTGCACCTGAAAATTATATTAAGCGTTCCTGACGTAGTTGACTCTCTCTCTCTCTCTCTCTCTCTCTCTCTCTCTCTCTCTCTCTCTCTCTCTCTCTCTCTCTCTCTCTTACTTATTTATCAACGTTACTCTCTCTCACTTTCTCTCTGTATCTCTCTCTCCTCTCTCTCTCTCTCTCTCTCTCTCTCTATATATATATATATATATATATCTTTCTCTCTCTCTCTCCGTCTCTATCACCCATCACTCTTAGTAGGTACTATAAACGCTATCCAGTGTCCGCACAGAGCTGGTTAATGTAAGTTTTTACTAGTCGATCAACACTGGCGTCCATGTTTTGGAGTAAATAAGAGAACATCACTCATGTATTGGTCTTTACTTCTCCAAAATTGTCCAGCATGCCCTGTTCACTTGACTTGGATGGTTTGTGTGATAGGATGTAAGTGGCCGTAGAGCTGTGGTTTTGTTGGGTTCTGCTGCTATGATTTGTTCAGAACAACTCGTAGCATCCTTATAATTCCCATCTAGCTTTTTCTCCGAGCGTTCCGTTGGAGTCCAATAGTGCAACCAAACGGTATTTCTGACTTTTTCTCAGCTTGTAAGATCCGTGTTATTGTAACGTCGTCGTATCATATGGGGGATATATATTCATTCTTATACTTATCTACTTTTCCTCTTTTTACTTATCTGCTGAGCTGGGTCAGTTGTTGTGCTAGTTTGCATTCTTTATATTCTTCGGGTCTGGAACCATTTGCTTCTTGTGATGTCTTGCCTTGTGTCGTTGCTTAGTTTTTAATTACAGAAAACAAGACTTGATGTTATTTTTTTTTTGTTTTGTTTTTTGTTTTTTCAGAGCTCTTATTTTATTTCGACCCAAGTAAATGCCCTCGGGGGACAGACTTCATCTTGCATCTGTTCTTTGCTAACATCCCGCCAACACTCTCCATCCGTCTTCTTCGAACACTTCGGCCAGACTCCCAACTTTCTCTCTACCTCATTTACTCTTCGCACTGTTGTCCCGGCTCGGCCGATCAGAAGCCAAGGTCAGTGACTTCGACGTCCTCACTCACACGTTGAGTTAATTCTGGGTTTTTCTATTATTATTTACGCTTGCGTAACACGTCAACCCCCTGCTGGCGCGACACACTGACTTCCACACTCATTATTACTTTACATTAATTTATCAGAAAGATCAAATGTCTATACCATGTTTTTATAAAAAGAGGTTAATTTTCTCATAAACCAAATCTAGCTGGATTTTACTATCTCTAATGAAACATATCATTGACAAAATAAGTACTCATATACGTAATTACCAACCCCTCCGCATGAGCAGGATGTGGCACGTGATCTGTTTTTAAGCACAGTTTAACAGATTTAAATTCAATTTATCTTCTCCCAAACGTGCTGCTGTTCCAAGGTTAAAGACCTCTGTCCATCCTACTATTTACTCATAACTGGAGGGAGAATCATAGGATGCATACCAATGGCATTTGAACTCGTGTCATCATGTCCATTTCGTATGACGATAACCATTACACTCTGGGTGTCTCCCGAAAAAATACATATATATGGATATAATTTTATTTTTGGTCACCAACGTGTTACATTTTATGTTTATTTACATTTCTTATAACAGAATTTCAATGCTGTAGAGTTTTGTAATAAATAATTCCTAATCATATCTGTTTTGACTCTATACTGTTTCCCCAGATATAATAACATCATTGTATCTTTAGTTTAAAAGTAAATTAACGTTTGATGAAAACATCAGGACGATGTACTATATAGGACCATTATGTATGTATTTCTTTTGGGGAGAGGGTATGATTTGAATTGATATGCACTAAGTCTTGGTACATACAGTACTAGTTCAAACTATGTATACTTTGTATAAACATGTGATTTCTATTTTGGGTGAGGTATTGATTTCAAATATATAATCCTAACCACCCGTGTGACCTATATATTCCTTGACTTGTTCTTTTTTTATTTATTTTTTTTTAACTTTCGTATATTCACATTTTACTATTCTACTCTATGAATCCGATAAGGGGCCAAAATTGATGTCCCATTTTCCCATAAAGAGTTAGTTTATTCAACAGATTTGACCTTAGATGAGATTGGTTCGTTGGTTGGATTTTAATGCATGTCAACTCTTGTTGGTTTACTTTTGCCGAACACATTTTATTTTATTCATTCTTGTTGGATATTCATTTTTTATTCATCAGGTTTTTTTAAACACATGTTAATACTCATTTTTTTATTTAGCTCAAAGATATGACTAATGGCGATTAAGGATATTCCAGATTTCCCAGAGATCCAGAATTGGAACTTCAACACTTGATGCAGTTAATCCAGGACACTAAGAACCTCAGCTTTCACCTTATATCCGAAGTAAAGACCAGAATGAAGGGTTGCATGTAATTGACTGCTTAGTCATCAGGATCCCGTCCTTAAGCATAACGGATCGTCACCCACGGCCAACAGGTGGCCCCTTGGGGGAATGTTACCACTCTGTAGATGTACAGTCGGTGTATTGTACAGTCCCAGCCGAATGTGCGGAAAATGATGAGGGTGGATTCATTTTTTATTTCATTAGTTAAACAAATTAGGAATACTACCAGTAAAACGCGGGTGAATTATATTGGATTTCCAACCGTTTCTCTCATGAAGTCAACCAAAAAAACTGAGTTTATGCGAAACAAACAAAGAGGTCCATTCTGATTTGATTTGAAGAATCAATAAAGAAGACGATAAAAAAATTACGGTGTCTCTAGCAGGCCAAAGGGATTGCAAATAAAGAAGAAAAAGAGGTATTTCTGTCACACACACACACACACACACACACACACACACACAACACACATATATAATATATATATATATATATATATATATATATATATATATATATAAAATTTTTACGGTATATACCGCTGATGAGACTTAATAAAGTCGAAACAGTCTGTACGGTATTCTACACACCGAGCCATCCTTTGCCGGGAGTACACTTGTCAAGTTCATTTTCTATAAGAAAAAGTATCGAATTTTATGCGATACATGCGTTGTAAGTGCCTTCAAGTAAAAATTTAATATATACTTTATTCAGCAACGTTTCTAAAATAAACAAACATCCAAATATATATATATATATATATATATATATATATATATCAAATTGGAAGGCTTGCGTATAAAAAATCATAATTTCTTTCACACTCACTGATGCGAAATTGAAAGGGACAGTGGATATTTATCTTTGTTCTGATGAAGATTGTAAATACAATTTTGATATATATTTATTTTAAACAAGTGGTCGATACTGTAAATTATCACTCAAAATACTAAAGTATATATATATATATATATATATATATATATATATATATATATATATATATATACCTAAGATTGTACCTAAGCTAAGAATCACGTGACTGTGGATCTATTTGGACATTTGGGATATATATATATAATATATATATATATATATATATATATATTATACAATTTCTCGGAAATTTTTAGATATTTTAAATAATAATATATATTATATACATCAACTATAGTGATCAGCAATTTTCCGCACTATACAAGGCTAGGACAAATCACCATCTACATGTCCTTGAGACAGTGGCAATTTTTCTTCACTGCCCGGTCTTGTATAGGCAACGCCCTTTAAAACATTCCCTGGTAATATTTGCTGGGATGTGTTGCTGAAGTTGGGGTGACTTGAAGGTTTTTATTTTCCTTCTTGTTGCTCCAACCTTTATATTATCCTATTCCTCTTTTACCCAATTTATACACTTTGACTTTTAAACGATCTACCGGTTGTATAACTTTTGAAAATACACCGGTTGAAAGGGCTCTTAAGTTTCTCTATCTTCTTTCGCCATTTTTTTAAATTAAAATAATTCGTTTAATTGCTGATCATTAAATAAAAGTATGATAGTGTTTAAACTTGTATACAAATTTAGTTGTACCAAAAACTTGTTTATATATATATATATATATATATATATATATATATATATATATATACTAGCAAATATATGCACCCTCCGGGTGCAAGTATTTAAGTTTTAACATTATAAAATATCATATTAAATTAGAAAGGCTAATGAAACTGAATAAGAATGTAGATAAAAAGATTTGGAACAGAGGGGTATGATTAAAAGATAGAACAACTTTGAAACTAACTCTTCTATCATTTTCCGTTACTCCCGTCTTTCATTGGTAAATTTTCCTAATTTAACTGTTTAGTTAAATAGGAAATAAAGAATAATATTAGTTATTTCTTCTTGTTAAGGGATTTCTTTAAGATTTATTGAAGAGATTTTTGCTCATATTCATTAAGATAAAACCAAGGAATTAGAAAGCACATATTTATTAAAATCAAATTTTTAAAGATCAATATGCAAATTATCCTTCCCATTCATACTGTAAACCGCTATTTTGTTGTATATATAAATACAATTGCATGTTATTAGTATGTCGATATGGTCAACAGTATAAGTAATGTAAAAATTTTATTAATAATTGAGGTATAAATAAAAATAAAATCATGGAGAATGTGATGTAAATAACAAAGGGAATTGTGACTTGTATAGTAATGTAGTTTCGGTTACAGACAGACAAACCCACAATCTCCATTATAATAAGATATATATATATATATATATATATATATATATATATAATATATGTGTGTGTGTGTGTGTGTGTGAAATTCCATACGCCCTTTCAGTTTCAATTTCCTAAACCCGTATATGGGCTGTTACAGTCGAATGCCTAACGATCTGTTGTGTGCAAATATAGACAAATTTCATACGATGTTTCATTTGCTAATTCGTATTTTCCACTTGCTTGGGACATTTGTAGAGAAGTGCCTTATTATTTTCGGCTTATTTTCTTTTCAGATGGTTGCCATGGGAACTCGATCTAAAGTACAATTCTAACTGCCGTGTCTGCCTGTCTCCTCCAAGAAAGCAAACAAGGTATGGATGAATGTTTTGTAAGAATGGCACTGTCTATCAGACGGGGAAGCATTTTTTTAAAGAAAAGAAAAGATAGAAAATTTACTGATTTTATCCAATAAATTTTTTCTATTGTTTTTATAGCATTCCATAACATTTACATTCATTACACTGGGCTACATTTTTATTTTTTGCAAACCCTTCCTCCTTTTTATCATATATGCGCTAGAAGTCGGTAGCTGAGGATCTTAGTGTTCTGCGTAGGGTGCTAACTTCATCTCATGGTGAGAGTTCAATTCTGGAGTTTTGGTAAGTGTAGAATACTCCTTCATTGCCATAACTCCGCTCTGACCCGGAGTGGTAGTACCTGTTAGGGTTACATCTATGGGCTAAATAGATCCAAAAATTAGTTTAAAAAATGTGTTTAATATTACATAAAATGACCCAAGGGTTTACATGCCGTAAAATCCAACTTACAAACCAACCTAATTATTTGCATTCAAAGGACGTTCTATTTGTTTGTTTTCATATTTTATTTCCTATTGGTTACTCTCTTGTGTACACCCAGTGAGGCGTGCAGAAGACGACTTCTGTTTTTTTCTGAGATTTCAGATACTCTAAAAAAAATTAAGATATCTGATATGTATTTAATTCTATTATTTCCAAGATCTGAAGGATAGTATAAGATTTGAATGTAGTTTTATGTTCCGTGGTTATGTTCACTTCTTATAATACGTTAGGAAGTTTCAGATAAACCTCCGAACGCCGGAGAACATATATAAAAATTCCAACTAAGAGATGCATATAACAAATATAGACTTGTCTGAGCAACATTTAACATAAAATACAGAACAGATAAGACGAGGGTCCTAAAGAAAAGAGTCTTTGTAGATAATCTTGAGGCTACTAAATGGAGAATAAAAGCAGTCACTTACTGTATAGAATAGCTGTCGTGTAACATGTACACGGTAAATAGGCAACTAGTGCCTGTAACTTTAGTGGAGCCATAGGGTGTAAAGGAGCTGCATACATACACGGGTATAAGCATATAGCTAGTGGAAAAAAGACACCTTGTCAAGTGCATCTTTGTGTATGCTAGATGAAAAAGAAGGAGAGGGCTTTCCTGTGTTGGGTTTAAATAGCCAGGGTGCAACGCCCTCCAGTGCCAAACCGTGGCGGCAAGGCAAGATAACCCTTTTCCAGTCTCAAAGACAATCGCTACAATACTATCTATTTAATTATTTTTTAGGCCGCGCGACCGTTGCTATGAAAGGAATTTCCTCTAGCGGTTCGATTTCTGGTACTGACGGTGAGGTTCGAAGTGCATCTTCTCGTAACGGTCACGATGATAGTGGGAGCCCTGTCGACCGGGGCTGTAGAATACGCCCTTCACCTCTGCAGGGGGTATAACCTCTCTCCTCAAATGGGTCCAATGTTGGCCGTGGGTGGCGATCCTTGATGCTTAAGGATGGAATACTAGTGACTGAGAAGTGTTGCCATGTCGTAAAATCCAAACAACAAACCAGCTAGGAATTTCTTTATTTTTCTCTACGAGTTTACTGTTTTTTCTAGCTCTGTGAATTTGAATCAGTGTTTGTATACTCAAGTTTGAACCTGTGTGCTCGTGCCTATGTATACCTGTGTGTAAATTAGGTGCGAAGGCGTGTATGCGGGTATTTGTACACGCACGTGTCTGTGCCTGTTTGCACATGTGTATGTATACATCTACGTGTGCGTCTGTGTACATGAACGTATATGTGAACATGCGTGACGCTGTAAGCGCGTGTGGGGAGATGTTTGAAGAATTAATGATTTTTTTCTTTTTTTTTTTTTTTTTGATTCGCCAGATTTGTACGGTGCGTGCCGGAAGGAAACAGCCTTTTCCAGGAGGTCGGTCCTTGTGTGTTTCCGCTCGCAAGATCCAGGTTCATTTATGGCCACCGCTTAAGTAGGTGTGGCTGCGCGCCAAGCCAGAGCCGAAACTTTAGCCGACCCTAACAATGACACCGTTCCACACTTCCTTCTCCGTTGCCCTTCTTCTGGACGTTAAATGTATCAATTTGGCCAAAACCGTTACATTCCATCTTTGCCACTCATTATCGATTGGCATTGCTGGCATGAGAGCAATCAGATTCCCGTTTGAGAAATATCACAGCTCCAAATTTTCCAACCCGTCGAAAAGAAAAGATATTCACCTAGTGTCGGCCATTGAAATGTTGCTAAACAAACAAACAAACAAACAAAGCGCAAAATAAAATAAATACATCGAAGTACACTTGTAGCGTTTTTGGTAAATGGCCTCTTTTTTTTGCTTTTATTTACTTATTAGAGCCAATGCTTTTCGAAAATAAGAGGCTTTTAGAAAGTGACTTGAGTGAAAAACAAAAATAAAAAATAAAACCTCTATACCTTTTTCATCTTACACTGAGATTCCAGTATGTCTGTTGAAAATGCTCATATCATCATCATCATCATCATCATCATCAACAGCATCATCATCATCATCATCATCATCGTCATCGTCTTCGCCGTGTTCGTCGTGCTGATAGGAATTATTCGCTTGATTCTCGCCATCCGTCTTTATCAGACATCGTTCTCGATTGCATCCAGAGATCACACAGAGCGGAGAGTAATTGGATTCATGCCTTTCCGAGGCTATTAGCGCTATGTGAAATGCAAACAGCCTCGCCCCAGTTCAAATCCTGGACGAGGCTGTTTGCATTTCACGTGGCACTAATACCCTTGGGAAAGGTATGAATCCAACTGCTCCCCGTCCAGCTATGGATGAATAATAGGGCAGACTGGGCTTTTTAAGCTTGGTTAGGGAACCAGTCTAGGGAATGAAAACTCTGAATTCAAACCTGTTAAATTCCGCTTGGGGTGTTCACTACTAGAATAGGCTCAGTCCTAATTAGTTATCTATTTCTCTAATTTAAAGAGATGATGAATGTAAGTCTTTGCTGGACGTCCAACACTGGTCTGTACACGTGTAGGTGTCCACAGAAGAACGTCACTTATGATTGGTTGGTTGGCTGGCTGGCTGATTGGATTTTATAGCATGTCAACCGGGGTTATTTTATTGGTTACATAGATGTTTGGTTGATTGGTTGGTTTTTATTAAGGCATGTTAGCCGAAGACCTTTTTTTTTATTCATCCTTATGGTGTATTTAATTATCCAAGTTGAAGCCGTGTCAGTGCTACTGTATAGCTGCATCATAGGACTTTAAAGAAACACTTGGAGAAAAGGCTAGATGGGAACTACACAAGAATTCCGCGTGATATCTTGATCAACTCCTGTTAGATTATTAGTATTAGCTAGGAATAGTTACTCAGTTATATAAAGGCTCGTAAATTATTAGTATTATAATGGAATAGTCACATAGTCATATATAGGCTTATAAATTATTAGTATTAGATAGCAATAATCACTATCATATGAAGGTGCGTAAATTATTAGTATTATAATGGAATAGTCACTCAGTCATATATATGCTTGTAAATTATTAGTATTAGATAGGAATAATCACTATCATATGAAGGTGCGTAAATTATTAGTATTATAATGGAATAGTCACTCAGTCATATATATGCTTGTAAATTATTAGTATTAGATAGAAATAATCACTATCATCTGAAGGTTCGTAAATTATTAGTATTATAATGGAATAGTCACACAGTCATATATAGGCTTATAAATTATTAGTATTAGATAGCAATAATCACTATCATATGAAGGTTCATAAATTATTAGTATTATAATGGAATAGTCAATCAGTCATATATAGGCTTATAAATTATTAGTATTAGATAGCAATAATCACTATCATATGAAGGTTCATAAATTATTAGTATTATAATGGAATAGTCACACAGTCATACATAGGCTTGTAAATTATTAGTATTAGATAGCAATAATCACTATCATATGATGGTTCGTAAATTATTAGTATTATAATGGAATAGTCAATCAGTCATATGTAGGCTTATAAATTATTAGTATTAGATAGCAATAATCACTATCATATGAAGGTTCGTAAATTATTAGTATTATAATGGAATAGTCACACAGTCATATATAGGCTTATAAATTATTAGTATTAGATAGCAATAATCACTATCATATGAAGGTTCGTAAATTATTAGTATTATAATGAAATAGTCACACAGTCATATATAGGCTTATAAATTATTAGTATTAGATAGCAATAATCACTATCATATGAAGGTTCGTAAATTATTAGTATTATAATGAAATAGTCACTCAGTCATACATAGGCTTGTAAATTATTAGTATTAGATAGCAATAATCACTATCATATGAAGGTTCGTAAATTATTAGTATTATAATGGAATAGTCACTCAGTCATATATATGCTTGTAAATTATTAGTATTAGATAGCAATAATCACTATCATATGAAGGTTCGTAAATTATTAGTATTATAATGGAATAGTCACTCAGTCATATATAGGCTGGTAAATTATTAGTATTAGATAGCAATAATCAGTCATATAAAGGCTTGTCAATTATTATTATATTAGAAATAGTTACTTGAAGATGTGATGCTATATACCCAGATTTCCGTTAAATAATTGCGACAGAGAAACAGAATACAAGATAGGATGATGGGATGAGGGGCTCTCATTTGTTTTCACTTTCTATTTGTTCCTTCTACTAATTCGTCGACCGCCATCTTCTTCAGGTCTGATTCTGTAGCTTGTTTCCTCGCGTTGATTTTACTTCTTATTACGTTGGACATCTCTTGTTTTTAATGAATCAACAAGACTTTGTTGTTTTTCTTTTAAATCTTTATTAACAATAACCCCAGGATTCAACTGCGCGGTGAGAGAAGCGACATCTCAGAGCCAGACAGACTTTTACATCCACTCACTCTGAATTTCTGGTCGCAACTGAAACTAAACGAAAGCTAATGCCTACCGCCTGTAATAGTGCGTTTCCTCAAAGGTTAAGTCGGGGTCATTACCCGTCAGTAGCCGTCAAGGTAATTTTCCACTGAACCACCGTTGTTTTGAATCTAACGAAATCTGATTCAAAAATAGCTATCTACAGTAATTACATAGTTCATAAGCTACCTATGACTTATGTGACAATGCTAGTTTAAAATTAGTATTAGATAGCTAAAAACAACTATAAGTCGGCGAAGTGGTCTATTGAGTGTATGAGCCGGACAGCGAGGAGGTTCTATCCAATTTTCACTAGCACTAGACCAAGAGATTGTTTTGCTGAGGTGGAGCGTAAAAAAAACAATAGTTAGGCTGGAAAGTACAGTGTATATCTCATGAAACAAGTTTGGTATAAGTTATTCTGTTTTTAAAAAAAGGCAATCCAGTATTATATAATATGATAATGAATAAATCAATTTGAATAAGATATTGAGTAAACATTCTATCACCAACATCAGCATCAATAATCATATTCACTTTATTATTCACGCCTTCCTTTTTTCTCCTTGTTCGTCCTTTTAATATCTATTCTGAGAAAAATTCCCATTAGTAGAAACTGATAGCCATCACTAAAGAACAAGTGACAACAAGTCTCCTCAATACCCTAGCAACCCCTATCAGTATTCTAATTAATCTTAGTAATCCTGTCGCCTGGGGGGTTTTGGTCATTCCTCGGATTTCAATATATTTAAATTTATGTGCAAGCTTATTCAAGACTAATCCGAGTGCTCCAGTCCAGACTTCTTGGACTGTGATTTATTTTATTTCATTATTTTTTTTTTTTGTGTGTGTGTGTGTGTGTGTGTGTGTGTGTGTGTGTGTGTGTAAACAATAAGTTGGGAAGAACAAAAATTCCAAGAAGTTACGTGTAGTTAATAGTGGAAAGATGTTTGTGATGAATCAGCACAATCTATTTCTGATTGGTCGACAGGTGCTATGTAGCGAAGAGTGGAAGAGTGGTAGTGAGAGGAGAGAATGAGTCCGTCTGGAAGAATCTGTTGCAGAGAGCAGACGCAAAATGCGTGTCTGTTCCCCAAAGTATTTTGACTTGGAGATAAAGTAAATCAGCTCATGAGAAAAAAAAAACAAGAAAGTCTTGTGTTCTTATTTAAAAACTATGAACGGCATAAGGCAAGATATCCTCAAGCGAATCACAAGTTGTTTCAGACCCAAACAGTGAGTCTGCCATTCAGCCCAACAGATACAAGAGGTATCAGCAACTCTCATCCACCCTCGAGAAGGAAAACAGAATAAGAATAGAAGATAAGTATATTAAGATTACTATTAACACGTCATCAATCCTTTTGAATAGACCCGAATAGACACAATAGTTGGGGGGGTTTGTTTTGTTGCATTTTTTATTTAGCAAAGAAAATGCTTGAATACCAGTAATATTAATTTACAAATTAATTTCCACCAATATCTCAAACGGCTTCTTCAGATTTTTTACAAATAAGAAATGGGAAATATTTGCCGAAATTCGTTTATAATATTATAATTTTCAAGGCTCTTATATGTTTATACTATCAAAGGCTTTGAGGTTGGGATGTTTGTATGTAGGGTAAGGAGGGGTAGTTTATTTACTTTTTTCTTGTAGCTTCACACAAGAAATGACCGGTTATTGTAGGGGGGGGGCGAGCGCTGGAATCTTTCTTTTAATTTCCATCATTATTTTCAGTTTATTTAGTTACCTCAACATTGCTGTGGTTTATATAATCTCAGATATTTATCTTATTCTTAATTATTTTAATCCGTTGAACTCTGAGTACCGCTTTGGTAATACATAGTCCTGCCGCCTAATCAAGGTAAAACTGATAAAATTTTAAGAGCATGTGCCTCAACATTTAGTACTTGTTTAGCTGTAGATCACTCAACTAAACCAATAACAGCGTGTACCTCAATTTTAACATCCGTAAAGTAACCTGAAACATACTAGGAGGTGGAGAAATATCATTATTTTTGTCATTATAATTATTATCATAATAGTAATTATTATTATTATTAATATTAATGGCGGGAACAGATATACAAAAAAGAATTACACATCTTAACATGTAAATATTTACCAACCGCCCCGCACGAGCAGGATGTGACACAAGGTCAATTTTTAAGCGGAGTTTTACAGGTTTGATTTCAGAGTTTTCCTTCTCCTAAACTGGTGGTCTAACCAAGATTAAAGATCCCAGTCTGTCCTGCTATTTACACATAGATGGAGGGAGAGCAGATGGATGCATACCTTTTCCCCAGGGTATTAGCGCTATGTGAAAATGTAGACATCCTCGTCTAGGATTTGAACTCGGGTCGACGATTCCATTTCCTACGACTCTAGTCATTATACCACGTGCCTCCATAATTTAGTAAGTAAAAGAAGGTCGTTCATAGGAGCAACTTTCTACTAACCATTAGCTGCTCTTTACGACTGATTTTTTTTCTAGAATAAAGAAAAAGATTCACCCAATATTTTCAGGAATAGTATGGCGGCAAATGATTAGATATGAATCTGTTTGTCTGAATTCTTTTGACGAGGCTTGATAGTCTGTATTATTTGGATTTTTCGGGCTGTTATCCTCATCTTTTTCAGATCCATGTACTGTACATTTCCATAATGCGATTCTTTTACTGACTTTCCGATAACGTTTAAGTTGGAAAACTTCACTTGTCCGTTTTTCCAGATCTATGACGTAATAGTATTTTTGTTTTCATTCTTTGCATTACTCCATTTCCGGCTTTTTAAACATGTTATGAAAATTGTTAAATGAGCCACAAGTTAAGATGACTTCCTGTTGACAGTATTCCCTCCATCCACTGACAAAAATGACAAAAGATATTAAAAAAATATTGCCATGTTTTGTTTTTGTTTTTTGTTTTTTTATTTTTGGGGGTTTTTTTTGTAAAAGAATGAGTCCCAAATGACTAAGCCGTCTTGCCATTGAATTATCCCCCGCAAAACAATCCATACTGGTATTGCATTGGAACAGATTATAAGTTGGCGAGAAATGATTTTTCTAGTGGATACATAGGAAATTCTAAAACTATCCAAATGTCTAAAGAGCCGAAAAGTGCCATCGAAGAAACTTCTGTGGGCGTGAAAAGAATACGTTACTATTTCTTTTTGTAAATACTGAATATTTTTTCTAAACAAACTCATGGACTTTAGGAACTCTAAGTGGTTTAGTTTATGTTTGTTTGGATTTTTTAGATTAGGCTTAATGATTTGTATATACAACATTTCGGCCGATGTGCATTCCGACCTTCTTCAGGTGTTTCTTGTTGAACTCTGGAACGTTCTTGCCAAACTCGAGAACCTTCATGTCGACATCGGGACACTCCACAGATATTCGAACCGAACCCTTTATTCAATCCACCGGGGTAGACTGTTCTCATTCCGCTAACCATGACCGGGCAGATATATTTAGCTATGTTAAGTATTCTGTGTTATTGTCTTCCATAATTACATGCTTGTCTTCCAGTGTTAGCTGATGGTCTTTCACTGGAGTGAAATGACAGCAAGTCTCCTCAGGTCTCCAGGACTCTTCTGAGTATTCTGGCAGATTGCAGCAGTGCAGTATTCTGAATGGTTTCAATCCTTCCTCTGATTTCCAAACTTTCCAGACCCTTTTCTAATCCTTTTGGGACTGTTCCAAGTGCACGAACCACAATTGGTATCACTTTCACTTTCATATTCCATAACTTTTTCAGTTCTCTGGCAAGGTCTAGATATTTGTCCATTTTTTCATTTTCCTTTAGCTTCACCCTGTGATCTGCTGGCACTGCAAAATCCACCAGTTGACAAGTTCTTTCTTTTTTGTTTATCAACACTAGGTCTGGTCTTCTTGCTGGGATAAGGTGATCCGTTTTTATTTCAAAGTCCCAGAGAATTTTATGCGTTTCGTTCTCAAGAACACATTCTGGTTTATGCATATACCATTTTGTAGTATGGTCAAAATTTAATTTTTTGCTTAATTCCCAGGGATCACATTCCCAACCCTGCCGTGTCTAGTTTTGTATTCTCGTTGTGCTAGTTTGCTACATTCGCAGAGTATATGGTTTACAGTCTCATCTCTATTACCGCAAAGTCTACATTTACTATTTTGTTGGGTCTTATCAATTTTCGCTTTGATATAGTTTGTCCTTATGGCATTATTTTGTGCAGAAATTATAAGTGATTCAGTTTCTCTTTTGAGGTTTCCTTTCTTAACCATGTCCAAGTCTTTTTATGCGCAACCTCTTCTATTTGTCGTTTGAAGCGTCCATATAATTGTTTTTCTTCCCATATTATTATTATTATTATTTACTCCTTTTGAGTTTTCACATCAGTGTTAGCTGATGGTCTTTCACTGGAGTCTGAGTGACAGAAAGTCTCCTCAGGTCTCCAGGACTATTCTGAGTATTCTGGCAGATTGCAGCAATGCAGTGTTCTGAATGGTTTCAATCCTTCCTCTGATATCAAACTTTTCAAGCCCTTTTCTAATCCTTTTGGGACTGTTCCAAGTGCACCAACCACAATTGGTATCACTTTCACTTTCATGTTCCATAACTTTTTCACTTCTCTGGCAAGGTCCAGATATTTGTATTATTATTATTATTATTATTATTATTATTATTATTATTATTATTATTATTGTAGTGACTGAAAAGAATAAGGCTAGACTTTTATTTTAGCATTCATTATACTGTCAGTACTGTCCCTTGATCTTATTTTTGTAATTATGTTTATGATTGTAGCTGTGAAAGCACCGCTGACATCTTAGACAGTCTATCAAGGTAATAAACATCGATCAACGTCTGTTTTCAGTTTCAAACATCATCATATCTTTGTGACTACAGACTGCGAGCACAAACAATACTTTCTTCTTTACTGGTAATGCAACCGTTTCTTCGTTACTCGTTCTTCTGCAACATTAGAACGAAGCTGTGGTTATAACTCTGCAAGTCTGGAGAAACGGTAAATTTCTAAACCGAACACACGGATACAAAAGACTGCTGTAAGTATTCTTGTCGTCTCGCTGCTGCTTTGTAGAACGGCGATTTCCGCAGAATTGTGAGTTAGTGGTTTTGGAATATTTAAGTGATTATCTGCGAACATGAGAAAGGAAAACTTGCAATTGCATAAGAGAAACGTATACATCTGTCCAGAGGACGAATCACACAGAAAAGCAGAGAAATACTGAGTAGTTGAAAAATGAATACATACACACACACACACACACACATACACACACACCACACACATATATTTATATATATATATATATATATATATATATATATATATTATATATATAATAAAGTAAAGCTAATGAGTCAGAGAATATCTACCTAGGTTTCTACTAACGGATCATCAGGATCAGTCAGAATTATCCTGATGATCCGTTAGGAGAAACCTAGGTAGATATTCTCTGACTCATCTAGCTTATTCTATAATTTATTAGCTGTACTTTTTGTATTGACCCTATATTTAACTAAGAAAACTCTTACAGCATTTTTTTCTTTTGGCCATTTTTATGTTACCCTCTGATTTTTTTCAGAAGGTGCATATTATTTGGGTTTTTTTTTAAATCTTTTTTTCTCCGGGCAAAAATTGTTATTGTGTAATTACAAACTATAAAGCCGGGAATATTTTTATACTGTCGGAGTTTAGAAATAAAAATAATAATATATATATATATATATATATATATATATATATATATATATATATATAAAAGAAATTATTAATTTCGGTTGTAGGATGGAATACTTATTTAAAAGGTTGTAAGTTATCAAGAAATACGGATTTTCCAAAGTTGTAATTAGATTTAAAACGAGTTTAAGCGTTTTCTAAGTTTTAAAAGAATGCATTTCAGATTCACCACGCATCGATGGGTGTGGTATCACATTCTCTCTCTCTCTCTCTCTCTCTCTCTCTCTCTCTCTCTCTCTCTCTCTCTCTCTCTCTCTCTCTCTCTCTCTCTCTCTCTCTCTCTCTCTCTCTCTCTCTTTTTTTTTTTTAAAGAGAGGGGGTGTAAAATATTTACATTGATTTGGCGTTAAAAATCTGGGGAAGGCGTATAAATATCTATAATTAAGTAAGTTAGAGCACTCGTAAGTCAAAGTCGCACTGTATAATGAATATATATTCATTATACAGTGTGATTTTGGCTTACGAGTTTCAAAGTTTTGGTTTTGTGTTGACAGCTAAAATATGAGGTACGAGCAAGTTTCAGATACGCTTATGTCAATAAGCTCACTAAAACATCAGGTTTGCAAATTTATTCCGCTAAAGAAACATTATTTATGAATAAAATAATAAAAATAGACATTTATACATATTACAGCACATAATTCATTACATTCTATTTATTTTATATTTTTATACAACACAGTACTATTTTTCTTATTAAAAAAAAAAACTAACAAAAAAAAGTGTGTTTTTTGGGGGCGAAACGGATTAATGCCAATTCAGTATTTGAATGGGTAGAATTGATTTTATATACGAGGAAACTGAGTTATGAGTGGGACGAATTAAACTCGTAAGTCAAGGTACCCCTCCATATGTATTTACCAACTCCTCAGCAAGAGTATGATGTGACAAAAGTCTTTAAGCAGGGTTTAACAGGTTTAAATTCTCAGCTTTTCTTCTAGACAGGTTACCAAATCCCAAATTAAAGAAACCAGTCTGCGATGCTATGTATTCATATCTGTAGAGAATGTTTGGATGCATACCTTTCACATGGGTGTTCGGACTATGTGAAATGGAAAGAGCCTCGTCCAGAATTTGAACTCGGGTAACAGTGCCTATTACTTACGACTGGGAGCATTACACCACAAACAGTATCATTATAAATACATAGCTGGGCAGATTGGTTTATTTAATCTTGGATTTGGTAACCGGTCTAGAAGGAAAGCTGTGAATTTAAACTTGTTAAACTCTGCTTAAAAATTGATCATTTTTCACATCATGCTCTTGCTGAGGGGTTGGTAAGTACATATGGAGGGGTACCTTGACTTACGAGTTTAATTCCTTCCACCCTTAACTCAGTTTTCCTCGTATATAAAATCAATTTTACAGACTCCATTTCCTACGGTGATAACTGTTAATCATCCCCCAATAATTTGAGAGTAAGCTGTTACTCGTTACACCACTGGGATTCTCCCATCTAGTACTTTGTCTCCGAACGTTTAGGTTTGATTATTAATTATTAACCCCTCCAACGTGGGCAGGAGGTAATATGTCAGTTTTAAACGGAGTACAGCTGGTTTTAATTAAATTTTTGTTCGTCTTCTAGACTGATCAGAGAATCCCGTCTGCCCTACTACGTAACCATTGTTGGAAGAAGAGAAAGGTTCATGCCTTTTTCAAAGGCATTAGATCGAAATGAAATGCAATCTTCTTTGTCCAGGTCACCGACTTTCTTTCATACGATGATAAGCATTATGCAACACCTCCTCCCAATAATGGCATTAATGAATAATACAAAAACGACTTCAACATAAAATAACCCAGCAAGGATTAAGATGCCATAAAACCCATCCAATCAACAAACTCACCTTAATTTTGGACTCATCCGATTGGCTGCTCTTGAATTTGAGTACAGATCTATGTAAGATTTAGGAAAATCCAATTGTTCCCGTAGATTATGTTACATAATTCATGGATATCGAATGAATTGTGTAAGTAGTGTAGCTAGAATTTGAAATTCAAAATCTGTGGGAGTTGACTGGCAGATGGTGACCTCAACTTGAGCCCTCCGAAACACGCCAATACAAGCGTGTGACAGAAATCAGTTTTAGTTAACTCTAACTAAAACTGATTTCTGTCACACGCTTGTAGGTAAATCCATTTGTTCATGTAGGTTTGATATGTTAATGCAGGTAAATCCAATTGTTCATGTAGGTAAGGTATTTTCATGTAGGTAAGGTATTTTCATGTAGGTAAATCCAATTGTTCATGTAGGTCAGACATGTTAATTTAGGTAAATGCAATTGTTCATTTTGGTTAGATATGTTAATGTAGGTAAATCCAATTGTTCATGTAGGTTATGTTACATAATTCATGGATAGCCTAAAAAATTGCAGAAATTTATCAGGAACAAAAGTTTCATTATGTAAAGTTTGGCTTTAAAACACTCTTGCAAAAGAAAAGAAAATGTTTTTTTAATCGATTTTATTTTATTTTATTTTTGATTTAACATCTTTAGTACATAATCCTTTTGAGCTGGTATCAATCGCCGCTCAATTTGTTCTATTTCCCAGGACGTCTCAAGATACTCAACGTACAAATTAAAACAAATAAAATATTTTCCTTTCTTCTCTGATACTAAAAGAACAACACCTTTGTACCCATTTGTTAAATTACAAGTTTCTAGTCCCCAAAGATATAGATTATTTCTTTCTTATAATTTAATGGTTCTTGACGCTAGGAATGTAATCGGCAAATTCAAATTCCCGCCGAGACTGTTTACGTTCACTTTTCATTACTGGTCTTGAGAAAGATATACCAAACTCCAGTTGTATATAAAATAGGAGAGAAGACTGGATACACTAGCATTGGCGGGAAAGACCACTAGTTTCAGTTTAACGTCATATCCAGGAGATCAAGACTCTCAACCACCGCCTTCTAGCACATGTATGATTAAATGGTTTGGACTTTGGCATAAGAGCAATATGATCGGTACAATCATATAGGTGCTTGGGCTTGACGTGACTAGACAATTTATCAGAAGCTCAAGTGAGAGCCAAAGTAGAGTGTTGCATGTTATGGACTGCTAAGCCCCCAGAATTCTGTCGTTAAGTATCACAGTTCGCTACCTAGGATCAATATGTAGACTCACTAGGGGCGGAACACCCCTCTGCAGAGGTGTAGTCGGTTATTCTATAGCTCCGGCCGCTCGGGTTAAATGGTAGATGGTATTTACCTCGCATCCCACGTATGCGGGTGTGACACAAGGTCTTTTTAATGTGGGACCACCCACGAGCTAAAACTCATGGGATGGTGGGTACAAAAATGCATTGATTCCGTCGGCATTTCCCCTCAAGGGAGGCGCCTCAGGCACCGGGCAATAAACCCAGCCTTGTCGCGTTAAATTAAAGGGGCAGGTGTTGCCTGGGGGGATAGCCCCTTGGGATCGCGTTATCAATCTAATACTAATAGTCCAGTGACTGAAGACACGGGACCCCTGCCCCGAAGACCGGGTTATTAGGTGAAATGATAGATGGTAGTATTACGAATGAATACACACAGTTTAAGTTGGATTTTTTATTCTCTAAAATGGAATTATACATGTCATGTACCTGATATTTATACTGGAAATCAACTTTGGTGACAAAATATTAGCAATTTGAAGAAAAAATGTTATTACAATTAGCCCAGGCAGAACTGAACGCAATTACTTTAATGAGATGTCATGTAGATCTTTGTTTCATAATATACAAGGTGTGTCAAAAAAGTATAGACATTTTTAGTACTTTTTGACACACTTTGTATTCTGAAAAAATAAGGTTCCATTCATTAATTTTTTCAGAAAACAAGGTGTGTCAAAAAATTACCAAGTTTAAAGCTATTCATTGTTCTTTCTATCTTGGTAAATACAGTTTCGAATTCGGGACTTTAATGACACACCTTGTTTTCTGAAAAAAATATTACTGGATGAACGTTATTTTTTTTTTCAGAATACAAGGTATGTCAAAAGTACAAAAAATCTCGATACTTTTTGACACACCTTGTATGTGTATAGTACTGCGTTTTTATGGTGAATTTACAGAAAATATTTCGGTGTTCTTGAATAAGAAAAGTCATATTGCATTGTATAAAAACATAATAGAATGCAATGAATCATGTGCTGTAATATGTTTGAATGTTTATTTTTATAAAGAATATTTTTCTTTGGCGTAATAAATTTAGGAACTTAGATATTTTAGTGTTTTTAGTGAACTTACTAGATCAGCATATCTGAAGCTCGCTCATACTTCAAATTTTAACTGACAATACAAAGTAAATTACCGACCAAGCAACAGCTCGTAATTCGGAAAACTCGTAAGCTGGAGCACTCGTAAGCCAAGGTACCACTTTCAGTCCATAAAATCAGAAGATTTCAGGAAACCATTGGGTAATTTGTCTTAAATTAGCATATACCTCACCTAAGAAGACATTTTAAATATTGCAGCATTTTGATGATGAATATGCACGCCCAGATTTTACCATTAATTTTCGGATGGAAATGTCAATACATAACACTGTAAATTTTCAACAGAAAAAAATAGAAACAAATTTAAAACGCATGTGTTTTCCCCAAAATACAAGATTAGGAATATGTACATGCCCTGTTAAATTAACAGTATTCAAAAGTAGACAATCTCTTACCCTATCATAAAATGTGTATCCTTTCTGTTACCTCAGTAAAACAGTAATTACTACATTAACAATTGGATTTACCTACAGGAACATATCTAGCCTACATGAACAGTTGTATTTACATACGTGAACATATCTAACCTACATGAACAATTAGATTTACCTAAATAAATATATATAACATACATAAGCAAATGGATTTACCTACATGAACACATCTAACCTACATGAACAATTGGATTTACCTACATAAATATACTTAACCTACAAAAACAAATGGATTTACCTACATGAACATATCTTACCGACATCAACAATTGGATTTACCTACAGGAACATATCTAACCTACATGAACAATTGAAATTTACCTACATAAATCTTATTATAATGGAGATTGTGTGTTTTTTCTGTCTGTAACCGAAACTATATTACTAATCGAGTCACAATTAACATAGTTATTTTCATCACATTCTTCATGATTTATTTATATTTAAACCTCAATTATTAATAAAATTGCTTCACCTTTTTATTAGTGTTGTCCATATCTACATACTAATAACATGCTATTGTATTTATATATACAAAAAATAGCGGTTTGCAGTGTGAACGGGAAGGCTAATTTGCATATTGATATTAAAAATGTGATTTTATTAAATATGTGCTTAGTATTATTGATTTCTAACTGTTTGGTTTTATTTTAATGAATATAAGCAAAAATCTCTTCAATGAATCTTAAATGAAATCCATTAACAAGAAAAAATAAGTGTAATTTTATTCTTTATTTCCTAATTTAACTAAATAGTTAAATAAGTAAAATTCAGCAATGAAAGACGGCAGTGATGGAAGAGTAGTTTCATTTCTATTTTTCCATTATACCCCCACTCTGTTTCAAATCTTTTTATCTGCATTCTTATTAGACTTTCTAATTTAATACGATATTTCATTACATTAAAACTTAAATACTTGCACCCGGAGGGTGCATATATTTGCTAGTATATATAACATACATAAACAAATGGATTTACCTATATGAACATATCTAACCGACATGAACAATTGGATTTGCCTACAGGAACATGTATAACCTACATGAACAACTGGATTTACCTATATGAACATATTTTATCTACAAGATCATAACTAACATACCCGTCCAACATATCGGGTATATAATGGAGAGAGAGAGAGAGGGGATGAGGGTATGATGATTGGTTCTTACTCTTCTCTACTTCTTCGGCCATTTTCCTTTTGTCTGGTCTTATCCTTACTCTGGTGGGCTCTGCTGTTCGAGCTGGTAGGCCTGGGTGTCTTTTGGGGGCTGGGTCGTATGTACAGTTCTTCTTTTTTAATTAAGCAAGCAAGTCTTTGTTGTGATTTTTATATATTCTTTAATACAAAATCCCAGCCGAAAAAAGTTGTCTTGAACAACGCGCATGAGAGCCAGCATCTATAGAGCGACGATCACGTCTTCTCCCGCCCGGTGACTGACTGCTGGTAACTCTAACTAAAACTGATTTCTGTCACGCGCGGGTTTCAGAGGGGCCAAGTAGGAGTCACCATCTTCCAGTCACCATGTAACTTTCCATTCACAGTAACTTTCCATTCAACTCCCACAGATGTTGAATTTCCAACGAAATCAATTCAAGTTCTAGCTACACTACTTACACAATTCATAGGCTACCTTATGTAACATGACTTATGTAACATAACCTACATGAACATTTGGATTTACCTAAAATCTTACATAGGTCTGCACTCAAATTCAGGTGCAGAAAATCGGATGAGTCCAAAATTAAGGTGGGTTGGTTGGTTGGATAGAATTAATGGCATGTCAACCCTTGTTGGGTTATTTCATGCTGAAGACGTCTTTGTTTTATTCATTCTATTTGGGTATTCAAAAAAAATTAACTCATTTTTAAACACATTTTTAGACACACCTTTTAATCTATTTAAGGCATAGATGGGATCCTTACAATTAATTTCACTCCGGATTAGAGTGGACCTGGAAGTAAAGGCAATGAACGGGTGTTCCATCCACCCTAGAATTGGAACCTCACCACTAGATAGAGTTTAACGACATACCCAGAACACATCATATAGATGCTAAGGCTGAACGTGATTAGCCAATGGATCCGACCGCAAGTAAGGGCCAAAGTGGAGTGTTACAAGTCATGGACTGCTCAGCCACCAGGATTCCACCTTAAGCTTCATGGGTCACCACCCAGAGGCAACAAGTGGCTCCTTAAAGAGTGGTGTCTTACCCCTCTGTAGAGGTGCAGTCGGATTATTCTACAATCCCGGCAGACAAGGCTGTCAAAATTAATCAATTTAATTACTTGCAGGGCCTGTGTATATAGCACAGTATGATAATTTAATTATTACGTTTGATATGTTTACTTAAGAGCTGTTGAAATTGTTCAATATGTAAAAAGTATAATAATCTTGATTTAACTCTCTCTCCCCTCTCTCTCTCTCTCTCTCTCTCTCTCTTTCTCTCTCTCTCTCTCTCTTTCTTTCTTTCTTTCTCTCTCACACACTAACTCTTTTTTCTTTCCTTCCTGTAATCTTTTCATTAAGTCCGATTGAAAAGGATTAGTGTTATCACTTCCGTGCGCTCATCCCTCATCTCTCTCTCTCTCTCTCTCTATATATATATATATATATATATATATATATATATATATATATATATATTCCCTACACTTTTCTTTCTATCTTTCTTTCTTATTATATTTATTCTGTTTACCATAACATTCCCCTTCTTTCTTTATAATAAAAACGGAATGCTTCATGTTTAACTGAGGTGACGACACGAAGAAACAAGAATTCTGCGGATAAGCAACACCAGATAATCAGGATTTACATTTTGACGTTTCATCTTGGACAATTTTGGACCGTCCCATTTTTAACCAGAGAGTGTTTCAAGATGATAACGGTCGTACAATTAAGGAACGCGAATATTAATATATAGATTTTCATTCAAAGGCTACAATTGCAACAAGGCCTTCACAATGTCCATCTTCCTTCTTTATCATCATGAAATCAAATTTATATTTTACATATTTTAATGTAATGTCAAACTTTGACATTAGAAGAGCCTACATATTATGTTCACCATTGCTTTTTTTTTATCAGAAAAATATTTTCTTCTTTCCTTTGTTCAATAGAAAACTAAAGCAGTCACCAGTTAGAATTATCTAGAACGTTATCTTTAGTCCTGTCTCCATAGATAAGAAAGTGCCTGCAGGAATATCTCAATGGTCGAGTCTCGTTTGGAATCGGCTGGAAGCAAAAGCGAATTAAATTAGTTAGAAAAGAAATAAACACTACTAATAGCGTTATCTTTATCTTTATGCTGAAAAAGATTCTTCTAAAACGGCTTCAGTTTTTTTTTTTCTTTCTTTTTCCAACATGAGATGTGCAGAAATGATAAGGTTATTTCAAAGCTGATATCTAAAAATGTGTAACCAAGAGAGAGGGGGGAGAGGGGGGAGAGAGAGAGAGATGGGGAGAGAGAGAGTGAGAGAGAAAAAGGAGAGAGAGAAAGAGAGAGAGAAAAAGGAGAGAGAGAGTGAGAGAGAGAGAGAAAGGAGAGAGAGAAAGAGAGAGAGATGGGGAAGGAGAGAGTGGGGAGAGAGGAGAGAAAGAGAAAAGGCAAGCGAGGGGGAGATCAAGCGAAAGAGAGATACTGAGAGAAAGGGAACAAGCGAGAGCAAGAGATAGAGAGAGAGAGAGATGGGGAGAGAGAGAGAGAGTGAGAGAGAAAAAGGAGAGAGAGAAAGAGAGAGAGATGGGAAGGAGAGAGTGGGGGAGAGAGGAGAGAAAGAGAAAAGGCAAGCGAGGGGGAGATCAAGCGAAAGAGAGATACTGAGAGAAAGGGAACAAGCGAGAGAGCAAGAGATAGAGAGAGAGAGAGATGGGGAGAAAGAGAGTGAGAGGGAAAAGGAGAGAGAGAAGAGAGAGAGATGGGAAGGAGAGAGTCGGGGAGAGAAGAGAGAAAGAGAAAAGGCAAGCGAGGGGAGATCAAGCGAAAGAGAGATACTGAGAGAAAGGGAACAAGCGAGAGAGCAAGAGATAGAGAGAGAGAGATGGGGAGAGAGAGAGAGTGAGAGAGAAAAAGGAGAGAGAGAATGAGAGAGAGATGGGGGAGAGAGAGTGGGGGAGAGAGGAGAGAAAGAGAAAAGGCAAGCGAGGGGGAGATCAAGCGAAAGAGAGATACTGAGAGAAAGGGAACAAGCGAGAGAGCAAGAGATAGAGAGAGAGAGAGATGGGGAGAGAGAGAGTGAGAGAGAAAAAGGAGAGAGAGAAAGAGAGAGAGATGGGGAAGGAGAGAGTGGGAGAGAGAGAGAGAAAGAGAAAAGGCAAGCGAGGGGGAGATCAAGCGAAAGAGAGATACTGAGAGAAAGAGAACGTGTGAGAGCGTGAGAGCGAGAGAGCAAGAGAGAGAGAGAGAGAGAGATGGGGAGAGAGGAAGAGAATGAGAAAGAATGAGAGAGAGGTATGGAGAGAGAGATGGAGAGAAAGAGAGCAAGATAGAGATGGAGACACAGGTGGAGACACAGAATAGGCGAGAGAGAGAAAGAAAGGGGGAGAGCAAGTGAGAGATAGATCGATAGATAGATAGATAGAGAGAGAGAGAGAGAGAGAGAATGAGTGAGTGAGTGAGTGAGTGGAAATAATATATTAAAAGTTTTAGTGATTGGCTTCCGTAAACTTACTTAAAAGTTAAAATCCAAAATAACGCGATGGAGCCCTTTTCGATTGGCGCCCAGTCTTGTACTTAACCAGCTTAACTATGTTTTCCATTTCCCGTCTCCATCATTTTTGGAATATGTAAATTAAATACACAACACAAACAAATAATAATAATAATAATAATAATAATAATAATAATACCAAAGGACGAGAAAATTAATGACCATGCACTAGGCTCTCCACCCTAGAGATGATAGAGATAGATTGTATGTGTCAAGAAAGGAAGGGGGAAGAGGTCTTGCCAACATAGAGGAATGCGTAGAAACCACAATCCAACAACTTGAAGATTACACAAGGAAGAGCAAAGACAAATTACTTATGGCGGCCAACAATAGTAGAAACGGCAGATGGACAAACAAAAAAAAGGACAAAGACTAGAAAACAAAAATGGGAAGAAAAACAATTATA
>CM042143.1:72708412-72730912 GCA_023376005.1 Doryteuthis pealeii
ACACTGAATTCATTCTGTTAAAATCCCCTTAAAAGTTTGAACTTGTTTGTGTGAAGTGACTACCGAAGGCAACCACTGTAATCAATTTCCCCAACCGCAAAAGTCCACTGAAAAGTCTTTTGCTGCAAGCAATATCACAGTAGTCCTCGCTCAATCCGCCAAAGTTCACTCGCCCGACACACATCTCTCTTCACGTTAAGAAGATCAAAACACAACTCCCCATTGTGTGGGAAAGTAAGTCTTAAATAATAAGTAACTGCCCTACCAAGATCTTACATCCGGGTCAATCACACACAGCGCTGCCCGACCCGTGTGAAATTTGCCTATTCAACAGGAGTGACAGTAGTCTGACTGAGCCACTCTCCACGACGAGGAGGTTGTGAGTTCAATATCTGTAGTCAAACGCTACACTCCCCCTCCTCACGCAGGCCAGACATATAAGGACGCGCTTAGTTCTTGGGGGTAGGGAATCTTCTAGTCCCCAAAATTGACCTTGTGTTGCATCCTACTAATGTGAAGGGGTTAGGTGAATACATATCTAATATAATATTTCTCATTTTGAAGAGTGATTTTGAATTTCTACCCCTATTCATAAAAAAACAATTTTATTTTAGAATATCAATATACCTATTTAATCATGTGTAATGCAAGATATCTAAAATAAGAAGACAGAGGGGATCAGGTTTTAGCAATATTCTTGAAGTTAAAACCGCATTTTCCTCTGTAATGGAAACAAATCAACAAATCCGTAGAATTATTTATGATTCTAATCGCGCAAATAATGTAAATGTTAACAATTCCACATCCTAGAAATGTCGTCAGAAACGAGGAGAATGTGAATCTTTAAAATATTATGTGAATTCAAAATCAAAATGCGACTAAGATCTATTACCTTTCCTGATAAACTGCTGTGCACTCCAAGTAAATATCGAAGAGTGAATAATATTGGAAGACTTTGCACTTAATTTATTTGGACTATGCTTAATTTATTTAGCTAAATACATAAAGGCATAACAATCAAATCTTGCCATCGTCAATAATTTACAGAGTTGCATTAAATGAAGATAAACTAATGGAAATCCGAAGCTTTCTAATAATAATAATAATCTACATATACATATATACTAACCCCTCCGCTCGAGTAGGATGTGACACAAGGTCAATTTCTTAAGCGGGGTTTAACAGGTTTGAATTCAGAGTTTTTCTTACAATAAACTGGTTACCGAATCAAGGCTAAAGAGCCCATTCTTTCCAACTATTTACCCATAGTTGGAGGGAGAACACTTGGATTCATACCGTTCCCAAGGTATTAGCACTATGTGAAATGCAAACATATACACACACACAAACACACACACACACACAAACACAAACACACACAGTATACATATATATCTATCCATTTATATATATATATATATATATATATATATATATATATATATATAAAATAAAGGATATTTAATCCGACAATGTGAATTTGATATATTGCAAAAACAAATGATGTTTACAAATGCATGGGACCATCAGGAGAGAATGTGCACCGTTTCGGGGCTTTCCTCTCAACGGTTTTAACTGCACATCGCCCCCCTCACTGTTGTGAGGTCCCTCGGAATATCTGTATCGACCGTATGTAATATATCAAATTCATATATATATATATATATAGAGAGAGAGAGAGAGAGAGTGAGAGAGAGAGGGGGAGAGAAGGAGGGAGATATATAACAACCTACCGCCCTTTTTACCTTTGATATTTTATATATATTTACCATGTGTCACATTATGCACGTGTGGAGGGCACGTGCATAATGTGACACATGGTCAATTTCATAAGCAGAGCACCATGTAAAATGCAAACAGCCTCGTCCAAGATTTGAACTCGTCTCGCCGTGACTATTTCATATAGATGCTAACCATCATACCACGAGCCTTCATAGGCTATATATCCGTAATTTAATTCAGTTGAGCAGCTAATTTGTTTCTCCTTCCAACTTCTAAACGAGTGTTTTTGAGGATTTCAGTTGAACAACTCATTACTGTTGCTTACAGCAAAAGGGCTGATCCATACATTACATATAGTACCGTCATTTATGATACCTATCGAAAAGAAATATTTGACGATAGTAGAAATCAAATGATAAATAACATGTTATTTGGCAAGCCAAAATATTGTTATTTATATCCGACTGCTATCCGACTGATATACTGCTATTGAAAATGTCAACAAACAGGGAAACAAAATGATAAATATATAAATTTGTACTTGGTGTAAAATCTTTGACAGGCGGTCTCGTGAGATTTAATTCCCTTCGGGACTGAACTCACAACGATTCGATTCCTGAGAGAACTCGATGCTTGCCCTGACCACCCACTGAGCCGAGTCGTGCTCTCTCGACTGGAAAGAACGGCGACGCTTAAACATTGTAAATTCCCTGAAAAACAACTCTATTGATTTGTTGCTGTTGTTGTTTTGTTGTTGTTGTTGTTTTTTATCCAGCCGACAAGTCATTGGATGATAAATGGCAAAGGCGTAAGTCACAGCAGGGAATGCTGTTTCAGGGTGGTATTAGTTTCGCATTTTGTGGAACAGCAGGAAGTACGACGAATCAAACAGACAACAACAAAAAAATCACAATCTATTTAAGTCTTCTAAATGATAATACAAAGATGGCGGAAATCGGGGGGAAAACACACACTCACACTTGTTCCAAGCAAATGCAGACGATAGCAAAACAATGCAAAAAGAAATAAAGAAATAAATGAAAACTATTTTATGAGAGTTGATACCCGCAGTGAAATGGTTTTACTGAGTGGCTTTCTATTCAGAATATCAGTCTCTCTTGTATTCATTCATTCATCCATTTTTGCGTCACTTTTAGTAAAATTGTTGTTGCTTTTATTTTTCTTATTCTATTGGCTTTTATCAATCGAAATTGTACGAATAATAGAGATGCACTTCTTTCTTTTCGAATGATTTTACTCCACCTAAGGTTATCCTCCTACAATTTGCGTATCCATTAGATCTGATGCTAGACATGCAAATAAAATAAATATGACGACACCGACAACTAAAACAGTGCTCGACGTTACTGGAAATAATGAGAATGCAGTAGTAGCAGTAGTCATTCTAGTAGTAGTAGTAGTAGTAGTAGTAGTAGTAGTAGTCTTTGCAAATGATGGCAAGATTCCAAGTAACTAAATAGAGCAGGAGGAGAAAGATTTACAACTGTCATCGTTGTCGTGATGATTTTACTTAAGAGTATAAAAGTTGATTTAACACCCTCATGACGATGATGATGATGATGATCAGAGTCCACGATAAATTATGAAAATCAGTCCAAAAAATACCATCATCACTATGACCGTAATCAATATTAAACAAACTGCAGGCATTTCAATATACTGGTATTTGTAATATAGCAATTTTTTATGAATTTAATTACACTTTTTCCTGAATGTAATACTAATTCATATAAATGTAATATACTAATATTCATGAATTTGGTTTTAATTCTGCCTGTCTGTCTGTATTAATATGTTAGCAAAATAAATAAACATAAAATAAACATTTTTCTTTTTCATATTTTTGGACAGATTGACAAGAATCTAAAATAAGATATTTAATGTGTTTTAAACAAGATGTTGTCATCTTTACATTAACTGGAAAGCCTCTTAAAAAGAGGACCATTTTACTTACCTCGTTAGCAATATATTTATGGGGTGTTAAACATGGGGAGTAATAATCGTTAATCTGCCAAGCAAGTTTATGCTGAATTTGCAGGTTTTATTCAGAGATGTCTTTCTCCTAAACTGGTTATAGTACTATTTTACATATAAGTAAGTAAAGTCGACGGGATGGCCTAATGTCAGCATAAGTCAGACGACGAGGAAGTCTATCCCCTTTTCACTAGCGCTAGATCAAGGAGATTGTTTTTGCATCTAATGTGGAGCGCCGCATCTACCATCAGCTCCCCACTTTACCGCATAGAGCCCTGTGCTACAAGTACGCTGAGTTGTCGAGGGCCGGTATCGAACCAGGAACCTTGCGATTCCTAGCCAAGTGCTCTACCGACTGAGTGGGAGTAAAAGTAGTGAATTCATACGGTTTCAACGGAAATAAGTGTGTCAAGAGTGTAAATGGCCTCAGCCGGATTTTGTTGGATAAATGGTTTATTTTTAACGGCATATCAAATCATAATGGGTTATTTAATGTAGGGTCTTTATTCACTTGTAAATGATTGCAACTATATTTTCAATGCACCTTTGTATTTTATTGTTCTTATTTTTCTATAGTGATTTCTATGGACACATTTATACAGGGTGGACCATAATGATGGAACACATTTTAAATGCTTTTTTCTCAGATTATAAAAAGGACACAGAGTACTAAATATATTTATTACATAAATGATACACAGGAGTTTAACATGTTCTCTAATATATGAATATTACATTAAGTTTGTATTACTTTCAGGTATTGATTTTGATGATCCTTATAATGCCGTGGAGTCTAAAAGAAATTGCATATGTAGTCGAAGAATACTTCGCCAACCAAAGATCCATCTTTGTGGGGGTTACCTGAAGGATCGGGTATACGCAAGCAGGCATCACCCGACAAGCATCCGTAGAGAGATAACGCGAAATGAAAGAAAGCATCCGTAGAGAGATAACAGTTATTCCAGTGAATATGCTAACTACACTTTACGTGATATGAGAAATCGAGCTCTCGAATGTTTTCTTCATGATGGTGACCATTCAAGGACATAATATTCAAATCTTAGATTACATGTAAAACTCCTGTGTATCAGTTATGTAATAAATATACTTATTACTCTGTGTCGCTTTTGTAATTTGAGAAATAGCATTTCAACGTGTCCCATCAGTATAGTCCACCATGTATTATATTAAGGTTCTCAAGGTTGGTTGGTTGATTGGCTGGTTGGATTTTACGGCATATGAGTACTTGGGTTATTTTGGGTCGAAGACGTTTTTGTTTTATTCATTTTTGTTCAGTAAGATTAATATTTATGCAGATATATAGAAGAGGACCGGTTTAGCTCAGTTGGTAGATCTTCCGACTAGGAACCACAAGGTTCCTGGTTCGTCACCGCCCTCGCCAACTCAGCGTATGAGTAGCACAGGGATATTTGCGGTAAAGTGAGAAGCTAGTGGTACGTGTGGCGCTCCGTCTCAGACGCCAAAAACAATCTCCTTGGTCAGGCGCTGGTGAAAAGGGGATAGACTCCTTCGCTGTCTGGCTGATACTGACTTTAGGCCACCTTGACGACTTTACTTTTTTTACTTTATTTCAAGTTAAAACTCTATTTGACCCATATGTGTGACGCTAACAGGTACTACTACCCATGGCCAGAGTGGACCTGGAAGTGAGGGCAATGAAGGTGTACTCCACACACTACAGAGCTCCAGAATTGGAACCTCACCACTAGATGCAGTTTAGCGTCATGCTCAGGACTCTAAGGCCCTCAGTCACTGCCTTTTAGCATATATATGATAAAAGGGGCTGGAGGTTTGCCATAAGTGCAATCTGGTCGAGAAAATCATATATAACCTTCAGGCCTGACGTGACCAGCCGATTAATCGGAAGGGACCTCCCCGACCGCCCGTCAAGCCCCAAGTGGAGTGTTGCATGTTCTTAATCATTACGGGCCGCGACTTACAGCCAACAGGTCGCCCCATTGAGTGATTGTTGCCTTACCCTGACATTTCTATGAAATACAAGTATTTTGCACACAGTTGATGATTTCAAGTCTTTCTAAGAGTAATACTTTATACCAGATGGTTTCAAGTAACTATTTTATTTAATAATTATATCTTTACAAACAATTATATAGTTTCAAGCATTCCTATCTAATACTAATAGGATACTCTCCATGTCGTAGTGACTAACATGCTGAACTGTTGTATCGTCTTAAGCGAGTTCGAACTCCAGTCATGTCTATTACGTTCACTTTCGAAATAATAACCTCATCCTCTCAGCTATGGGTTAAATACTATCACAACTGTTCTTCTACAAGAAAGGATTTGGGCATTAAATAACCTTCGAAGATTGATATGCCATTAAACAAAGAAACCAAACTAATACTAATAATTTTCAAACAGATATATTTCACCCCTAGATGAGCCCTTAACATGTACTACCAGTCCGGGTCAGAGTAGGGCTAGAAGTAATGGGAATGAAGAGGTACTCCACATTCACGCGGTTTCTTGTAGGAAACGGGCTCAGCAACCCGGGTTCAAGTCCTGCACGAGTTTCTTTGTATTTCTCATAGGGCAAATAACCATGGGAAAGGTGGGCATCAAACTATTCTCCCTCCTGGTAAGAGTAAATAGTAGGGCGGATTGGGATTTTTTAATTTTGGATAGGCAATCAGTCTAAGAGAAGGAATTAATCTGAATCCAAACCTTTCAAACATTGCTTAAGAGTTGATCTTGTGCCACACTCTACCCGTGTGGAGGGATTAGTAAATATATATAAACATATTTATTGGAATAAAATAGTTTCGTCGCTATTGATAATTTCAAAATAGCTTTTTTGCTAGCATACTTCATTTAGTAAGCGTTTCCTATCGTTTTAACTTACCCTGATTGGTGGTACAAATTGTTTCCTTATAAAGAATAAAATGTCATGTCTATATTCTGAATTCTGAAAGAATATGTAGAATCAACAGTAAATATCAAAACTTCCTCATTTTACTTCAAACTAGACGCACTTATATACGGAAGTAAGATAGCCATTATTATAAATAACTAGCAGCAGCTTCGTGACATTAGCATGTGGGTCGCTCAGCAAGGACCTACATTGACCACTTCTGCGCAGATACTGGATGCTGCGCAACGGACCTCCCGGGGACAATGAATGATAGAGAAGGTTGCGAAAGATTGTCATGGATATCCGTGCTAACTGTACGACATGATGATGATGATGATGATGATGATGATGATGATGATGATGATGAAAAACTAAGATAGTGTTGCTTTCATTAAATTTCAAATTAATTATTCGTATTTAAATGACATTCTATTTATTTTTATCGTTTATTTACAACGGACGAGTATGTTGTTTATTCCGAGCGTAGCGTACAGAAAATTGCTTTGTTTTCGTTTGGAGATCTCAGATACCTTTAAAAACATCAAAAATTATTTCGAAAAATTGTTAATTAAAGCAATTTGCAGACTTTGAGGTTTTGTGTTAACTTGATAAAAAATATTAAGATATTTTTAATGGTTTTCTCTTTGGTTGGGTGACCGTTGAGTTTAAATGAATTTCTTCTTAGCGTCTTGAAGCCTGGCTATAATAGGAGAGTTATAAGTTCAGGTGGGAAGACAGAAAACCAACCCCTTCCCATAATGATTACTAAGAGAGTGGGAAAATGTTGTAAGTCGGACACTATTTTACATCTAAGTGGACTGTAAAACATGAATGATTATAAGTAAATAACAATCTAGATAAATTAATATATATTCTCAATTACATATGTTTATTCTTAGTTTCAAATTTCAAATTACAGGTAGCGTCTTAACTTAAAATTTTGTATAAAATGTTTCAAACAAACATCTTTCTTTTTTTTCAAATGGAAGCGCTTATGAAATTTTAAATTCAGTTAAAGTTAAATTCCATACTTTCAAAATAGTTAAAAACAGCGCAATTCAAAGGTATGATTATTTTCCACCCTATTTTTCTCGTATCACAAGATAAACAAATATGCCGACATCACCAGCGGATATTTGTAAGTCTTGAGGAAGATTATAGATATATATTTAATATGTATTTATTGCCCGGAACGTTTTAAACGCCGATAATTTTTTTTTCAAATATTGAATCATCTTCACCAATTTCATTTTCACATTTATTTATTACTAGAAGCGGCTACCCGTGGTCGCCTGGGTAGAGGGTATGCAAAAGATGTTAGTCCCACAGATCCATTATTATTGAATTGCGTGTTGGATCCTGGTAGTATGCCCCATTAAAATCCCCATGTAAAAAAGACCTTGTGTTGATCCAGCCACTCTGAAAAGAAAAATCAATGTCTACTATTTGAAATATTAAATTTTTTAAAAAATCTACTTAGTTATCATCTAATTTTTTTTTAATTATCTTCACGAATATAAATCAAAACTTCATTATTTTTGCTCAAAAACCAAGCCATGGTGATATGTAATGTGAATATATATTTATTTTGTCCGTAATCTTTTTTATTTTCTAAGTTTCCTGCGGACATAAAGATTCACACAACTGCCCTTTATATATGTATAGATTATTACACACACACACACACACACACACACACACACACACACACACACACACACATATATATATATATATATATATATATATATATATATAGAGAGAGAGAGAGAGAGAGAGAGAATATAGATATATTAATATTTCGAATTATATATATATATACATATACATTATTATTTATACTTTGTTCAGTTTATATAAAAACATAGGTCGGTGTGCGTAATAACCTCGAATAACCTCATCAGGGGTAGCAGAACTACTCGAAGGCTCCGGTCATATATTTTCTGAGAACACTAATTTATGAACATTGACATATAGTAGACTGGGGATTCATATATTTCAAATTAATAGTACATTTATGAAAATTTACATATATTCTGGGGGCGTATCATAGAATCGGGGAAAGATCATGAGACTTTCGCACCGATGGTTTTCCACGAATTGATGAATATATATATATATATATATATATATATATATATATATATATATGGAAGCATATTGCTAAGTCTAGCCGCACTGTAGAGATGTGATACCTCGAAATGGGAATGTATTAGGATGACTATACATATGTGTGTGTGTGTGTATCAGAGTGCGCGCGCGTATACCTACGTATACTCGATGGCTGACGGAGTGGCCTAAAGCAAAACACCCAAGGAGTCTATTCCCTTTTTAACTAGCGCTAGACCAAGGAGATTGTTTTTGCGCCTGAGGGGGAGTGCCACGTCTACCATCAGCTCACCACTTTACCGCACAGATCCCTGTGCGACTCATTCGCTGAGTTGGCGAGTGCCGGTATTGAACCCGGAAATTTGTGGTTCCGAGCCGGATGTTCAAACAACTGAGCTAAACCGGCCCTTTTGATATCTACCCGTGGTACTATCTGTTGCATTTTCTCCTTTCTCATTACGGTAGGTCGATTTGTATACCAAAACTCGATTTAACTGCTGAAAGTTGCTAATTAACATAAATAATATCTGTACAAAATAATTTTCTCTAAAAGTTTCAATTTTTTAGCAAATGCATTTAAATAGCAATATAATCGAATGTTTTGAATTTCGCCCAGTTGAAAATTGACCTACCCTATTCCTCATTGATTTTCTGGTGTTTCCTTTATTCCTCCTACCAATTGTTTACACATACAAGACCGAGTGTGAGTCCCCGTAGCGTAGTGGTTAACATATATATTGTTTAAAACACATGCACTTTATTCTGAGTTCACATAGAGGTCAATGCTTCTTACCACCTGCTCTCTTCTCTGCAGCAATGATTCGGCTTGTGCAGGTGTATTTGCGTGAAGCGCTACATCATCTGCATATATATATCTATATATCTATGTATAATGGAAGAGGTGACTTACCGGTGAATATGGTCAGGTGGTGCAGAATTCAGGGAGGTAAGTCAGCGATATAACAAATACAAAGTAAATACGTAAATAGAGCAAATTTATTACAATATAGGTACAAGTGATAACCTACTTGAGTTTCACCATAAGGATCTTCAGGGTTAAATCCACTGAATTAATCGAGATACCGATTAATTGCAGTCGATTACACGCAGACTACGAATATATACGCAGATGATTCTCCCGTCTGAAGATTGTGTTATATACATGAAATTTGAGTAACGTTCATATAGTATATATATATATATATATATATATATATATATATATATATATATATTAAAACTTGTCTCAATTTTTTTTCAAATATATTTGATTGCTTTTCTGTTGTTGTTGTTGTTGTTGTTGTTGTTGTTGTTGTTATATATAAATATTTTTATGTGGGTGTTTTCGGAGTGAAGACTTTCAGGGCTTATGCGAAAGAAAGAAAAGAGAAAAAATATTTTCTATATTAAATTTTTCTCAGTCTTAATATCTATTGGATTCTATATATATATATGATTTCTTTTACAGTATAATATATATATATATATATATATATATATATATATATATATATATATTATAATGGTATACACAGGAATAACCATTCCTGTGTATACCATTATAATAAATTTGCTCTACTTACGTATTGAGCACTATATATAATATATATTATATCGCTGTCTTATCATTGTGAACCTTGCATCAACTAACCATTGTGACCAATTTCACCGGTAAGTCACGTTTGCCATATAAAATCACGCATATATATATATATATATATATATATATATATATGTGTGTGTGTGTGTGTGTGTGTGTGTGTGTGTGTACACGAATGTATAGGCGTACGTTAATACGTGGATGTGGAGATAAGAATATTATTATTGAGGCGTTCTTTGCAATAACTACAGACTCGTAAATTAGAACCGCAGCGTAGAGAAATCAATAATTTACTTATAGATCCTGAAATAAATAGAAATTAATCTGTTCATTCGAGTGAAACATTTACCATTACGCATTTAATATATAAGTTAATTAAACGGGTCCAAAATTTGATGATCTCTTTTTCTTTCTATTATTCACATTGTCTCAAACTTATAACCATTCTTTCTTCCCTTTTCCTACTCAATGTCTTGGCTTCCCTCTTTCCTTCTCATTACTTCCCCCTCTCTCCCTCTCTCCATCTCGCTCTCTCTCTCTCTCTCTCTCTCTCAACATACACCCACAAACACCCACCCACACACATACATATATATGTATATATTAATGAATAAATGGATACCTGGTTTGAGATATAAATTTATTTCGGATTTATTTGCCTCCTCAGTCTGATCTTTACTAATCTGAAGAACTCACCCCCGGTCTTATTGGTATGATCTTCCCTTCATTTATTTTTGTTTTTTCATTTTTTTAGTGCTGAGGAGGCAAACAAATGCCGAAATAAATTTATATTTGTACCACGATATCCATCTATTTATTTATTTATAATGCCCTGTATATGTACAATTATACACGGAAATCTTTTTGGTTAAATCCTCTCAAGGAAACATTTGATATCATACACATACACACACACACACACACATATATATAATATATATATATATATATATATATATATATGGAAGCAGCTTGCTAAGTCTAGCCGCACTGTAGAGATGTGATACCTCGAAACGGGAATTTATTGGGATGACTATACATATGTGTGTGTGTGTGTGTGTCTGTGTGTCTGTGTGTGTGTGTGTGTGTGTGTGTGTGTGTGTGTGTGTGTCAGAGTGCGCGCCTATACCTATGTATACTCGATGGTTGACGGAGTGGCCTAAAGTCAGTATCAGCAAGACACCCAGGTAGTCCATTCCCTTTTTCACTAGGGCTAGATAAAGGAGATTGTTTTTGCGCCTGAGGGGGAGTGTCACGTCTACCATCAGCTAACCACTTTACCGCACAGATCCCTGTGCTGAGTTGGCGAGTGCCGGTATTGAACCCGGAAATTTGTGGTTCCGAGCCGGACGCTCTACCGACTGAGCTAAACCGGCCCTTTTGATATCTACCCATGGTACTATCTGTTGCATTTTCTCCTTTCTCATTACGGTAGGTCGATTTTTATACCAAAACTTGATTTAACTGGTGAACGTTGCTAATTAACATAAAAAATATCTGTACAAAATAAGTTTCTCTATAAGTTCCAATTTTTTAGCAAATGCATTTAAATAGCGACATAATCGGATGTTTTGAATTTCGCCCAGTTGAAAATCGACCTACCCTATTCCTCATTGATTTTCTAGTGTTTCCTTTATTCCTTCAACCAATTGTTTACACATACAAGATCGGTGTGAGCCTCCGTAGCGTAGTGATTAACATGTTGGACTGCAACATCGTAGTAAAAGAATTCGAAATCTAAACGCTCTAATGTTCAATTTCGGAATAATACCCTTGGTAAAGGTATGAAATCAATTATCCCCCCCCCCAGCTATGTGTTAAATATTACCATTATTGTTCTTCTACAAGATGGGTTTGTCATTAAATAAACCGTGATGGTTGATATACCATGAATACCAAACCAAACAAATACAAGTTCACATACATTTTCAGAGATAGATAGATAGATAGATAGATATTTTTGAAGGGTCTTATAGATAGACACATTGATTGATCGATTGATATATATTTTGAACGGTCTTATAGATAGATTGATTGATTGATAGATAGTTATTTTTGAACGGTGTTATAGATTCATTAATTGATAGATATATATCTTTGAATGGTCTTATAGATGGATTGATTGATTGATAGATAGATATCTTTGAACGGTCTTATAGATAGATTGATTGATCGATTGATAGATATCTCTGAACGGTCTTATGGTTAAATTAATTGATACATAGATAGATAAGGCTACACTGGTATAGATAGAATAATAGATTAATAGATAAATATATATTAAGATATAGATAGACAGATAAAGAAATAGATTGGGGTAATACGATTTGTTAAACAGATCTTCTTTCGTGCACTCACTGGTACAATTTCACGTCTCCCTGTTTTTCAGATCGGTCCACATGGAGGTTGTAACATCGATAATAAAAAGAGCGGTATTTTCTCTGCGGTTACGTGTCTGACTTTTTTCCTTTTCCCTTGCGTAAATTTGTCATCATCTCTTTATATCGTCTGTCTCCGCCAACCTTTTTCGAGATGAATGCAAAGCCAGAGGAATTCTCTCTCTCTCTCTCTCTCTCTCTCTCTCTCTCTCTCTCTCTCTCTCTCTCTCTCTCTCTCTCTCTCTTATCCTCTGCATCACTTCCGTTCGTTTTCAATCAGAAATCTGATGAATTCAGAAAAACCTTGCAAACCGGATTCTGTTATTTTTAATCTATTCTTTATATCTTAAAATTTGTGAATACGTCATTGATTAATCATGAGTTCTGAAATTCTTTATACTCCATTTTGTTCTAGTGACCTTAATTTGAAAATTCGATCATTTAAATAATCAAGTTGAATTTCAAATTACATTTGATTTGATGTTCTCCGAAAGTAATCTCAAATGTAAGGTCTCCAGATATTTTTCTTTCGCCATTTCATTTCGAAATTCAACTCTCGTTTTTTTTTAATCTGAACAAATCTCTCAAAATACCAACGGATAGCCAATTGCCAATCAAATGAGTGCTGATATATTTCCACCAGAACAGGAACTGGTGAATTGATTTGAGCTGTTACATCTCTACAGCGCCTGCGCAAACGTCCGAAACTACTTGCTACATAGGGACGCTGAGATCGCTAACGGAGACCATTAAATAACCTATAAATGCGCACACACACGCGCAGGTACACACACATGGATAACGTATCCGAAGGAAAGTAAGATACATAAGACACAAAAAAAAATTTGGTGGAGAGATTTTCTACGAGGGTAATCCCAAATTTAAGTTCTCGAAAATAGTTAAAATCACAGACACGTTTATTGTTTATTGTCAAAGATATTTACATAATTTCAAAGTTTGAACGTATATCTATTTTTCTACATGAAAGCCATTTCGGTCGATGAATTTTTTGTATGCTCATGTCATAACGGCTTGGCGTCGTTGAGGAAGCGTTGAAAGTCGCCGCCCTTGCAAACTCCCTACACTAGTTTTTGATGTTTTTGCCATCCAGCACAACGCGTCATAACACGTCACAACACGTTTATTTAATGACAAACCCATTTTGTAGTAGAAAGATAATGGTAATATTTAACACATAGCTGGGGGGGGGGGGTAAGTGATTTCATACCTTTACCAAGGGTATTAGTCCGAAATTGAACATTAGAGCGTTTAGATTTCGAATTCTTTTACTTCCGTTTATTGGCGATGAATTTCAATCAGTTACACTTCCGTTTATTGGCGATGAATTTCAATCAGTTTTACACTTCCGTTTATTGGCGATGAATTTCATCAGTTTTACACTTCGTTATTGGCGATGAATTTCAATCAGTTTTACACTTCCGTTTATTGGCGATGAATTTCAATCAGTTTTATTTACACTTCCGTTATTGGCGATGAATTTCAATCAGTTTTACACTTCCGTTTTGGCGATGAATTTCAATGAGTTTTACACTTCCGTTATTGGCGATGAATTTCAATCAGTTTAATGGCTTTTGCGTTCTAAAATCGAAGAATCTAATTGTTTCAATTGAACATAAAGAAAAGATCAAAGTCAAGAAAGACAGAAGAGAGTGAGATAGAGTTAAACCAAGATTATTATAATTTATAAATATTGAATCATTTGCAATAGCTCTTAAGTAAAAATAACAAATGTTGTAATAAATTAAATAATCATTCTGTGGTATATCAATAAATCTTAACTATTATCATATTGTAATATTTTAATTGACTATAAAATAACCAGCTGCAATCTATTTCTTGATATTTTACACTGAATAGATGGGTCCTTGCGTTAGTATTTTACAGATTCTATAGGACGTTTGAAATTGGCTTTCATTTCTACTTTTCTTCTAAAACATTTTTCTAAAGTAATATGTGTTCTGGGTTTGATGTTAAACTGCATCTAGTGGTGTGACTCTAATTCAGGGGTTCTGGGGAGTGTGCAATATCCCTTCATGGCCATTACCCTAAGGTCCACCCTGACCTGGAAAGGCATGAATTGCAACACTCCACTTTGCCCTCACATAGGCTAGACGGGTGGTCAAACCGCTGGTCACGTCAACCCCTTGCACTTATAGGATTGTCCCGAACCTATTGCCCTTATAACAAGCCCCCAACCCTTTTTATCATATATGTGCTAGAAGGCAGTGTTTGAGTGACTTACTGTCCGGAGGATGACGTTAAACTGCATCTAGTGGTGAAGTTTCAATTCTGGAGGTCGGGGGAGTATGGAGTACCCCTTTACCGTCATTACTCTGACTCGGAGTGGTAGTACCTGTTAGGGTATCATCTATGGGCTAGATAGATCAAAAATAAGTTTTAAAACACAGTGAACTAATTAATGACAAAAATATATAAACTTACTTTGGGAAAATTATCAGCAGATTTCCAAAGACAATATATCTTAGGTTGGACGTTAAACTTCATCTAATGGTGAGGTTCCAATTCTGGATCTCTGGGAAGTGTGGAGTACTTCTTCATCCTCATTGCTCCCAGTCGACTCTGGCTCGGAGTGGTAGTATTCGTTATGATCCCATCTATAGGCTAAATAGATAAACATGGTTTTAAAAAATTGTTAAATATTTGAGTTTAAAAAATTGAATACCCATCGAACATGATTAGAACCAAATCAAACAAAGACAATTATGTAGGCGGTAAAAAAATTACTATGACAAATAAAGAGATTATTTCATGAATCGTGATAAAGTTGGTGGAGTGGTTAGTTGGTTGGTTGGTTAGATTTTATGACAGGTCAACCCTTGCTGGGTTATTTGATCCGAAGACTTTTTGTTTTATTCATTGCTTTTCTTTTTAAACTCAATTTTCTTTCTTATCATATTTTTCTAATGCGTAGCATTTCATTTTTCTTCTCTTACTTAGCTAACATGATAAAACTCATCCCCCAAACCAAACCCCGCACCTACTAACTCCCCGACTACGAAGCTTCTCCGGATCAAGGGTTGTTAAAGTGTGGCACACGTAGATAGGCACTATCAATATATAGATTAATACGCAAATAGATATTCTAAATTCTATAATGTAGAGTGAGAGAAATGTGTGTGTGTGTGTGTGTGTGTGTGTGTGTGTGTGTGTGTGTGTGTGCGTGTGTGTTTGGCGATAGATAAATTAATAGTTAGATTGATCAAGTATTACGCTTAGCTTAACGTAAGCCCATAAGTAAGGATCACTCAGTGATATTTGTTTTATGTGAGCTCTCAGAGTAGTTTTGACTAATGAGAAGAGATCTCCTTTGGTTAGTATTAGCCCAGTCTACCAAATTCTTTAACCATAGCTGGAGGGAGAATAGTAGGATTCGCATCTTTCCCAAGGTTATTAGCGCTATGTGAAATGCAAACAGTCGTGTCAAGGATGTGAACTCGGTCTGAAGAGTACATTTCTAGCTAGCTAGCTAGCTAGCTAGCTAGATAGATAGTAGATAGATAGATAGATAGATATAGAAGAGAGATAGATAGATAAATAGATATATAGATATGAAGAGAGATATATAGATAGATATTAACAGAAATAAATAGATAGATAGATAGATATGTACAGACAGAAATATATAGATACATATGAACATAGATAGATAGATAGATAGATAATAGATAAACAGACATAGATAGATAGATAGATAGATAGATAGATAGATAGATATGGATAGACAGATAGATACATACATATGAACAGATAGATAGATAGATAGATAGATACGAACAGAGAGGCATAGATGGATATGAACAGACATAGATAGATAGATAGATAGATAGATAGATAGATAGATATCTACAGACTGATAGATATGTACAGACTGAGATAGAGATAGATAGATAGATAGATAGATAGATAGATAGATAGATAGCGGGATAAGATAGAGATGAAATTCTCTCTCAGACAATGAACAGAAACTCAGCAGACATGCGCTTTATGGCCTCCTTTGGTTGATTTTAAGTGAATTCGTCAAACCATTTTTTCTTTGTTTTGTTGATGTCGTTTTTTTTAGTTTTGCCTTTTTCCTCTTTTTTTTTTTTTAAATTATTGGATGTCATATTTTAATAAGATCTTTGGTATGTTTGTGACGAAAGAATAGTTTTGTTAATTCTCGAAGTTAAGCCTTCTCTATAAAAAAAAATCAAACAATTGAAATAAAAATAATTAAGTGGACTGACAATATTTTTTTTGATAAGCAAACACATCATTGCATTTCTTATCTTTGTTTCTCTTTTCAGGTTTCAAATTTCGTCTCGTCTAGTCGAATGATTTACATCAGATATTCCAAGAAGAAGAAGAAGAAGAAGAAGAAGAATGAAGAATGATGATTAAAAGAACAAGAACAAGAACAACTGTCTTTAAATTACACACGAAATACACAAATGAAGCCCAGTAACTTACTGGCATACTTTAGTGATTATTCTCCTTCATAAAGTAATCCAATATCAACGCATAAAAACAATTCACACAAAACACACACACACACACACACATATGTGAGTGTGTGTGTGTGTGTAAGAATGTGTGTATTTTTTAAACACTTCAAAATTAACGGAATAATTTTGGTATTACTTATACAGTATATACATATATGTATGTATATAAGTATATATATATTATGTATATATATATATATATATATATATATATATATATATATATATATATATATGTGTGTGTGTGTGTGTGTGTGTGTGTGTGTGTGTGTGTGTGTGTGTGTGTGTATAAAAAAAATTTACAATATTAAGTCAAAGATTGACTTACTCACAACCGACGCTAAAGCGTTTCGGATTTTAATAAAACCATCAACCGGTTTAACATAGTAGTTATGAGTTATATAAAAAGAAATTGGTGTAAAAAGTGTGTGAGCCTTAATTTTTCTTCTTCTCATATATGTATATATAAATTTATGCATATATATATGTATATGTAAATATATGCATATATATATATATATATATGTGTGTGTGTGTGTGTGTGTGTGTGTGTGTGTGTGTGTGTGTGTGTGTAAGTTGAAAATGAAAGTGAACCGACGGTATGTTTAAAGGAAAAATAAACAAAGGAAAGAAAATGCTGAATGGATAAAAAAAATAAAAAAAAATATAATCTATTTTATCCTTTCAGCATTTTCTTTCCTCGGTTATTGTTCCTTTCAACACACACACACACACACACACACACACACACATATATAATATATATATATATATATATATGCATATACATATATATATGTGTGTGTGTGTGTGTGTGAGGGGGTGTACTGGATAAATAATACCAATGTTATTCCGTTAATTCTTAACTGTCTTTAATGCAGTAGTGTTGTGATATGATGCTGCAACAAGGAAATGTTTTAAACTATTTTTGTGTGTGTGTGTGTGTGTGTGTTTGTGTGTGTGTGTGTGTGTGTGTGTGTGTGTGTAAAATGAATATTTTTACTCATTAGTCTATGAACTTATTGATTTGTCCACACATTCGATGTATCTTCTACATGTGATTTTGACAGATGTTATCGCTTCTCTTGGAGTGCCTACATGAAATTGATTGGTTGATTGATTGGTTTTAATGGCACATCAACGCGTCTACTATCACAGCAAAGAGGTTAGGGAATCGTGATTATTGTACTTTTATATTTATATTTGTGTGTAGTTGTTTCTTAGGAGTTTTTTTTTCTTTTTTGCACACCGTCCTATTGAACGGTTCTATCAAATACGAATGAATTTTAAAGAGATCTATTTGATTCCAAAAATTATTTACCATTTTACCCTTTTATCTTCCACTTTTTTTTCTTTGACAATTGGTTAGCCGGTTTCCTTTGATTTATTTTTCTTATTCTATCCTGACTTCACCCCAAAAAATCCTTTTTTTTTTAACATGGAATTTTAAAGATGAATTCATAGGATTATTTTTTTTTTTTTTTTTTAAAGAATCTTTTCTATAAGCTGTTGGATAATTGCAGAAAAAGATTTCCAACTCGCCTTGTAATTTGTATACAGTGTATTCCAAAAAGAATATACACATTTTTTTAAACCTTTAAGACAAGACTGTATTTAAACCAAAGTTATTACCCATGAAAATATAGATTTCAATTTCTACAAGATGATTTTTTTTAGAAAAAGATAACAGATGCTATCCCACGCTGGGTGCACTTCTCGCAAATACACCTGCTCAAGCCGAATCTCTGCTGCATATCCTGGAACAGGCAGTGAACCCTTTCCCTTTTTCAATCAGGTGCTTCGCTGCCAAAATTCTCATGAATGTCAATCTTTTTAACATAGCATTCCTCAAGTCCCACAATACAATGGAAGACATGCTTCAAACAAACTGAGAGGGAATCAAATTAAATTGAACATACATGTGCTTATAACATAAATTAGACCGAAGCACGCGGAGTAATGGTTAAGGTCATCGGAAATGGACGATTTGCCCCGAGTTCAAATCCTGGATGTGGTAATTGCATTTCACTTAGCGCTAATACCCTTGGGAAATGTATGAATCCTACTCTCCATCCAGCTATGGATAAATAGTAGGACAGACTGGGCTATTTAACCTTGGTTAGGCAACCGGTCTAGGAGAAGGAAAACTCTGAATTCAAACCTGTTGAACTTCGCTTAAGAAATTGACCTTGTGTCACATCCTACTCGTGCGGAGGGGTTGGTAAATACATATAACATAAATTAGAATTAACAATCGGTTAAACTACCAATTAAGGTAAATTAAGCATTGGGGGTATAATATCAATAGGTGAGATTTCCGGTCCATAAATACGTGAACTCATGAATATGTTTTAAAAAAGAAAAGCAAGACTAAATAACAGACCTTTTGAAATTAATAGACCACTTCACATACCTCGGTAGCAATATCTCATTTATAGAAATCAATGTAAGCATACGCATAGAAAATTAATAGACGGCAATTAATAGATTATTAACCATATGAAATTTTTCTGATAAAATAAAACCTGCATTTTTCAAAATTGTAGCTGTGTCAGTACTATGGTATGGCAGCACCACCTGGATTTTAACGGGGCTTGGAAAACTACTAGTTCGAAACTACACAAGGGCGCTACGTGCTTTAGTTGAGCACCTTCTGGAAGCAGCTCCTCAGAAAACAGCAGCTGTACTGCCAATAACCTCCCATCTTTCAAACTATCCAAGTAAGATTAACAATGCATGCTGGGAACTCCTGGAGAAGCAGAGACAAACTCATGATGTTTCCCTGTGAATTCCTAGATATGGACACATATTGGCAGACAAGCAAGGAGTTACATTCAACAACTCGGAAAAGAGAGCGAGATAGAGAGAGAGGGGGAGAGGGAAGGGAGAGAAATAAATAGATTAAATAACTGTGATATGAGTAGATTTAGGTAGATAGATATGTAAATATTTATAGACTGAAATAGATAGATTGACAGTCAAATAGATAGATAGATAGATAGATAGATAGATAGATAGATAGATAGATGAATATATATGTGAGGATTGAGATGGGGAGATAGATAGATTGATAGATACGGAAGTGCAGAATGTGAGAGATGTATATATAGAAAAATAGGTGCAGAGTTAAATGGATGGATAGATAGATGGATAGATAGATGGATGGATATATATATATATATATATATATATATATATATATATATATATATATATATATATATATATGGGTATGTGTGTGTGTGCGCGCGCGCAGAGATAGATAGATTGATGAATAGATAGATAGATGAATAGATATATAGATAAATAAATAGATAATGTGTAGACTCTAATTCATAGATAGATATGTGCAGATTCCGATAGATAGATAGATATGTAAATTGGATAGAGCAACAGCCGATAGGGAGGGATGGAGAGAGAACCAGCAGAATCCGTGTTATCAGTTCAATCAATGATGGTGATGATATATATGCAAAGATTAAAAAAAGATAAGACTTTGTAGCTATTTAACTTTTAAATTGTTCTCACCTAGTTTCGACCTTAGGTCATCGTCAGGAGAATTTTTTGTGAAGAAAGTTATTAAAATAGATTTTTTTTCAAAGCGTTGATATGTTCCAAAAGTTGGACATATTTTACATATATATATACATACACATCCATTTGTAAAACACGTACACTCACTTATACATAAATTCATACACGCGCACACTCATATATATATATATATATATATATATATATATATATATATAGAGAGAGAGAGAGAGAGAGAGAGAGAGAGGGGGGGAGGAGAGATAGATAGATAGATATGCAGAGATGTACAAACATGATAAGAAATATTTCTCTCTAGCTATTTACCTTAAGATGGTTCTCAACTAGTTTCGATCTTTGGTCATCGTCAGGAGAAAAGTATTTTTTGAAGAAAATATTATTTTAGAAATTTTATAAAATTAGCTTTTGATAATATTTAAGTTGATATACAACAAAAGAAAGGAAGGAAAATGAACCGATACCTTAACACATCCCATCGTTGAACATACCTATACTTATATACACACGCACATATATCCAATCGTTGAACACACACATACACAGACATACACAGAGAGAGGCACACGCACAAACACACATGCATACACACGCATATATATATATAAAAGTAAAAAGTGAAGTAAAGTCGTCGGGGCGGCCTAATGTCCGTATCAGCCAAACAGCGAGGGAGTCTATCCCCTTTCACTAGCGCTAGACCAAGGAGATTTTTTTGCGTCTGAGGTGGAGCGCCACACCTACCATCAGCTCCTTACTTTACCGCACATATCCCTGTGCTACTCAAACGCTGGGGTTGGCGAGGGCCGGTATCGAACTAAAAACCTTGCAGTTTCTAGCCGAACACTCTACCGACTGAGCTAACCCGACCTTTTGCGTATTTTATTGGAGAGTAAAGTTATTTTCTAACGAATTGACACGAAAAAGTCTTTCCATAAAAATGTTTTATGCTAGTATTTCATAAGAATAAAAAATCTTTTATCTCCCCTGTATCTGTTTATTTGCTACTTTGTGGCTGGATATTTTTCATGTATATATATATATATATATATGTGTGTGTGTGTGTGTGTGAGAGAGAGAGAGAGACAGACAGACAGACAGACAGACAGACAGAGTGTGTGTGTGTGTGTGTGTTTGCGAATGCCAGTACATGACGCCATTTCTGACAAGAAATTAATAACTTGTAGGAAGAAAATTCTTCGTAGTTAATCACATTAGATTACCAAACTAAGAGATAAGGAATAAATATAACTATATATTATAAACTTGATTTAATAAATAAAAAAAAGGCTAATGCGATATTTCTGGATGAAATTAAAATTTCTCACGTGTAGATTTAACAATGTATGTATAAACGTGTCCACACAAACCGGATTTCACCCTCTCTCCACACACACACACACATACACACACGTACATACATACATACATATATACATACATGTATATATATATATACATATACATATACACACATATATATAGATACGTATATATACTCATATATATAGGTATATATATATATATATATATATATATATATATACGCACATATATATACATACATATATATACGCACACATATATTTACACACATATATATATAGACACAGACAAATATATACAGACGCATATATATGTATATATACACGCATATATATACACATTTATGTACTTACATATATATTTTACACATATATCTACACTCACACACATATATATATACATAGA
>CM042143.1:72735912-72743223 GCA_023376005.1 Doryteuthis pealeii
ACTCTAAAAAGAAACGTTAATGTCTACTATTGGAAATATTCTTTTTAAAATGCAAAGAAATATTCCATGTTGTTATCATTTACATTTTATTTTTTGATTATCTTCACGAATATAAATCAAATCTACATTATTTTGTCTCAAAAACTAAGCCCTGGTGATACTTAATGTGTATATATTTACTTTGTCGTTAATGGTTTTATTTTCGAAGTTTTCTCCGGACATACAGATACACACAACTGCCCTTTACATATGTATAGATTAGCAACGATATATTGTAAAGCGACATGACTAATTGATACTGAATAGCGAGTTCGATCCTGGCTGAGTGTCCCATACATGTGACCTTGTGTCACATCATTCCGATAGCAAACGGGTTGGGTAAATACCTACTTATTAATAAAGGGGCATGTATAGTTCAGTCGGTAGAGCATCAGCCTAGGAACCACAATGTTCCGGGTTCGATACCTAAAGTCCAATCCTTCATCATTGCGGCAGGGTGGTGTAAACGTGGTAGAGTCAGAGGTATGCCATCGGCAACTTAGGTTCCTGCTAGGACTATTCAAGGTAAACAGGTATGGTACCCTGTTTATTATGGCAACAGCACGATCAAAGGGACTCCAGTGAAAATTCTAAGAGGTGTCTCCACCGGAAAACGGTGGTTACTTTTGGGACTCTCGTTCCTGAATCTGCTGGATAAACTGCGGCAAACAAGAGTGTCGACATGCGGGGATTTGGAGACCGCTTGCATACTTACTATGGTACTCCATCTTTAATGAAATCGACTCAACCGACCTCGGGTGAATGCTACCACAAGACAAACCAAAAAGAAGTTTCAAATAGTGCAACTTGGATTTGTGTAATAAAGTGGGGAGCTGATAGTAGGTGTGACGCTCCACCTTACACGCAGAAACAATCTTCCCGGTACTGAAAAGAGGTAGACTCCTTCGCTCTGTGGCTGATACCGACATTAAGCTACTCCGCCGAATTTACTTATTAATCAAACTTATGAATTAGCATGTCAATTGAATAATATAGAGAAAGATTGTGTACCGTTTATTTTTTTAAGTAGGAACTGCCTGCCTGATGTGAAAATCAACATTTGAAATACTGTATTTTTCTCTGCTTGAACCCCGACTGCGGGGAAATACGTAACAACTCCAGGCTCTACAGTAGACCTCAATTCCTTCCGAAGATAAATACGCTTTTCAGAAAATTAAATTCCTTCGGACATAAGTATTCCGTTACTATGGTTACACTTCTTGCTCAAGTCATTATACTAATGTGGTACTAAACATCGAATTATATTTCAATCAGAAAATGCTTTTCTATTTAAGACATGTGTCGAATAACCACGTGTGGCCGATAATTCTGCCGTTTGAAAGCCGAATCTCCACCTTGGGTGTCATTTTTATTTATTTCCTTGTTTTTATCGAAATTGGGTTTTTTTTTTCTTTCTTTTTTTTTTCTATTCATGAATGTCGATACTAATGGACTTCCGGTTCGACGAGACTGCAATTCTTATAACAAAGTAATTATGAGAAAGTCTGGGGTTTTTTTTCTTTGAACATTAGTTTGCGTTCATGAAATAATTTTTGAGCGTTTTATTTACTTTTTCTGGTTTTTTTTTTTTTTTTGTCTTTTTTCTTTTTTACTTACAGCCACAGACTGATTCCTGGGGTTGGGGTGACGCACTCACTCTGACAGGAAGTGGAATTAACGAAAATACATTTATATGCCTCGTGCAATGTATCTACACACGGCGCCAAAAATATACCCTCGTACATTGTATATACTGAAAGAAAATAATTCAGTTTTAATTTGGAGAGCAAAAATACTTGATTCAGTCCGAATTTAGAAATGTAAATGTACCTTTACGTACACACACTGTAAAGAGCTAGGACCTTTTCTCCTTCAAAAGAAAGAGCTGTTGGGAGACAAAATAGAATTCTTTCCCTTTCTACACTGAAGGAGAGGCTTTCCCACGTCTCGTGTCCGTTTTGGTCCCGTAACAAGGTGAGCCCTAAAATCTCCCTCCTTTTTCAACATGACATTGGAAGCGACAGACATGTGTATTTTCGCTTTCTTAGTAGCTATGCACATTGGTTCCTGTTTTTGTTCCTAGACCTCTTGTCACATAGAACAAATTCTGAACAAGACAAATTTGGTATCATTGCAAAGCTTATTTTATGTAGATTAAAATATTCAACCCTCTCTTCATTTGGGAAAAGAAATTACAGATGAAATATTTGATAATGTTTTCAATACAATTTAAGTTAATTTAATCGTATATACGTTTATAAATATTTTCTGATCTGGAAATATGCTTTATATAAAGTCAGGTCAGCGCGTGGTGTAATGGTTAAAGTCATGGGAAATGGACTCGTCGCCCCGAGTTCAAATCCTGGACGTGGTAATTGCATTTTGCTAATACTCTTGGGAAAGGTATGAATCCTACTCTCCCTCCAGTTATGGGTAAATAGTAGGGCTGACTGGGCTCTTTAACCTTGGTTAGGCAACTGGTCTAGGGGAAGGAAAACCCTGAATTCAAACCTGTTGTACTCCCCTTAAGAAATTGATCTTGTGTCACATCCTGCTCGTACAGAAGGGTTGGTAAATACATATAAACTCATTTCAGTAATAAAAATGAAACTGTCTATAATTTCTGAAAACAGTAGAAGGTAAATAAGAACTTTAGGTAACCTTTAGTCTCTTTATTGCCCACTATCATACAAGCAGCGTTATACTCTGTACTTGTGTGACAAATATTGCACTGTAAAAAATGCCAAAGATATTTCTTGAAAAGTCATTTTCAAGGTCATCCGATTCATGCCCTACTATTTCGTCTCCTGTGAGCACATTGCAACAGAGCTCTCCTTGACAGTCACTGCAAGCAGCCATGCAGCTGAGGCCGTTCTTGCGACAGGAACATGAGACAAACCACATGGTTTTTCGATGACACCTTGCACTTCCATCGCACTTACTTCAGTAGCCATGCAGAACCAGGCTCCAGAACTGTCTTCACAGACAAAAGCATATCATTCCGTACCTTGCAGCTCAATTCGTGTGGATGCAGTATGGTATTCCTCAGCATATCGTATTGCTTTCACACGCTACTTTCACAATATCGACATTTGCATCGTTAGCGCTTTCCACAACTTTAATTCTGGCATCTTTTAACTATACGAGAGCAGTTCAATCAACTGTTTTTTGTTGCTTGTTTCGAGAAAGACCTCCCGTGAGAATGTTGTTGGAGCATCTTTGGATATGATGCGATTTGCTGAAGAATTGCACCCTCTTCGTTCTTGCTCATACTGCCTCACTGAATTACATCAAACACCACACACAAAAATCGAAAACTTTTGTATTTCCGTGTGACGAATCTAAGTGATCATCAGCTATAACCTCATACGTCGGTCTGGAAGTCCAAGCCACTTTATTCAATAATGCTTCTTCATTTTAAAAATAGTAAGTGGTTTCAACCCCTTTGTTGCTTAACCTTTCTTCATGTTCCTTGGAATACTTAGGGTCTGTTTTATGGCTTGGATCTGGAAATATGTTCCTTCTTTGTATGTCGTGTAATTAAATGTGATATTATATGAATTGACTTGTCTTTTCATGCCCGAATATTCTGTGTTGCGTTACGGTCTTTTGGATAACCTAATGAATTATAGGAGTGCAGGTGTTAGCTTCGAACAAACACCGCGCTGATTCTTATAGAGGTTTTCTGGGTATGATGAAATGCATTTTATGATGTTCCTTCAGTTCTGAAGATCTGGGAGTGTTAAGTACACTCTCATTGCCATTACACACCGGCCCACCTATGTATCAAATAGATCTATTCAAAAATTATTAGTATTATTAGGAATATCTGATACCAAACAAATATGTAAATTATTAGAATTGGATATGAATACTTGAAACACTGTGTGCTAAATATAGAATAGGAATATTTGATAGCATACAACTGTAGGCTTATTCGATTAGATAGAAATAGAGCTTAGGTGTATCTTAACAAATATCATAAGAATAAACACTTAATATGCTTACATAAGTGGTTAACAAAAGAAGCCTGTGTCATATTGATAATTCTATTGAAGAGTTAACATAATTAAGAAAAATACAAATAAGACATTTGATATGTAGATATATTAGATATTTTTTTTAAATGAGATGTCTTTACGATGGAATCGTTTAGCAAATCAGTTATTTTAGGCCTGTCGTCCGTCAGTTTCTTACATTATTTAATGAAATTGCTTGGTTATTTCCTAGTTGAGTAACATGATATTACAGGGTGACCCAGAAAAAACAGAACCCAAATTATATATTTATTTTTCCATTAAACTAACCCTAAACCCCAACCCTAACCCTAACCTAACCCTAACCCTAAGTCCCTAACGCTAATCCTAAACCCTAACCCTAACCACCCTAGTTGAGTAACATAATATTAAAGTCTGACCCAGAAAAACAGAACCTACACATTTTGTAATAAACCTGTTAATTTTTTAAAAAATAAGTTTAGGTTACGGTTACGGTTAGGTTGGGATTTAGCGTTAGTTTAATGGGAAAATGAATAAATAATTTGGGTTCTGTTTTTTCTGGCATCACGCTGTAATATCATGTTACTCATCTAGGAAATAAACCAAATGTTTCTCACTGATTCTTAATTGCTTCTGACAGCGTATCTCCAGTAGAACATTTCATACCAGAGAACTTTCGTTTTTATATACTTCAAATATTTTCAATTGGATTTAAATCTGAATCGTGGCAAGACTAGAACACAACTTGTAGCGAGTTTTCAGAAAGCAACTCTTGTCAATCTAACAGTCTTAGAAGCTGAGTGATTATGTTGAATAATAATCTGCTCGATTTACCGAAGAGAACTGTTTGTCAGTAGTTAGTAGTAGTCATTAAGAATTGATTTATTTCAAAACTTTATCGGCATTAAATGACCCTCTGAGGTTGATATGTCGTAAAACCAAACCAAACCAAACCTCACATGCAAAAACAATCTCCTTAATCTAGCGCTAGTGGAAAAAGGGATGATGATCCGTTTCTTAGTATTAAGGAATACAAAGAATAAAGACTGAAGTCTTCTTTTTCAGCATTTTTCAAAATAAATGGAAGGTTTTAAAAAAAAGGGGGAAACAATATGGAAGGGAATCGCGCAACAAAATGCGGTCTAAATTTTACTGCCTATTAAGGCCAGACACTAATTTAAATATTTCAACAAAAGATTCATAGATAGACTAGAAGATATTAACCAAAATATTTTGCTATATAATAAATAGCTTGGCCTGTTGTTTTGTAATGTACTGTAGAATTTAAAAATCACGGTTTAAATATAAGAACTCATCAGAAGTTTATATGAGTATGATAGACAATACTTGATCCCTGGCTAACCAAAGAGCCGTTAAAAATGGGTGGGTAAATACCTTCGAACCTGCACATTAAATTTCAAGGAGAAACTAGAATTACACGCAAGGCTTAGACAAATATGTACATAATAGATAGATAGATAGAAAAAAGGTATATATATCTTTAATTGGCATAACCGATCCCCCTGACATAAGCCAGCAAAGATTGCCTTTGCCGTGCATGAAAAACTCGAACGCAACGAGGTGTAATTTACATAGCGGCTGGGTGAACAGGAATAAAAGCATACAGTTGTTTACACTGAGGCTGAATGAACCAGGCGATGGAAGGAGTGACAGTGTTAATGACGGAGAAGATATTGTTTATTGTTCGTTTATCCAAGGAATTGAACCAGTGAGTTCAAGAATTCGAGAAAGAAACGGTGATTACTGAGAGTCTGCATCCCGTTAGAAGGTTGTCCCTAACTTTTTCTTTAAAAAAAATTTGATTTTAGTATTTATAATTTTAGTACATATGCGTGTACGACTAAATTTATATAATAATGTCCATCCAGACGTCTAGATTACTTTCTTCTAAATATGATAGTCATAAAATTATCACAGTAATTATTCTTGCGTTTTCCTTTTCCAGTTGGAGAAATGTATTTCTGGTGACTAACGTCCATAGAGCACAATCCCGTAATTACTGCCCATTAAAGAGACCATTTTCCCTTTTAACAGCCAAGCTGTCAACAGTCAGCGCAGAGAATAGTCCATTTTGTTGCATGAAGATATTGATTAACTGACAGTAACAAGAACCCACTGTTTTCTATTGAAATTGTGTTGCTGTCTAAAAGAGCCAGTCCTAATTCTTAATACTTTTTGGTCAACAACGAAACATCAGATTGGTCATAATTACCGCCCCTGGCTCCTCTACCACTTTTTTATTTCTTGAACAAAAATAATTTCATGATAAATATTAGGATATAGTGACATCAATAGGAATAGCAGTGCAACATCAAGACATATAAGTAAAGTAAAGTCTCGGGCGGCCAATGTCTGGTATCAGCCAATCAGCGAGGAGTCTAAACCCCCTTTTCACTAGCGCCAGGACCAAGAGATTGTTGTGGCGTCTTGAGGTGGACGCCGTACACCTACATCAACTCTATCTATCTCTCTATCTATATCCCTGTTTTCTACTCATACCTGAGTTGCGAGGACCGGTATCGAACTAGAAACCTGTGTTCTAGCCCAACCTTTCACCGACGAGCTAACCCGTAAAGAAGGGAGATTCTGGGCTGTTAACCAATGCAATATATTGTGTTAACTTTTTCAAAAAAAGTGATTTGACTTCATTCATTATTATTTCTTATTTAGTAAAACAACTTCATTCTGTTAATGTCCTTTCATGGTCGGATCCGAAGACTTTTTTTCACGATAGTAAGGACAAATCATGAATAGTAGAAGATAATATATATAGAGAGAGAGGAGAGAAGAGAGAAGAAGAGATATCGAGAAAAAAGAGAGAGAAAAGGTTATGAGACGGAGGAGAATTCTTTGAAATGGTAGAGATAGATAAAAAAAATTTTGAATGATGATAAAGACATACATATTCTATATCTATATCACACATTAGATATCAGAGAATATAGACAATACATACATTCATACATATAAATATCACAATTAAATAAATAGATAGATAGATAGATTATTAATGCTATATCTATAATCCTTATAGATCACTTCCGTTCTCATAATCTCTCTATATATTCTCCTACCACCGACTCTTCCTCTCATGAAACACTCTAGTGGACTCATACAGAACAATATATATGATATTATAGATAGATATAATTAAGTTCAATAATATTAATAGGATAGATATTAGATAGATAAAATCGTATTCATAAGCCCTCAATACACATACTGACAATACGAATATTTAATAATCTCTCTG
>CM042143.1:72743323-72745823 GCA_023376005.1 Doryteuthis pealeii
TCCCCATCTCCAACCATTGATAACGCTGTTATTTTTTGTATAGTCTGTTGGAACGCAGAAAGCGGCAAACGATAGATAGAGATAGAGTAGGATACAGAATAGAAGGATCGAAGATAAAAAGGAAGAAAGAAAAAAGAAGAAAGATAGATAGATAGATAGATGAACGATAGATAAGAAGAGAAAGAAAGAAGAAAGGAAAGAAGATAGATAAGATAGATAGAAGCAGTTGATAGAAGATAGATAAAAGAGTAGATAGATGAGAAAATATAGATAGAAGAATTAGATAAAAGAAAGAAAGAAAGAAAGATAGATAGATAGATAGATAATAGATAGATAGATAGATAGATAATTGATAGATAGATAGATAGATTAGATAGATAGAAGGATGAGATAAAAGGATAGATAGATAGATAGAAGAATAGATAGAAAGAAAGAAAGATAGATAGATAGATAGTTAGAAAGAAAGAAAGAAAGAAAGAAAGATAGATAGATAGATAGATAGATAGATATTATTGAGTTGTACAGATAAAGTAAATACTTTTCTGTGAGGTTTAGAAAGTGATAAATTTGATATCATTTTTCTCCAACCATTGAAAATAAACGCTCTTAATAATAGTTGGAACCAGAAAGGCAGACGAAGGTTGGTACCGTTATAAAAAAAAATGAAATTCGCCAACGAACACATACATGATTTGTGTGTGGAGACAGTTTCCAAAATAATATATACACATTATATATATATATATATATATATATATATATATATATATATATATGATTGTACCTGACTGACTACACCGAAGCGTATAGATTTAGCTTTAATCTTGTTTGGCATCCATTTGCACGGGTCTTCAGCGTTTCACGACTAATGGCAAAATTAAGCAAGTCATTTGAGATTTCAGCGCTGCCATCTCTTTTCCCTTTCCTGTTTCCCGTCATTCACGGTTTTTGGCGCGTTTTCTCTGCGGTTCCTTGTTCCTTCTGACCTGTGACCTCTGTCCCTCATTGACATTTTACGGAATTTTGCCACCAAATAGACAGTTGTAAAACTTTAGGGAACTTTCTCCTTTTGGCACCGTTGGAAAAAGTCAAGAAGTGCGAAGCGAACGGATAAACGGTATCTACAACAATAAGCCACAATTACTTATCCCTTGTAGATACAGTAAGGTATTTAACTCCCCCCTCTCTCTCTCTCTCTCTCTCTCTCTCTCTCTCTCTCTCTCTCTCTCTCTCTCTCTCTCTCTCTCTCTCTCTTATCTATCTATCTATCTATCTCTCGCCCCTCTTTGTCTCTCGTAAAGTTAAAGCGTTGCTTACATAAATGGTATGCTATATCCGCAATACTGTAAAGTTTACCCCCTTCTCTCTCTCTCTCTCTCTCTCTCTCTCTCTCTCTCTCTCTCTCTCTCTCTCTCTCTCTCTCTCTCTCAAATTTTAAGCGTAGGTTCACATTGAAAAGTTGGACAGATGTGCAGTGGAGTTAAATTATGTTTTCCGCAACGTGTACACACACACATACACACACACACACACACACACACACACACACACACACACACACACACACACACATATATATATGTGTGTGTGGTGTGTTGTGTTTGGCGTTTGTTTGTGTGTGTGCGTGCGTGCGTGCTGTGTGTGTGCGTATATGCATGTGCAATTCTGTCTCTCCATGTAATGGCAAGTGTAAAGAGGGTACACTAATATTCATTTATCAGACTTACACACAAGCATTTAGCAAAAACACAGCATGTACATGTGCGTGCTTGTGTATGCGACTGTACCGGTGCGTTTTTGTTTCTATATGTATGCATGTCTTTACATTTGAGTATGTGAATATCAACGGTGCAAAAACAATATGAATATTGATATCACCATTTTGTACATCTATTTATGTGCATATCATGTGACTAATATAAACAGGTTATATATATATATTATATATATATATATATATATATATATATATATATATATATATATATTATAACCACACAAATAAAAACATAAGCACGTCATTTCTGAAAATAAACTCTGATGAAGTTTATGCTTCGAAATCGATAAGACATAAAAAACATCTTTTTGTTTTTATTATTTTTTATACGCATTGTATTGCCTTCGAATTTTAATATTTTATAACATTCTTAACAATGCTTCAAGCAAATTACCAATTACTTATATATATATATATATATATATATATATATATATATATATATATATATATATATATATATGTTAGCTGTATTACAATATTTCCTTAAAGGGGTACAAACATTTTAGCTACAAATATATCTGGGTAATATACATATTATAGACTATTACAACTTTTCAAATACAAAAAAAATGGAAATTAAATATTTACATTTCAGAACCATATTAACTCTTTGCATACTTTAAACCGCTCGCAGCGGCTCTCCCACGCCTGAAATCCTACCGTAAACCGCTGACGGGGATTCTTGCTGTGTCACTTGTTTACACTAAAAAATCAGTACGT
>CM042143.1:72748323-72775823 GCA_023376005.1 Doryteuthis pealeii
ATACATATAGGTGAATATACATATACTATATACATAAATATACATATGTAGGTGGATACATGTTTAGGTAGATGCATGTTATATGAGTGGTTGACTGTATGTCTGTGTGTGACTCTCGATATTTGATTTGATTTTTTATTTTCCTTTCATCTCCATTTTAACCATTCTTTGGATACCTAACCAAAGTAATAATACTCTGGTTACTCTACCTCTTATGGAAGCAAGGCTGTGTACACGCATAGGAGAGTGCACATCAACTCAACCACATATATATGTATAAATATATACATGTATTACACTCACACAGTCATGCACACACATCACACATCACACACACACACACACACACACACACACACACACACATATATATATATATATATATATATATATATATATATATATAATGTTAATTGTATAGTTATTTGACTTGGCAGGGGGAGTCAATTTTCAGCTGGCTACCAAATAATGTTAAATGCGCGCTCCACTTCCGAGTCTTCGAAATTTTCCTTAAATGCGACACGATTCCGAGCCAAGAAAGTTCGTCTATATCTTCTCTGGCTGACATTCTTTCTGCCACCCTTCCACCCATTTCTCTTGCTTCTTCTCTTGCACTGATTTCCTGATTTTGCATTCCACCAATTTTCCATTTCCCTCGTCTCAGTGTTACCTAACGTTTAGAATTTCGGCGGGAAAATAGAGTGTATCAAATTTTAGGAACGTGTGACGTCTTTCTTTTAAAAAGGTAAAGAACAACAGAAGTGTTGCTAATAAATTAGAATGAATTGAAATACTTTATAAAGAATTAGCCAATGTTAACAGATTTTCAATCAGTGAAATCAGCAAAAAGCGTCCGCAGTTCTATTTATGTTCTTTTTTTAACATATACTTTGGAGGAAGAAAAACGGTATGATATAAAACAAAGACAAAAAAAACATATATAAAAACGTAAGAAAAAAGGGTACGATATAAAAAGAAACATAAAACATAAAAAAGACATTAAAAAAACGGTACGATATTAAAAAAAACATAAAAATTGTACGATATAAAAAAGTATAAAACATAAAAAACACCTTTTTTTAAACATAAAAAAACGGTACGATATTAAAAAAAAAACAAATTGTACGATATAAAAAAGCATAAAAAAACATTTTAAAAAACATAAAAAACGGTACGATATTTAAAAAAACAGAACAAATTGTACGATATAAAAAAGCTTAATTCGGTATAGAATGACCCGTAAAGAACAACCAAACACTCGTTCTACAAAGTGGTTATTCTCTTTCTACTTCAGTTGGCATTAAATGACCCAATAGGGTTGATGTGTCACTAAATAATCCAACAAATTGCCAACAGAAGTAACACCTGAAATAATATACAAATACCAGAGCCCTCTCAGCTGGGACTTTAGAATACTCCGACTGTACCTCTGCAGAGGGGTAAGAAATCCCCAATGGGCCACCTGTTGGCCGTGGGTGGTGACCCATGATGCTTAAGGTCAGAATCCTTGTGGATGAGGAGTACATGACATGCAACACTCTACTTTGGCCCTTACTTAGACTAGACGGGCTGTTGGAGACGTCAAATCAGCTGGTCACGTCAAATCCTAGCACCTATATGATTGTCCGATCGTATTGCTCTTCTGGGAAGCCCCAATCCCTTTTATCATTTGGGTGTTAGAAGGCGGTTACTGAGGGTCTTCATGCTCTGGGTATGACGTTAAACTCTATCTGATGGTGAGGTTCCAGTTCCGGGGGTCTGGGGAATGTAAAGCACCTCTTCATCACCATTACTCCCAGGTCCAGTCTGAACCGAAGTGGTAGTACCTGTTAGGGCCCCATCTATGGGTTAAATAGAAAATTTGTTTACAAAAAAAAATTGAATTTAAAAAGTTTTCTTCTAGACCATCACAACGAATCTTTCAAAAATTTGTCGGAATTAAATGACCAACCGTGGTTGATATGCCGTAAAACAAAACAAAACAAGTACCAGCATAAATGAGAACCATACACCAAAAAGAAAGAAAGAAAAATAAAAACGACTTCTGCATAAAATAACCCGAGGTTTTAACATGTCGTAAAATCTAACCAACTAACAATCACTCTCCTTTTGAATGATCAGTGTTCATTTGATTCGTACAGATGTTAAATGACGAATTTCTAATTGAATAAATGTTAGAAATTATTGATTTGAAAGCAGTTTCCTTACGTGGTATACAAACTATTGTTCTGTGTATTCTTAGAACAAGGAGGTGAAATAGGGAATGCTTAGGGCCGGGTTAGCTCAGTCGGTAGAGCATTCGGCTAGAAACCACAATGCTACCTAGTTCGATACCAGTCCTCGCCAACTCAGCGTATGAGTAGCACAGGGATCTGTGCGGTAAATTAAGGAGCTGATGGTAGGTGTGGTGTTGCACCTCAGATGCTAAAACAATCTCCTTGGTCTAGCGCTATTGAAAAGGGGATAGACTCCCTTACTGATTGGCTGATACCGACATTAGGCCACCCTGTCGACTTTACTACTTACTATGAGTCAATTTAATTTTTAATCTCTGCTGGAACAACCAGTATCACTACCTGTCGATCTCTTTTTGGTTTTCTGGCTTATATTACGTTGGGGGTTTACCTTAAGAGCTATAAGGTCGAGACATTCATATAGGTGCAAGAGTTCGAGGTGGTAGCCCAGGTAAGGGCCAAAGTAAAGTGTTGCATGTTATGGACTACTAGGCCACCTGTTAGTAACCAATCTATAGACTGAATAGATCAAAATAATGAGTTTTAAAAGGTTTTTAAGAAATGAATTAAAAAAATTAAATACCCAATAAGAATCAATAAAACATCCTCGGCATAAGATAATCCAAGGGTTGACATGCCGTAAAATCTAACCCACCAACCACCACTCTCCTTTTGAATTCTCAGTACTCATTTGATTCTTACAGATGTAAAAATGAAGAGTGCCTAATTGAATGAATGTTAGAAACTATTGATTTGAAAGTAGTTTCCTTACGTGGTATACAAATTATTGTTCTTTGTATTCTTAGAACAAGGAGGTGAAATAGAGCTCATTTAATTTTTAATCTCCGCTGGAACAAATGATATTAAATGCCAAACAAAAATGAGGTATTATCGCATAATTCAGTCCTGGCCTCTTGCCCTAAAAAAAACGCTAAGCGGTGCCGGCTGAAAAAACAACCTGCGCTACAATTGAACTCCCTAGCTATTTGAAAGTGTTTTTACCGAAAAGTTAATGCAATATGAAAGCTATATTTTACCTCCCAAAAGTCTTTTCACGACAAGTAAACGTAAATATTTAACCCTGCCCCTATTTGAAATATTTTTAGCGATTTAAAAGTGTTTTTATCAACAAATAACTTTTTAAGTGGTTTTAAGGCGTTAAAAGTAAGCCACCACACAGGGTTTTTTTTATCGACAAGTAAATGTAAATATTTTACCCCCTCTTTAAGATATCCTTTTTTTTTCAGTATTTTCATTTTATTTTAATTAAAAATAAACCTGTCACTATTTAAATCTATTTATGGCTTTCGTATCGGATTAACTTTTCGGGAAAAACGCCTGCAAACAGCTAGGGACTTCAATCGTAGCGTGAGGCGGTTTTTCTGCAGGCACCGCTTTGCGTTTTTTAGGGCAGGGGGCCAGGAAGCACTTAGGAGATATGCACCCAAAAATGAAAAAGACAAAACGTATTTGGCATAAAATAACCCAAGGGTTGACATGTAGTAAAATCCAACCATCCAACCAGCTTGTAAAAATCATATCCAATGCTTTTTCCTAGTAAAAATCATATCCAATGCTTTTTCCTAGTAAAAATCATATCCAATACATTTTTATAGTAAAAATATTCTGCAATCAATTTTTATACTAAAAATCATATCCAATGCATTTTTATAGTAGAAAGAATTTGCAATCAATATTTATAGTAAAAATCATATCCAATGCGTTTGTATAGTAAAAATTATATCCAATGCATTTTTATAGTAAAAATAATTTACAATCAATTTTCATATCAAAAATTATATCCAATGCATTTTATAGTAAAAATTATTTCCAGTGAATGTTAAGAGTTAAAATCTTTTCCAATGCATTTTTAAGCTCTAATTCAAGAATGAATAAAACAGAAACGTCTACGACATAAAATAACCCAAGGGTTGTCATGCCGTAAAATACAACCAACCAACCAACCAACTTGACGGGGTCAAATTTGGCACACAAGTCTATTTCACTAAGCAGTGACAATAGCTGATGGAATTAGCACGTCTTCGGCAAAAAAAATCGATTTTAAAAGGAAGGAAAAAGAATAAGAATTTTCCGGGGGCAACTAAAGTTCACTTTCGATTTTAATCTTTTCTTTAGCAAAGAGGATATTTCTATTATTCATGCACTTTTACATTCACCTACATGACGATGTACATGGTGGGGCAAAAGTAATAGGATAATGTGTATTATAGAATGCCATAAATCTGCATACGCTAATTAATTAGATTGTGTTATTTCAGATAACCCATCGGCAGACTTTGAATGTGTGTAGAATGTGTAAACATAATTCTGTTAATTTAGCAAGTCACTTTATAGTTTAATGATAAATGCATTACTTCCTATTGTATTCCTATTAACTGCTTTATTTCTTCCATCCACCCTACATACACACACACACACACATCACACACAGCTATGCATATATATATATATATATATATGATGATCTAATTTTCAATGTATATATTATATTTATATATACATGTGTGTGTTATATGTATATGTATATGTATATTTGTGTGTGTGTCTGTGCGTGTGCGTGTCTACAATATATACTTTTGGGGATTTAGAGTGAAATAAATGAGAACCTGAGTTTTATATAATATATATATATATATATATATATATATATATATATATATATATCTGATGAGACTAATTCTCAATGTATATTTGGATTTAGTGTGAAGCATGGGTAAAATGTAAAATAAATGAGAAACTGAGTTGGATGTTATGTGCTAAGTTCCATTTTATTTCATGAAATATGTCGTGAGAATGATCCTTCTTTTACAAGGATTATTTAGACTCGCTGACTGCAGTGGTCGCTGGCGTTATTATGGGTGAGGAGTGTTGAATTCTTGGCCTACTTTGAGCTTCAGATGACCTCTTGATTGGTGGAGTTGAAATTGGCTTGTATTCTGAGTGAATTAACGTTCCATTCATTCTTCATTTCTATCATAGTAAATGCAACTTCAAACTCGGCATTTTTATGCACAAGAAATACCTGGGCAAGATATATTGAGGCCCTGGGTTGCCCAAGTGACAGGGCCCTCCTCTCTGCCTCGCTGGCGTGACCCGAAGAAATGGTGAACTAATACATTCGGCGTCAGTTTGGCTGCAGGAGTTACCAGATAGTGTTTTACACACTGAACTGCCTAACGGAGTCTAAGCCGTGATTTCTGTCAGGGTTTACCTTAGCCTTTTCCTATCCAGAGTATACCCACAACGCAGCGAGGGTTATTTAGACTATTACGCACTTGGATACCAACCCAGGTATTTCTATGTTCTCGCGATAATGTGCTAGATGGGCGTTGAGCTTTCTCCGCTTTCACAGGTTTTGATTTTCGCCCTGCTGGATGTCTAGCCACCCTCCTCACCAAGCAAGGTTGGTGAGGGTACCGGTTTAGTCGCCGATGATCCAACTATGAAGCAGATAGAACGGGGTTACATAATACTCATAGCGCTTTGTACGACCTGACATGGGGCCCTTTTATGACACACCATGCATTCTGAAAAAAATAACGTTCCATTCATTGTTCATTTCTATCTTGGTAAATACAACTTTAAACTTAACACTTTTATGACACACCTTCTATTCTGAAAAGAAATAACGTTGCATTCATGTTCATTGCTATAACAATAAAAAGGTGATAGTGAGTCTCCTTGGAAAATGACTCTTTGGGTTTTTGACCACTGTCAAGCATTGCCCTTCTGCTTTTAATTGTACTTTCTAGTTTTCCAAAATTTTTTTTGCAAAATCTCTTGATATCATCCATGTACATTAGATGGTTTATTTTTTCTTGTGATTTACTGTATCTGTAGTCCACTATTACCTTCCCCAGTACACCATTGTTTTATTCTCATCATTATCAGGTACCATCCATGTACATAATGCAGTTTATTTTTTCGTGTGATTCAGTGAATGTGAAGTCCCTTTTCATTTTCTAAGTATATAGTTGCGTGGCATCATTGCTATAACAAATAGTAGTGGTGATAGTGAGTCTCCTTGTAAATGCCTCTTTGGGATTTTAACCACTTAACCTGCTGTTAATTGTACTTTCCAGTTTTCAAAAAGTTGGGTTTTTTTGCAAAAAATCTTGATATCATCCATGTACATAAAGTGTTTTTTTTTTCTTGTGATTAAGTGAATCTTTAGCCCCTGTACATTTTCTAAGTATATCTTTGGCGCATCATTGCTATAACAAATAGTGGTGATAGTGTGGCTCCTTGGAAAAGACTTCTTTGGGGTTTTAACCACTGCCAAGGATTACCCTACTGCTGTTATACTTTCCAGTTTCCCCAAAACATGTTCATTTTCTAAGTATATAGTTGAGTGGCATCATTGCTATAACATTCTTTATGATCTAAATTAAATTAAATGTTATTCCCGCCTTAATTCATTTGACAACTTTTTCCCATTGAATCTTTGGCGATGCATGACTTATACAAGCTGAGAATGTTTGTTGACGATCAACCCACACAGAAATCGGTAGACTTTCTCAGACGCCTGAGCCAGATAAGCGAAGAAAAAATTTACGCCGCAGATAACTGTCAACGAGGCGACGTTGACGATGGCAGTATAGGAAGGAAATAAAACACTGGTTGAATTCTTTGGTAAATATTTAAGGTTTCTTCTGTCGCTGTTGGCTTGTAGTGTTGCAATGCTGAAACAAAAGAAATAAAGCAAACAAACAAACTTGTCCCGCGAAAGAGAGATAAGCTCAACATTTGCCGAGTGCAATTTGTGCATAAAGATGCAGACGATTCTAATGTCTGGTTAGCAAAATGAAAATATTATTACCAATACGGAATCAGACACAAAAGTTCTTTTCACAATCAATTCGCTGTGAATATTTTTCAGATTTTATAATAGGGATTCGGTAAGAAAATACACAAAGTTGATCAAGAACTTATTGTTATTGTTATGTCTGACTAATAAAGCAGGAAATTGGGATAAAGGAAATTCTCCATACATCTGGAGAGAGTATGGCTTGATACTTACTGATCTAGGCTAGTATAACATTACTTCTGAGTTTGGTTCTCACCGTGAGCCACATGCTACTGACTTGTTCTGTATACTTTTCAGATTTCATCATAGGGATACAGTAAGAAAATAAACTAAGTTGATCAAAACCATATTATTATTGTTATGAGCGACTAAAGAAAAACAAGAAATCGAGATAAAGAAAATTTTCCATACATCTAGAGAGAACATGGTTTAATGGTTACTGATCTAGGCTAGCGGAACATTACTACCGAGTTTGGTTCTCACTGTGTGCCACATACTACAGGCTTTGTCCTACAATTAATTTAGCCTTGATAAATGAATGGTTACCTTGTTTGGTGACATGGATACTGATCAAGACTATAAGACTATTAATACTGAGTATAGTTCTCACTATGTGAAACATAGTACAGGTCTTGTGTGACAACTAATTTAATGTTGATAAATAAATAGGTATCTTGCATAGTGAAATGGATACTGACATAGGCTAGAATACTATTACTACTAGATTCGGTTCTTACTGTGTGCCACATGCTAGTGACTTTGCTGTGAATATTTTTCAGATTTTATGGTAGGGATTCAGGAAGCAAATACACAAAGTTGATCAAAAAAATTATTGTTTGGTTTGGTTTGGTTTGTTTTACGGCATATCAACCTCAGTGGGTCATTTAATGCCGATAAAGTTTTTAAATAGATCAATTCTTAATGCATAATACAATTTTGTTTATCAACTCCTGTTTTTCTATTTAATCCATAGATGGGACCCTAACATGTACTACCACTCCGGGTCAGAGTGGACCAGGGAGCAATGGTGATGAAGGGGTGCTCCATATTCCCCAAATCTCCAGAACTGGAACCTCACCATCAGGGAGTTTAACGTCATTCCCAGGACATAAATGTATTGTTATTGTTATGTCAAACTAAAAAAAGCAAGAAATCAATATAAAGTAAACTCTCCATACATTTGAAGAGAACATGTTGGTTGGCTGGTTGGTTGGTTGGTTGGATTTTACGGGATGTCAACCCTTATTGAGTTATTTTATGCCGAAGACTTTGTTTTATTTATACTACATGCTACACAGAAGAAAAAATTAAGTATGAAAAACATGCTTATTGGTTCATTGATATTCTATCAATAAACAACAGTCTATTGGTATGGTAAACACAGAAACATTAACAAAATCAAATTATTTGGTTGGTTGGTTGGCTGATTGGTTGGTTGGATTTACGGCATGTTAACCCTTGGGTTATTTTATGGTGAAGACATCATTCAATTTTTAAACAATTTTTTTTTAAACTCTTTTGAATCTATTTGCCATATAGATATGACCTAACAGTTACTACCACTCCGGGTCAGAGTGAACCTAGGAGAAAACGCAATGAGCTTCATTTAATATAATCGGGAAAATAAAGAAGTGTGTACATTAACATGTCTCCGAGTGTGTTCTGATACCTGAAAAAGAATAGAGCCTTCTTCGGGTGTTTCTTGTCGAACTATAGAATTTTTTTCAGCCATCATGTCGTAATTGGGAACGTTCACTAAACTTTGAACCGAACACTTCATTCAATTCATTGTGATATTTCTCATTCCGTTAACCATTTTAAGCTATGTTAAGTATTCTATGTTATGTTCTCCTGTTGCCAAGATTGAACCTGTTGTATGTCACTTTGAACTGTATTACCTCAACTCTTATATCCGTAGCGCCATGTGTCAAACTGAAGAAGGTCGGAGGGTACATCAGCCGAAACTTTATGCAAATAAAGATGAGTACAACAGTCTGAAAAATACAAATTATCAAGACGCATTTCAAAAATTTTGACAAATACGTTTAATGCTTTAAATTCTTGCGCTTATTTATTAGATGTATCCCTAAAAGCCAGCTCTTGAAGTGGTTGTTCAATTGTCATTTTGGTCGGGTGGGGAAATTCTTTGATAAAATCATTTCACTGTAGTCGCCAAGGGATCAAAGCCCCAGAGCGGGGAGTAATCAAAATACGAAAGTTCTGCTTAACATCTAAAAAGCAATTCGTGTAATCTAATCAAAAAACCCAATCTTCTGTCATGTGTTCATATTAACCAATCAGAATTCATATTTCCATTACACCTTTTCAGTTTTGGTTTCTGTGTCTTTGACGCAAGATTTCGCTCACATTTCAGGAGCTTCTCCCAAGAGCTCATCCGATCTTACTCATATCGACTAATTACATTAAAATAGGTGGCAGTGTAGGTATTTACCGCGTATCCCACATATACGGGTGAGACACAAGATCTTTTGATGTTGGACCACCGACGAGCCGAAGCTCATGAGATGGTAGATGCAAAAAATGCGTTGATCCCGTCGGCATTTCCCCACAAGGGGGCACCTCAGGCACTGGGCAATAAACCCAGCCCTGCCACTTTAAATCAAGTATTGCCTGGAGCGATAGCTCCCTGGGATCAACGCTGTTAACATTACTTAACCGGTCCAGAGGCTGGAGCACATTGGACCCCGCGAGGAACGGTAAAGTATAAGTGACCTTGTATGTATTTACCAACCCCTTCGCACGAGCTTGATGCAACACAAGGCCAATTTCTTAAGCAGAATTTAACAGGTTTGAATTGAGAGTTTTCCTTCAGGTTGCCTAACAAAATAACGACCCCAGTCTGTCCCACTATTTACCCATAGCTTGAGGGAGAATAGTTGGATTCTTACCTTTCCCGAGTGTATTAGTACAATGTGAAATGCAACGAGGCTCGTCCAGGATTTGAACTCGTATCGCCGTGTCCGTAGGGGTCATTGTAGCATATTCCTGAATGACTGCTGTGTCTGTGATGGCTTATCAGGTGGAGGAGGGAAACCCAACATGCCGAAAATATAGAACCTCTATTGTTTTGTTTCCTCGGTTTAATTTATCTGCATAGCATACAGTATCAAAAGCTGATCTATGTAGGTTTTTGCTGGCCGACCAACACTGGTGTGTCCATGTGTAGGTGTCCATAACGTCATTTATGAGCTCACGCTTGATTCTCCAGCAGTATCCAGCATATCTTATTCGTCTTACCGGAAAGGTTTTTTTGTGATAGAGGGTAAGTGGCTGTATAGCTGCTCTTTTGTGAGGTTCCAGAATTTGTTTAAGACAGTATGAAGGATTTGTTTAAGACAGTATGCAGAATCCTGGTACAGCTTCCATCTAGCTTTTTCTATAAGCTGTTAGCAAGTTAGTTATATGTTTTTTTACGGCATATCAACACTTTCCGGGTCATTTAATGGCGAATCAAACTATTTTTGATAAAGAAAGGATTCTGGTTGCTTACAGTTTATGTGATTGGGAGCCGGTGGCCGTATATCTGCTCTTTTGTGAGGTGCCACTTCCAGGATTTATTCAAGACAGTATACAGTAGTATATGTATTACAAAAATGACTGGCATTAAATAACCCACAATGGTTGTGATGGGCTTTCTTAAATACCTACAATCAACAAAAGGGCAATGTGGATTGGAAATTTTTTAAAAATAAACTTTATCATTTTACATAACATTAAAATCTGATAATTAGCAAATTCTTTGCAACAATTTTAAAAATCGTCACTTTTCTTGTTTAATATCTATAAGTACTCTGCTCTTCATAAGTATGCTTTCGAGATACTGTAATTACTTTATTATACAGTCTCCTATTTGTATATGATACACGATCAGCAGTAAATCCATTCTGCGTGTTACCATTCCGCTAGAAGAATATGAAAAACTTTCGGACATTATAAGCTGAGAATTGGAGACAGATACACGCAACGTACCGTTATATATATTCCATCTTGTCTTTTCTCTTATCTTCAGAGCAGATAGATATGAAGGTGCAACCATATCTTTCCTTCTTAACAGATAAGCAGAGGGCATAGTAACAACGAATATGAGAAGTGTTGCCATGTTGGTCTTGTTGGCTGCAGGGGATACAAATGCATTTGTTATGTTTCGCTGGAGACAAAAGAAAGTGTCGACCCAGGAACCAATGCGAAAGTGGGGACGCCTATAAGTGCCTCGCAGGTTACGATCAAGGTCTTGAACTTAATATGCAATACGAAGTGAAGACAGCAGTGCTTCTTCAAGCCAGGGAATATATGTAGTTTCTGAGAATTTCGACCGCAGTGCAAGTATTGACGCCGGTCTAATAGCCTTTTCGAGATGGGTTCATAGATGACTAAGTAGCCGGAAGCCAATTATGAGGTTATTAAAGTGCTTATAATTGTCATACGCCTGTTTCGGAAAAACTTTCTCACAGGATCCCGATACTGTGTAAATAACATTAAAATTGAGGATAAGATTTTTTTATTCATTTATTTGCAATTGGATTATTTAAAAAAATGTAATTTATCAAGCAAATTGTATATGTTTCACTGATCTCTCAGATTAGATATATATATTTACCAACTCCTCCGCACAAGCAGGATGCGACACAAGGTCAATTTCTTAAGCAGGGTTCAACAGGTTTGAATTCAGAGTTTTCCTTCTCTTAGACCGGTTGCCTAACCAAGGTTAAAGAGCCCAGTCTGCCCTACTATTTACCCATAGCTGGTGGGAGAGTAGGATTCATACCTCTCCCAAGGGTATTAGCGCTAAGCGAAATACAATTACCACGTCCAGGATTTGAACTCGATGCTATGAGTCCATTTCCCATGACTTTAACCATGACACCACGCGCTCAGATAAGATAATGCGAAAATTCTTCCCAGCTGTAGCCGTGTCAGTGCAACCGTGTGTGTATTTACTAACTCCCTCCACACACACAAAATGCGACACATGGCCAAATCGGGGTTTGACGGGTTTAAATTCAGAGTTTTCCTTCTCCTGGACAGATTGCCTAATCGAGGTTAAAGAGCTCAGTCTTGCCTACTATTTACCCATAGTTGGAGGAAGAATAATTGGATGCATACCTTTCCTAATGGTATTTGCGCTATGTGAAATGCAAATAGCTTCGTCCAGGATTTGAACTCGTTTCGCCGAATCTAATTCCTTCAATGATAACCATATCCCATGTGATCCACGCTTAAATGCAACTGGGTGGATGCACCACTTAGACAGTAAGGAAATGCTTAGAGAAACTTACGGTCAAGTCATGCTGAAATCACCAGCATAACCAGATAACCGAAGTTAAGCAGCGATGAGCCTGTTTAATTCTTAATTAGATAAAGCAACAAAAGATACTGTTATCAAAATTATATTTATGTAAAAAGAAATACACTACGAACCCACCCGCCCTGACGGCTGAGGCCCTAGAATGCACCGACTGCACCTCTGCAGAGGGGTAAGACTCCCCCAAATGGGTCCACCTGTTGGCCGTGGGTGGCGACCCGTGATGCTTAAGGACGGAGTCTTAGTGGATTAGTAGTCCATGACCTGCAACACTCGACTTAGATCCTTACTCAGGTTAGACGGGCGGTCGGAGAGGTCCCTTCCGATCATTCGGCTGGTCACGTCAAGCTTTAGCACCTATATGATTGCCCCAACCCTATTGCTCTTATGGCAAGCCCAACCCTTTTTATCATATGGATGCTAGAAGGCGGTGGCTGAGGGTCTACATGTCCTGGGAATGACGTTAAACTCTATCTGATGGTGAGGTTCCCGTTTTGGAGGTTTGCGGAATGTGGGGCACCCCCTCATCACTATTGCTCCCTGGACCCGGAGTGGTAGTACCTGTTAGGGTCCAAGCTATGGGTTAAATAGAAAAATGTATTTATAAAAAAAATTGCGAATCCATTAAGAATTAATTTATTTCAAAACTTTATCGGCATTAAATGACCTACTGACGTTGATATGCCGTAAAACAAAACAAAACAAAACACAACAAAACAAACAAATGAACCCACTTATCTATTTAGGTTAACTTAGATGTACCACAATGCCGGGAGCACAGTGAAAATCAAACACTGTAGTAATAGTCTATTAGCCTTGATCAATATCGATTTAACCACACCAGGTACACAGTTATTCATTAAGGTTAACTTAATTGTAGCACAAGACCGGTAGTATGTGGCACACAGTGAGAATCAAAGTCAATAGTAAAATTCTCCTAGCCTACGTCAGTAACCATTACACTATGCAATGTACCCAGTTATTTATTAAAGTTAACTTAGATGTAGCAAAGTCGGTAGTATGTGGCACACACTAGGAATCAAATATACATCAAATCTTCATATTTTTGCGTGATAGTTTCATTCGATGATAGTGAATGTATATACATACATATATATATATATATATATGTGTGTGTGTGTGTGTGTGTGTGTGTGTGTGTGTGAAGAAAGGAAGTGAATCCGACGGTATGTAGTATATTAAGAAAAATGAAAAAACACAGGTTTAAATGGTTTATGTGGTGAATTTATTGGCCGACGCTGCAGTGTTTCGATCTATTAATTAGATCATCTTCAGGGCATAAGATAAGAAATTATTTATCACAGAATAATATCACACACACACACACACACACACACACACACACAACTTTGAGTTTTACTTCCGCTGTCGTTTATCGCAACAGAAAAAATTTATACACACACATACACAACCACATACCTAAAAAATGCACAATGTTTCCTTTCTATACACACACTCACAGCGTCCCATACTCACGCCATAAAATACAATATTTGATGTCATATTTCAAAACCGTCTCCTTTTTCAAACGTCAAAAAAATTTTAAACAGACTGAATGACAAGGAGTACCACTGGCTTTTCTCGTTATTCTGTGATAAATAATTTTTTATCTTATGCCCTGAAGATGATCTAATTAATAGATCGAAACACTGCAGTGTCGGCCAATAAATTCACCACTTAACCCATTTAAACCTGTGTTTTTTCATTTTTCTTAATATAATATATATATATATATATATATATATATATATACTTTGACGTTAACTGTTATTTTTTCGTAATTTTATCCGGACATAGATATATACATACGCACTGTCCTTTATATATGGAGTGGATTTTGATAGAACATTACATACCACAATAGAGATTTAATAACCCACCTTTGTTTTTATCTATTCGTAAATAAAAACTCCAATCCTATAAAGAGACTTATAACAGAAAATATAATGAAACTGGTATGGTTTGGTTTCTTTTTTTAATGGCATATCAACCTCCGTTGGTTATTTAATGCCAAAGCCATACTTGTGGAAGAACAATGTAATGGTACTATGTAGACCATAGCTGATGGGTATGAAAGGGTTCATGCCTTTCCCAAATATATTAGTACGAAAGTGAATGTAAGTGTGTGACTGAAATTCGAACTCACTTACCATGACATCTTAGTTCAGCACGTTATTCCCTACGCCATCCGAAACTGGTATCAAAAGGAATTTTTATTTCTTTTCAAAATTACAAACAATCTAGCTACCATTTAATATGATGCATTGTTCCAAATATTCTATCTGGCGATAGCCTGTATCCAGGAGGAGTATCAAATACCGCTTTAATGCTATTACATCCAGGTACACTCTGACCGGGAGTGGCAGTACCTGTTAGGCCACTATGGGTCAAATATTTATTTTTGAAAATTATTTGAATTTGACGGGACTGTGTACAAAAAAAAACCTTAAGAAATAACAACACAAAGATGTAAATATGAAAGTACATTGTACAATGAGCGCGATTCCCTAACCTCTGTGCATAGAATAACCCTAGACGGATTGGTAAAAAAAAAAAATAATAGCAAAATAAAATCCACTTTTTTTTTTCATACTGGAGGAGGCGTGTAGCGTAATGGTTATTGTCATTGGAAAGGGGTTAAGTAGATATATCATCATTATCATCATCATCATCATCATCATCATCATCAGGTCACATTAGCCACAGAGATATCCATGACTCTCTCTCTCTCTCTCTCTCTCTCTCTCTCTCTCTCTCCCCAGTTCCCTATTGGTCAGCGACCTTAAGGGGTCCTCCGCGCACCATTCAGAATCCTTACAGAACTGATTAATGTAGGTTTTTGCTCGTCGGCATACACTGATGTGTCCATATCTGAGTGTCCACAGCAGAACGTCACTTATGGGTTCGTTCCGGCTTCTGCAGAATTCAAATAAGCTTAAGAAATGGATCTGGTGATACATCCTATTCAAGCGGTGTAGTTGGGTAAATATATACTTAAGATACATTGGTCTTATAAAAATGTCACTAAGTGTTATTGTTTTTGTTTTTTTTTGGGGGGGGTTAACACGTCATGTTAATTTACTATTCACTGGTAAGCGATATGATCCTCCATGTTTTTGAAAAGATATTTCACTTTCAGTAAATGAATGAAACCGGCCCAACTTTGAAGATTGTTCGTCAACAGATCGACGCGCATTAGATGCATGCGGACCCCCCGCCCCAACCAACCAACCAACACCAAAACACCCACCCACCCCGACAGACGCTGCAGGTACGAAAATCTGTCTGAGGCTTGGCAGATTAAATGACATCCCTTTCTCAGTGCCCGGATGCGGAAAGTCAACAAACTGTTGCCCGGGTAACAGTTGAATTACAAAATCCATTGTTTGGTTAATTGTCCTGGTAGACAATGGCCAGTCGGATTAACGCGACTCTCACTTTTCAAAGTAATCAATCAAAGCGAAAAGGAAAGATTTTCTATTCACAAGCACGACCGGCCGGGGAAAAAAAAGAAAGCCTTATCATCATCCTACAAGGCAAATGTCGGCAGTGATTAAATTTGTTTTTATTGGGTACTGTGCTTACTAGAATTAAAAACAGAATCTTTATCCAGAAAATAAATGAACGGACAGATGGTGTGTTTAATCCGTAAACAAATTATTCTTCGTAGTTCAGGCAACGCACACTTTTATTACTTTGCCCTGTTCTTACTGAATATATGTTAGATGTTCAGTAATTTCTTCTTCGTCGAGTGAATATCATAGAGCAGGGGTTCCTGACTAGGGGTGCTCGTACCCCCTGGTTTGGTTTGATTTGGTTTGGTTTGGTTCATGGCATATCAACCGCAGTGGGTCATTTAATGCCGACAAAGTTTTGAAATAAATTAATTCTAATGGATACTCAATTTTTTTTATAAACACATTTTTCTATTTAACCCATAGCTGGGACCCTAACAGGTACTACCACTACGGGTCACAGTGGACTAAGGAGCAATGGTGATGAAGGCACACTCCTGGGGATGCGAGCATCATCCCAGGGGGTGCGAGAAACGTCCGTTCAAATTTAGATTAATTCTTTTTCATTTGTAATTAATCTTATTGATATTTATTATGATGGAGAGCTGAAAAATGATCTTATAGAACTGCGTTCAAATCGTGCTCTTGAAATGCAATTTGAGAATAAAACTTTGGAAGAGTATTGGTGCTCGGCTATGGTTATGTTTCCAAGGCTTTGTGAAACTGCACTAGCTGTACTTATTCCTTTTGCGACAACATACTTATGCGAGGCAGGATTTAGCACTCTTTTGTCAATTAAGACGAAATATCGAAACCGCTTGAATGCACAGACAGGAATGAATGTTGATATCAGCAACATAATTCCACGTTTTGAAGAACTCATAAGCCAGAAACAGCAACAAAAGGGCCATTGAATTAAAATACATTAACGAACTTTTTGAAGTCAACCTTCTTTTTTTATTTTGTACATATTTTAAGCAAGTAACTATTTTTGTAAAGTTTATTCAAATATTAATTGTGTCAGGAATTTGAGTTCCGTATTAAATTTGAGTGAGGATTTAGCAAGTAATTCAAATATTAATGTCTGAATTATGTTTACATATTATATTAGAGAATGAAATATATATGATCTTTTGATAAAACTATGGAATGGATTCACTATATTTTTGAACAAAAGTATACATTGTAGGCGTGCGACATCAGAGCAAAACTCTTTTAAGGGTGCGGAAATAGAAAAAGGTTGAAAACAACTGTCATTGAGGAACAATGAAAAGACTGTTGGTTGCTTGGTTGGATTTTACGGCATTTCAACCCTTGGGTTATTTTATGCCGAAGACGTTTTTATTTTATTAATTCTTGTTGGATATTCAATTTCTTAAAATAATTTTTTAGAACTCATTTTTTATCTATTTAACCTATAAATAGCACTCTATCATCGGCTGGTCGTGTCAATCCTTAACATTATATGATAATCCCGACCGTATTTTTCAAATTGCTCTGATGGCATACATCAATCCCTTTATAAGTATAGGTGTTAGAAGGCGGTGGCTGAAGGTAAACGACAAATATTTATTGGTACACATGAAGTTAATGAAAAGTATTTATTAAATAAATCAAATGTATGAAAATAAAAACAATATTTGGCATTAAATATCCACAAGGGTTGATTTGCCATTAAACCAAACAACTAACCAACTAAATGTGTTTTTCTTCTTTTGATGCGTTACGGGAAAGCATATATACTGCCACTCTGGATCAGAGTGGGCCTGGGAGTAATGGCAGTGAAGGAGTACTCCACACTCACCAGAGCTCCAGAATTGGGATCTTACCACTAGATGCAGTTTAATGTCATAACCAGGACACTTGAAAAAAGTGATCCCCACGAAGAAAAACAGGAGCTTCATGAAAATGTTTTTTCTCTAGGACGGACATGAATATCAGATAAACGAGGAGCTAATTCAATTCTCAACCCAAATATATAATAATGAAAATACAATAAAAACGTCTATACAATTATCTTGCAACGGATCAAAGTGTATTATCAATTTATCACTGCGTCTACCTGATGAAATTAGCCAAGCCTATTCTTGGGTGTTCAAACGCAGCGACAGTATCTCCTCCATCGCACAATTTTGGTTCTTACAGCATTTATGTTAGACGTTAAGTAACTTTTTTCGCATCGTAAATATTAAGGAGGACGCCCGAAGAGAAAGATCCTATCCTTTCCCAGTGAATAGTAAATTAACTCTTTGCCTACTTTAAGCGGCTCACAGTGGCTTTTCTACCAAACCCAAGTAAAGTACAAAATCTGACGGTTATTTCATTATAATTGAGCAGAAGGATTCAGATTACAATAATTATAGGACTTTATATGAATGAATGGATAGGGAACTTTGAAATATTCAATCATATAGGTAAAAAAAAATACCAAGAAATTTTGGTACAGCCGTGAGGAAAATTTGATAAAGAGTTAAAAACATTTTTATTAGAGCGATATATCCCAATTATATATTGACCCAAACTCCCCACATAAGTAGGAGGTGACACAAAGTCAATTTCTTAAGCGGTGTTTAACGTGCTTGAATTCAGAGTTTATATATATATATATATATATATATATATATATATATATAATATATATATGGGTAATTCCATATCAAATCATCAGGCCATGTCACCCACCCCCTTCAATTTTTCTGAAATTTTGTACAGGTGTAGAGTAGGTTAAAGATAGACAATCTGCCAAATTTGAGCTTCCAGTTCGAAATATTCGCCGAGTTATGTCGATTTTAAAACTCGAAAAATTTGAGGGGGTGAGAAAAATGGCGATATTTTGTAATTTGTTTTTTGTCTATAAAATGTTTTCTAGAGCGTCCTTACTCCTAAAAATTGGTTTATAGAGGCTTTTAGGCCTGAGGAATCAAGAAATGTTATCAAAATACGCATAAAATTAACCCTTTCTACGTTATTGATGATTTCTGATTTTTTTCAGTGCAATATCAATAAGTGAAAAAATTACAATGTAGCACTACATATAATTTTTTTTCCTTTAAATTATTATTCTACATATATTGAACATTATTTGTTCCAAAAATGAAGTTTGGTTTTTGCTCACAAGCGAAGTTACAACATCAGTTAAAATTTGGCACTTTTACGTTTTGAGTGTTTTCGTTCGTCCATTGAATAAGCACTATATGGAGCAAAATATCTGTCAGAGTTCGATAGAAATTATCTGTATTATGTTGGTGGTCGGATATATCTAAAATAATATACAAACAATATATTTCCCATGTATCAATCATAGTGCCTGCAAAATTCTGACAATATACAAACGTCAATATCGGCAGCACATTTCATTTTAGAATTGAAAATTGGAAGGTAACATAAATGATAACAATATTCTAGGTACCACCAATTTTCCCTGTGAAATTTACCCCCCACCCTATATTTAACACAATGAAACTTGAAAAAAATTAATATTATCTTGAAAACATTTTCCATTCGAAAGAAGAAACATTAAACAAACTCCTGATGATTTTTTAACAAATTTTCAGCTTACGGAAATAAAGACAATGTTTTCATTTTTGCACCGTTAAATCAACTAAAATTTAACGTAATTAAAATTCATGCTATCCCAACTTAGATATACATACTCTACTTATGATATTGAGCACTCTTTACTTATAAATATAGCATACTAAATTATCAATATTATTACATATATATATATATATATATATATATATATATATATATATATATATGTGTGTGTGTGTGTGTGTGTGTGTGTGTGTGTGTGTCTACGTGCAAGCATATGTGTGAATGCAAGAATATATAACCAAAATTATATAGGCATTCCTATTACTGGCATGAATTATATAACCAATATTATATAGGTATTCATAAATATGCAAGCTTATGCATAAATAATTTCCTATGTACACGCACACGAAACATACATGTACATAGACAAAAATATCTACGTGTGCATACGTATCTTAAGTCTATCCACTCATGCGCGCGACCGTACACATGCATACACGGACACACGGACATACACATATATATGCATATATAAACATAGAAAGAGAGAGATAGAAAGAGAAAGAGACAGCTAGACAGACAGTGAGATGATAATAAGGGAAATGCAATCGGCTTCATTAAGGAGGTATTCCTCCCCGGAGATTCTATTGAGTAACAAGGTTATCGCTTCTTGAATCGCGTGATTTGTCCAAGTAAATTAAATGAACGAAGAAAGTTAATCATGTATCCAAATTTTGGATAGAACCAATTCGAGATAGATACAAATCGCAGTTTCTTCCAACACCAGCATCATCATCATCATCATCGTCTCTCTCTCTCTCTCTCTCTCTCTCTCTCTCTCTCTCTCTCTCTCTCTCTCTCTCTCTCTCTCTTGCACTTTCCTGTGCTCTCCTCTCCTTTTCTCTCTCCTGCTTTTTCCGGTACTCTCACTCCATGTAGTGCCCCATCTCTCTCTCTCTCTCTCTCTTTCTCTCTCTCTCTCTCTCTCTCTCTCTCTCTCTCTCTCTCTCTCGCACTTTCCTGTGCTCTCTCTTTATCTCTCTCTTTTCTTTCTCCTGCTTTTTCCGGTGCTCTCACTCCCTGTAGTGCCCCTTTTCCATCTCTCTCTCTCTCTCTCTCTCTCTCTCTCTCTCTCTCTCTCTCTCTCTATCTATCTATCTATCTATCTTCTTCTTCTTCTTCTTCTTCTTCTTCTTCTTGGACGCTCCAGTCGTTCTTGTCCACTTAAGCGACAACGGGAGCCTCGTTATCGTTAATTGTATAAGCACCAGTCGACACAACATTCACCCTGAGATAATGTAATCGGGACAACTTAGTGATTTAAGACTCTTGCCAAGCTTTTAAAATTCACTCCAACTAAAATATCTGCAAAATGGTCGCCAAGGAAAAATCTGACTCGTTTTTAATGGGCAAAAACAGATGGTGAAGAAATAAAAAAGGATTTTTTTTTCGTTTCAGCTCAGTTTTTAGAATAATAGATCAGGCCAGGGAATAAGGGGCATCGTTATTGCTAATTGTATCTACATCATAAAGGGGAATTACTTAACATGGAACTCCAATGACCTATTTTTGTATTTACTCTTGTGTAATTTGCCATGGGTGAATTTACTGTGGTGGAATTTACCGAGGTGGAATTTACCGTGGTGGAAATCACCCGTCACACTGGCATTTTTAGCTCTTCTGGAAATCATATCGCTGAAGAGCCATTACATGGTCTCGACGCTCCCACATTGTGTAGAACCGAAAATGGCTGCAACAAGTGTTGGACCATATGACCTTTAGGCACCCCTTTTTGATCTCGATTAAGAAAGAACATGTTTTTCATTTACACCGTCAATATCCGGTTGTTTTAACAGGCGATTTTTAGATTTTTTTTAAATTATAAAACTAACCCCTAACCGTAACCCTTAACCCTAACCCTAACCCCTAACGAACAACCGGATATTGACGGTGTAAATGGAAAAACATGTCCTTTCTTAATCGAGATCAAAAAGGGGTGCCTAAAAGTAATATGGTCCCAAGTGTTTTACTATATCATAGTGCAGCAAAGCAATCCTTTATTTGAGTAGTCATTGGCTTAAGCAAGTTATTTCGCCACTCATTTTTCTTTGTTTGTTAGGGGTTGTTTTTGTTTGTTAGTTTGTATATAAGTAATGTGGAAAGAACAATTCAGGTTGGGGAAATACGCGTTTGCCATTGTAGGAGAAATGTATTCAAAATTTAAATGGATTTCTTTTTATTTTATTTTTCTCTCGTTGTGTTTCTTATCTGCGTTGTAGATTCTGAGAAATCTTTATTTTTCCCAGTGACCTCAGCCATCCGATATATAACGGTATCTTGACTTACGAGTTTAATTCGTTCTACTCTTAACTCAATTTCCTCGTATATCAAATCATTTTTCCCCTTTAAAATAACCTGAAATGCCATTAATCTGTTCCAGCCTCGCGCCTAACCACAAACACCCTAATTTTTCACTTGTTATTTTTTAAAGTAAAGTCTGTGGAAAGGCCTATTGTCGGTATCAGCCCGACAGCGGCGGAAGGGGCTACTCCCTCTTCACTAGCGCTAGACCTTTACTTTACAGCAAAGAACCAAGCTGTGCTTCTAATGTTCTACGTTGGCGAGGTGTGGTATCGATCCTGAAAATATGTGGTTCCTAGGTGGATGCTCTACTGACTGAGTTGAAGCGGCTATTAAAAAAATAAATTGTTACTTAATCGAGAAAAATCAATCTCTGTATGTACATTTCGGCTTATTAGGCCCCATTAGCAGAGTCTTCTTGGCTATAGCTCTTCCTGTCTATAGCTCTACTGATGAGGCCTAATAGGCCGAAATGTACATACAGAGATTGATTTTTCTCGATGTGTTTAGCCTTACATTTGAATAGGTATGCCCGCCTAATTCATTAATTATTAATTAATTAATTTTCAAAATTAGGTACGACTTCAATTAAGCACATATACTCCCAAATATATATATATATATATATATATATATATATATATATATATATATATATATATATATATATATATATATATCCTGGAGAACTGAGGCTGTTGGGTTTGGAGCTGGCTTCTCTTTGTTCTACGATCTTTCTTTTTGTGTTTTTCATTTTGGGTCCTTTCTTCTTTGTGTCCGTTGTTAGTTTTTAGTAACGAACACAAGACTTGATGCTGGCTTACTTTTAGATGTTTTTATCTAATACAACCTAGGTTAAACACGCTTGGAGAAATGGACATCGAACGGAAGACGCCATTTTGTATCTGCCCCGTACACCCAGACAATACTAAACTTTCTAACTATATTTTTCTATTCGCACTGTTGGCTCTGACTCGGCTCTGGCAAATCAGTATACAAGGTCAGTCGCTTACACGCATCACCTATACACGTATCACTTATTCGATTTTTTTTTCTCCATTATTACACTCTTTCTACACGTATGCATCACACGTCAACCACCACCGACGTCATATTTGACCTCCTCATTTTCAGTATCTTACATTATTTTAATTACTTGTCCCTTACCCCGCTAACACTTCCCAGAGCCTTAGTACCACCCAACTAGCTGTGCATATGCGCAGTACTATCTCAGAATAACGGGCAAAATATTTAATAACAAGTGACAGAAGAAATTAGTTTTCCATTATAATCCCTGATTATTATTATTGAATGAGCTTAATATCTACGTTGAATTTATCATCTTTGGTCAGTGTGCCGCGTTCACCTGACACACCCAGAATATACCTCCCTGGACTTAAGCGATCTGGCATAAAAGACAGATTCGCTGATGATATGGCTGTCGAAAGTAGACAATTCAAATATGTAAATCCTCTAAGTGATTGATTTGCACAGTCAACATCATTTCAATGTATTTAAGGCAATTGACGACCTACCAGTCTGAAGGCTGGCCTCATCTCAGAAGTCATAAAGTTTCTTATATATATATATATATATATATATATATATATATATATATATATATATATGCCAAGCAAATTTTGAATATCATATTTGTATGATGACAGATAGGAAACAAATTTCAACAATAACCTTATAGATTATTCGTTCATTTTTATTTCTAACAGAAGTATTAAGTTTTATTATTATTTGTCTCCATGAGAGATTTTCACACCCACCTAAGATGGTGGTCTTTCACTGGATCCTGTGACAGCAAGTCTCCTCGGGTCTCTAAGACTCTTCTGCGTATTCGAGCCGATTTCAACAATGCTGTTGTCAGGATGGTTTCAATTCTTCCTGTAGTTTCGAGTTCCCCCAGTCTATTATTATTATTATTATTATTATTATTAGCAAGTATATGCACCATCCGGATGCAAGTATTAAAGTTTTAATGTAATAAAATATATTAAATTAGAAAGGTTAATGAAACTAAATAAGAATACAGCTAAAAAGATTTGAAATAGATGGGAGTATAACAGAAGAGAGCCATTTTGTTGTATATATAAATACAATTGCATGTTGATAGTATGTAGATATGGCCAACAATATTTATACTCTAAAACAATTTTCATTAATGATTGAGGTTTGAATAAAATAAAAAGATCATGGAGAATGTGCGTAAATAACAAAGGGAATTGTGACTTACATAGTGATATAGTTTCGGTTACAGACAGACAAACACATATAATATATAAAGTATAATATGATTTCCTTCCTTGCAAGTCTTTTACACCAGCGTAAGCTGATGGTCTTTCACTGTAGTATGTATGACAATAAGTTACATCAGGTCTCCAGGACTTTTCTGAGTATTACCCATCTTAACAATGCTGTTGTCTGGATGGTTCCGATTCTTCCTCTGATGTCTAATTCCTCAAACCAGTTTTCTAAATTCTTGGAGACCATTCCAAGTATTATTGCTATCACTTTCACCCTACATATTCTACAGTTTCTTCAGTTCTTTGGAAAGGTCCAGTTGTTTATCTTTTCGTTTTTTTTCACCTTCCTATTTAACTCAGAACTCATTTTATAATTTTTAGTATTCTCCAATACTATATATATATATATATATATATATATATATATATATATATATATATATAATTACAAACCCCTTCGCACGACTAGGATGTGACATAAGGTCAATTTCCTAAGCAGAGTCTAACAGGTTTGCATTCAGTGTCTTCCTTCTCCTGGACTAGTTACTTAATCTCTGTTAAAGTGTCCAGTCTGCCTTACTATTTAGCCATAGCTTGAGGAAGAATAACTGGATGCATATCTCTCCCAAAGGTATTGGCGCTATGTGAAATGCAAACTACCTTGTCCAGGATTTGAACTCGGGTCACCGAGTCTATTTTCATACGAGAATTCCGTAACCTTCGATAAAACGAGGCAATTTTAAATGATAATATGCAGACTGACACATAAGAGATGTATCTATTTGTTAGTTTTTGTGGGTATTTTTGTACTTTAATTTACACTAGAAGTGGCTACCCGGCGTCGCCTGGATAGAGGGAAAGCTAAAAAGTTAGTCTAGCAGATTCATTATTACTGAATTGCTAGTTGGATCCTCCATTAAAATCCATACGTAAAAAGACATTGTGTTGATCCAGCTTGGTTGGGTGTCAGAAAAAGAAAGTGCGCAGACAATCTGAAAAGAAAAATTAATGTCTCCTATTTAAAATGTTTAATGCAAGAAATAAGAATACCACGCTGTATTTGTTTAAATTTTATTGTTTAATCATCTTCACGAATATAAACCAATTCTGTATTAGTTTTTCTTAAAAAGCAAGATCTGGCAATAATGAATGTGTATATATATATATTTTGTTGTTAATTATTTTCTTTACATAGTGTCCTGCGGATATACATCTAATCAGTGTGGGGGTCACAGTCAAGTCTGACGCAAGGTTCCAATCGACAGTGTAAACACTCCCAACTGTATCACGCTCCAAAATCCAATATCCAAAATTACTTCTTTGTCCCGCTCGTCTCGACAACAAAATACTACTGCAGTCGTTCTCCCTGGTCTGTGAGAATAAGTCCTTTAAATACACCTCAATTTCACCACATCCGGGCTCCTCACTCATAATTGTCCGTGCAGCACGTGCGACACTCGTCAGCACGGCGCGACCACCTACATTCGGGCCAACATACTATTTCTTATTTCACTGATCGCCCACAGCTCTCACATTCTGAAGGAAGCGGGTTCGACTCTAGGTCAGTCCTACACGCCAGGCAAAGCCTAGCCCGCTTCCTTCGAGAATACGGCAAGTCTTCACCCCCGCCACTCTCTATGTCACCCCGTGTTGCACGAGGTAGGTCTCCTCTCTCACTACAATACATACATACATACGAACCAATTGCCATTCAAATATGTATAGATGGGTCACCAATCAAACCATGAGTTTAGAGTCGCAGGAAATGGACTTTGCGACCCGAGTTGAAATCCTGGACGAAGCCGTTTGCATTTCACATGGCGCTAATACCCTTGGGAAAAGTATGAATCCAACTGAACTCCCTCCAGCAATGGGCAAATAGTAGGAAGGATTGATCTTTTTAACCATGGCTAGGTAACCAGTCTAGGAAAAGGAAAACTCTGAATTCAAACCTGTTAAACTCCCTTAAGAAATTAGCCTTGTCTCATATCCTGTTTGTGCGGAGGGATTGGTGAATATATATAAAATCAAAACATTAAAAAGATTCTTTGTCTTTGTTCTTGGTTCTTATATTACAGTTTCTCCAGTAAAATTGAAGTCATAAAACAATAAAGATTCCTGTTGAACTAAAATATGTTCTTTGTGTTGAAAGACCCCAAATAAATCAAAGTGCGTGTTATTAGAAAAAGATTTTCCCTGAAAGTGCCATATGATATTTTCAAAATCTAATATCTTAGGCACTTGAAATCGACAGAATACCCCGTTGTTATTAGGAGAAATTGATACCATACAAAACAAGTTAACGTTTCGGAAGTGGATTTGTGCGACAGTTGATTGTATTTATTACGAATTATTAGGAGTGAATACCCGACATTTTATTGCATCTATATTCAGCGTACAGAGTAAAAATGTACTAACATAGTTAATAGGGTAAGTTTTGAATTATTTTTATCCGGTAGGACAATCGCCTAGGAATCGCATTGTTCCGTGCTACAACACCGGCCCTCGCCAACTCAGTGTATGAGTAACACAGTTCGGGTAATCTGATCTGTGTGGTTGCATTTCGGAGCTGAGGGTAGGTATGGCGCCTCAACAAGACAATATCAGTGGTTTAGTGCTAGTAAAAAGGGAATAGACTCCTTCGGTGTTCGGCTGATATTGATAATAGTCTACTCCACTGACTTTATTTAGTATTACATTAAAACAGCGCGTGGTGTAATGGTTAAAGTCATGGGAAATGAACTCGTCGCCCCGAGTTCAAATCCTGGACGTGGTAATTGCATTTCACTTAGCGCTAATACCCATGGGAAAGGCATGAATCCTACTCTCCCTCAAGCTACGGGTAAATAGTAGGACAGACTGGGCACTTTAACCTTGGTCAGGCAACCGGTCTAAAAGAAGGAAACCTCTGAATTTAAACCTGTTGAACTCCGCTTAAGAAATTGACCTTGTGTCACATCCTGCTCGTGTGGAGGGGTTGGTAAATATATATTACATTAAAACATAAATACTTGCGTAAATTTTTACTATTATGTATAAATCCAATAAGTAAATACAATTTTCGTAGTACCAACATAAATAAACTGGCGGTGGGCTTTTTGTCGGGGTGTAATGGTTAATAAGCTAGAATGATAGACACTACTAATTTTTTAACTATTTTTTAAAAAATCTATTTAACCCATAAATGTGACCATAACAGGTACTACCACTTTGGGTCAGGGTGGACTTGAGAGTATTGCAATGAAGGGGTACTCCAAAATCTCCAGAACTCCAGAACTGTAACCTCACTATTAAATGCAGTTTAACGTGATACCCAGGACACTAAGACCCTCAGCAAATATATTAAATAAAGGGTTGGGTGTTGCCAGGAAAGCAAAAGGGTCGGAATAATCATTTAGGTGTTAGGGTTTGATGTGACCA